>VZTI01002482.1:1155399-1201637 GCA_013397865.1 Struthidea cinerea | reverse complement strand
CCCTCAGAGTTGCTCTGCAAGGCACATTCACTGTTTCTTCTTCCAGCCCCATCAGCATTCAGCTCCCACGGATAAAAAATCGCTTCTCCTCAGTGCCAAATCCACGCTGATAAGGAAAAATTGGGGTGTTCCAGGTGAAGTACTCACAAAGGCTTAAATGCAGGTGGGCAGGCGGCCCCGATTAAAGCACAGGGTGTTCAGCCATCCCCACACATCCACAGAAACCTTTGGATCAGGTGGCAATTCCTGCCCCTGCCTGCACTCTCACTAATTCCCTGGATTGCTCCAGCAACCTCCAGCTGCGACAAGGCACAGCCCAGGATTATGGGGCTGCTGGATCAAAGTATTTTCTAAACAGGGAGAGCTGCAGTTTTTCCAGGGTGGAAAACCCCCTCTGTGCTGGCCCAGTGCTTTCCCCTCAGACACAGCTGCACCAACAGCTGTAGGACAGAGGAACACTCATTTTCCAGCAGGATCCTGCCCAGGATCTCAGCCTGCTTCGGGAACATGACGGACCTGGCACCTCTGGGGGCATTCAGGGCTAATTTCAGCCATGGAAGTCAATTGGTGCAAAGTGCAGCAAAGGCTGGAGCGAAGTCAGGACTGATGCAAATCATTCCCTAAAGGAGTTTGTCTCTGGCACTACGCAGGGAAAATCGGCATGTGTAAATAGCCACCCTCAGATTCCCGATTTAAATGAAGCTTGGGAGCACTTGGGGAAAAAACCACCTCTCACCCTCTGCACTTAAGTCACCGTTTTAGGTGACAAGTGGTGATAGATTCACCAGGTCTCAACGGCAGAGTGGGGAATATCAGGCTGGTTCGGTTTTTTTTATGTCCCCATCAAATAACGAGCAGCAAACTCCTCCATTTCAAGAGAAACTGATGTTTCCATCTTCCCTCTCTGCCTCTTATTCTACGAGGGATCATTCCTCCCCAAGGAGGTCCTTTCACTGCCAGCCCAACTCTGCAAGTTTCTCCTTTTCCCAGGAAAAAGCAGATGAGTTTATTCAGGCAGTGATTCCCTTCTGCAGCAAGAGGACTCTCAGTGCATTTTATGCTGTACTTCATGTCAAACACTGAATTTCTCGGAGTTATATTCCCCCCATCTGCCATAACCTGCCTGACACAGTCGAGGCACCTCCATCAAAAGCCCTGCAAATTATCAGAGCCTGGGAAGACACCAAATTCTCAATCACCAAACTAAGGCAAGGCTCAAACTCTTCAATATTATCAAAGCAGTGCAGAAGAAATCAGACACCCAGCTGACAAACAAGTACAAACCCAAACTGTGCTTCTACAATACGAATTTATCAGGCAAAATTCCTCCCTCCCAGCTGAGTACTGAATTTGGAAGTCTCGGAAGCAGCCTGCATTTCCCACTGGAGGTACACGCCTGGGCTTCTCTTCAGGAAAACCGGCTGTGGTCAGGATCTTTCCAGACAGAACAAGCCCCCAGCTCTCTAAAGGATCAGTGAAACCTCTTCCAAGTATCCACAAACAAAGAGACTTCCCCTCTTTCTAAGTCAAAGGAGAAATAAAAGCCAACCCATCTCTCCAGCAATCCCTTTAAATGCCTTTTTTACACCCCTTTGCCTAAGTTCAGCTGGTCGGGGTTTTCCCACCTGAAAAGCACTTCGTAACTCGCGCAAGATCAGCCTCTTAATTCTCATTGCTGGCAAGCCCATTCCCCCTCCTATCAGTAAATGAGCCTCCCCGGAGCTCTTCAGCATTATTATCATCCATCACGGGGGCTGAGTTAACTCCCAGCGCTATAAATGCAGCCTGGAACCCAATTCCCACTCACAGATGAACAAAGTCTGCTCTGCATTTACTCAGGCCGTGGCTGCTGTAGGTGTGGAGCCTCCACATTTATTTATCGGCTGCTCTGAAGGAGAAGAAGTTGCTCTGCACCTATAACCCTGCCCTTCAAAAGCCACTTAAAACGTGTCAATAAATGCCACACTTGTGGGCAACATCCGTCTCAGCCGCAGCTGCTGCCCTGCAGTAGGAACAGATTATTCTTTACTGCTGCTTAGAGGACTCCAATCAAGATTTGGTATCTAAAAATCAAGCGCCTCAGTTCCGACTCTTAAGGGGCATTTAAAAGGTCAAAGAAAAAAAAAAAATTTAAGGATTCCTCTGAAGTCTTGTTTGGAGCCTTCTGAAAGCGTCCTCTGCAGGTTTCCCTTCCCAGAAGGAGCTTCCACAGCTGTGCGAGTCCCAAAGCTTTCATATTCCCGTGTGACAGATGATTCTGGGGCACCAAGTGTTTGCCTGTGAGCCACCATCTGCATCCTTCTCTCTTAAACCTTAATTCCAGCCTGTAAAGACCTTTAGATATTTGTTATATTTTCAGCCACAAAGGGAGCCAAAAATTACACGCAGCCTGGCTCTGAACTTCTCCAAAGGCTCAGGACTTCATTAAAGCTCCATTAAAAGCTCTGACTAATCTGTATTCCGGCTCGAAACTGAAAAAGCAAAGGCAGGAGCTTATCACCCGCCCAGGAACGCATTGTTATGCCAAGCCTTTGGAAGTTTCCCACTTTATAACTTGGAAAAACAATGCCTGGAGAGCCTGAGAGAGCAGCTCGGTGTTTCTGGCCGCATTTACACGGAACGCTCAGCTCAGCACTTACAAAAGGAGGGTGAATTGGGAGGGAAGAGCAGCTCCCCCCCCCAGATTCCCGATTTTTGGCAAAAGGAGCTCTCTCGGTCTCGTTGCCTGCTCTGGAGCACACTGAGGCCACAGCAACGGGCATGATGTTTTTAAGTAACCAAAAAAAAAAAAGCCAAATTCCATCAAGGAACATCCCAAATGCAAACCCTTTCAGCTCTGAATTGCCACAAAACCTGCTACATTCAAATACCACTGCAAATTCATCCGTTCCAGACAGAAAGCCAGGTAATTTCAGCTTATTGCTGCGGGTCAGAACAGTCAGTTTACGTCTGGTTTAATTTTTCTATCAATAGCACAGCACTTACCTAAGCGTGACCCCCAGTGCAACTTCACCAGCGTTTCTTGGCTGAAAATAAAGTTATTTTATTACTTGCAACAGCCACTGAGCTCTTCAGCCACCATCCTTCCTGAAGAGCCAGCCCTCTGACTGATTTCTGAGCAGACTAATTAACTAACTAACTAACTAATTAACTAAGGACTATTTAACTACTTCATAAAAACCCTTCTCAACGAGCCCCAGCCACCAGGAGAGAAATCCTTGGAAGGTGGGGGGGTTGTGGCTGTGTTCCATTAGCACCAGGGCTTCCCTTTGTGCTTCCTTCATCCCCACGTGAGCAGCAGGATGAAAATTGGAGGAGACTGGAAGCGTTCCTGGATCTATTTAAATAGGTTCCAGCAGGCCCTGAGCGTTCTGCTGGTTCGCAGGCACTCGCTGCTGGTGCAAGGAGGCAAAAGCAGCTGCAATAAATCACCCCCAGCCCTGCTCCTCACCTGAGCAATCCCAAAAAATGCCTTTTCTCGGGATTGCTCTCACCCCCTTCTACAGGGAGGGTTCTGGAGCTCACACCCATCTCTCTGACACTCACTTCTCTCCCCCATCTCAGGAAGGACCTGCAGGGTGCTGCTTTTTCGAAGCAACCTCACAGGCTGCGGTGACAGCTCCAAAACGAAGGGGGAAAAAACCAGCAGAGAACTCATGCGTTGGCAAAAAGCCACTTCTCAGTTACACAACAGCTTTATCTCTTCAAACCTCTTATTTTAATGAGCCTTTCAAGTCCTTACAGCTGAAAGTGCACCTTCCACTTAAAGCAGTTCCTGCCCAATAAATGCAGGCAACACTTCACAGGTTTATCCATATCAGCCAAATTATGAGCGCTCACGAGATGAAACTTTCTTTTCCTCGCTGGCTAAAACTCCATGATGGTCCGGCCTTTCTGTTTGATGAGCTGGACTGATTTTGCAGCTGGATGTGTGGCCTGAGCAGCACCTGTTAACTCAGTGCAAAGGCCATTTTTGGGATGCCTCTTTCCCCACAGAGGAATTGCTTGCAGTGCTCAGAGCTCTGTTAGTCTGCCCTCGATGAGCACAGATCGCTGGGGCTCGTGGAATTATTCAGGTTCTGACAGCCCCACGTTATTTAATGCCTCTTTTAAAATCAGAACAGGAAAAGGCTTTCAGCTTGGACTAAAGAAGCCTCAGTTATGGCCTAGATAGAGAACAGGGAGAGTTCCTGTCAGGGCAGAACCTTTGATCTCGGTTCCAGGACTAGCTGTCTGGTTTTATGTCTTAGGAGCACACACAGAAAAGCCACTTCAGAAGCTCCTTCACGAAGAGATTCTCTGTGGCTTAAAGAGCCAAAATAAACCAAGTTAGCTTGCAAATTTTCCTTCTCAGCACCAGTGAAAGCTAAAGCCAGGCTTTACCAGGCGTGGTAAGGTCACAGAATGGCAAAAATCAAGTTTTGAATCAAGTTTTGAGCAGCTGCTGTCTCTAAAAGCACTTGGAACACATTTTTCCAGCACTCATATCCTGGTATTTGCCCGTTTCGGCACCTGCCGCACGTCTCAGACAGGGTCAGCCACACTTCACTTTCCAGCCTCAGCTCTCACACCTGCACCCCAACTGATTATCCTCCAGACAAGAGACTAACTCACTTTAGCCTGGTGAAATTTCATTTTGCTGACCTTTCACTTTCTCCAGCGCTCCTTCCTGGTTTTCTAAATTAAATTTTACCTCCAGCAACTCTACAAGTGAGGGAATTATGAGAATTATTTATTTTTTCCTCCTTGGTGGTTGTGCTCTTTCTTTATTTATACCAAATAAAGAAATTCTTCCTCAGCTGCACTGAAAGAGATAAAAATCACCGACAAGAAACACATCCTGAATGTCACCTCAGGAAACACCCCCTGACTTTTATCTGATACAACTAAAAGTGCATTAGAGCACCTATTTTCTTGCCTGGAAAATAAGAGCCCACGCCACCAATGCAGGTGTTTTTAACTACCTCAGCACAACCTTTTATCCCCCATTTGTACCACCCAAACCCCCTCAAAACAAAAAGTAGAAACCTTTCACATAAAAATAAACCTGAAGACAAAAATAGACACTAAAAAAAAAAAAGGTTCAGAGCAGAAAATTAATATTTTAATTGAGCATACAGATTTTATTCTGGCCATAAGGGGTGTTATTTGGAGTTTTAAAGGATAGCTGTGGGTGAGGAGGGGTGCGATTAAGAGCCACGTGTATTTCTGATGCCTTGAGTTGTAAACCTGGGATGCTTTCACTTGAATTTAGCCAAAAAAAAAAAGGAAAGGAAAGGAGGATCTCTTCCAATAATTTCCAAGATGTGTCTGGATGTGTCTCCAGTAAACAGCCAGTGGTGCTGCCCGCTCAACCCGTGGCAGGAGCATGAAATCCTCCCCTGAGAGGCGTCACTGCAGCATTGGAGCAGGGCTGGGTGTGGATAATGGTGAGCCCTGTGGGGGCTGAATTTGTCTCTTCAGCTGAAGCCTTTGAAGGACCAAGCCTGGAGTTTGTGGTGGTTCCAGAGATGCGATTGATGCCGCAGCTCTTTGTCACAAACAAGGGGAGTCGCAAGTTTTGATCAGTTACCTTTATTAGCTCTGTGCCTTTATTTTCCCTTTGCTTCCACACAATTCCAGGCCCTCCCACTGACCCAACGCTCTTTCTTCTCTCTGCGACAATAATGAGGGCCTTTTAGCAATTTTTATTTTACCTTTTGAAGTTCCGTTCATTTCTACCAACTCTTCTTTTCAAAATTGCTGGACGGTTGTGTCCTTGTTTCTTCTGAGGCAGCTTTCATTTGGCTTGCTAAAAAAAGGGGAAAGGCATGCTAAAAAAGGGGGAAAGGCATGGCCCAGACTCCTGCACGGCTTTGTTCTTGCAATTACTCCTGTGCTCTGTTAATTGGGAGGCTTTGTGTTCCCTTTGGGCTCCCCTTGTGCTGCTTTCTGTAGAGCACCCCTGGCAGCCCCAGGAAATGTCACCCATCCACTCCTCACCAGAGCTTTAATCTCTTTCTTTTCAGGCTCAATTTCAATAAAGGGAGCAGCTCCAGGTGAGCTGAGGCCTCAGGAAAAGGTGAGGCTTGGCAGCTGGAGAGCTGTGCTGCCCTCAGGGGCTTTCACTCCGCAGGAACCACCTCTTCATGCCTGCTCGCCCAGTGTTCTACCTCTGTCTGTGCCTCCTCTGCCTGTAAAATCCTCTAGAACGGATTAAGATCCCTGTTTGCCCTCTTCCTTCATCACCGGGGTTGCATCTCTCCAATCCCTTAACTCTGGGTGTTGTTCTGTCAGCAGATCTCCCCTGGAGTCTCCTTTTTGCCCTTCTCACCACAGCCACCTCCACACCCTCTGTAGCCTTGCCTTTATCCACAAAAATTCTCTGTCTTCCCTTTGAGAACCAGCATTTTAACTGCTGCTGGATGAACTGCTGACTGATGATTCCATTCTATTAACACACAGCCCCAGTGCTGGAATTCCAGCCTAGTTTTAGTGACAGGTGAGCTTAGTCTTGGCTTTAAAACTGTCAGCTCAGCTCGTTTCGTTAACTTCAGGGGTTTTGGTTCTGTGGAAGCTCAGCACAACCTTTTTTAATAATAAATGTTCTTTCTACCTGGTAACAAAAGCTTTGTTACCACTCGTGTTTTCACCCATGCCGCAGTGTTTGGGGTTTTTTCCTACAGTGAATAAATGACTTGAAAAAAAGCTGGAACAAAATTCCTCCCTCACTGTGACGGCACTGACAGGAGCTGCCCCTTTCTCACACCCTTTCCCTAAAGCTGTTTCAGGTGTGTGAATGCCAGGCTGGGTGTGCATTATGGTGCATATTCATGGTGCTGTTCAATTTACACTTGTAATTTAATTTATATTTCTGTGTGTTCCCTGCTGCTCTTCTTCCCCAGGACCTGTTCACACAGAGTCTGGTTGGTTACTCGTTTCTTATGAACGAGAACTTTGATCTCAAGACATGACTCAGGGGAAATCCTGCAGCACAAAGCCAGTTACAGATGTGTAGGTATTTAAAAATCCCTGGCTTTCATCAATATCTGAGACTTTTCAGGCTGCTGAGAATAAATTTCCGACCTTAAAATGATTCAGCGGGATCAGGATATTTGTAGGAGTTTTCTTTGCTCTTTCAAAACCAGCAGCATAATTCAGTTTGGTGTTTTGCTCTGCAAAGCTTAACGTGGCCATCAATCATTCATGAACTGCATTTTGTGCAGTAACTCCGTGGTAAGAACTGCAGAGAGGGAGAAACAAAGCCAAGCAAATCAGCAGCTCCTGTAATCTCCTGTCAGATTAGGGGCTACCTGAGAAGATGTTTATGTTGCAGCAAGTGCTGTTTTCCCAGATAAAGGCAGACTTTGCTCTCCAGAGAGCTCACTGCAGTTTTTATGAGGCAAGTGCTACCCTGATTTGGGTGTAAATTACCTGTATAATCTCTTGTACATGTTCTGCCACTTGGGTAGGAGTGAGGGAGTGCTGGTGGGCTCTGACTCGACACCAACGGCAAAGCCTCAAACTGAATTTAGCCCTAAACTCAGCTAGATTTTAAAATCTAATCCTGGGTTGTTATCTGCTGCTGGAGCCCAGAGCACATATATGTTTATCCAGGGTTTTTTTAGGATCCTTCCTTATTTTTATTACCCTCAGAAACTGGAATACGATGGTTAAAGGCAATTTCCCAACAACCCATAAAGATGGTGCTGATCCATGGGTACCGTTTCCATTGGCAAACGCTCGGTCACAGCAGAGCTGTTTTAGGAAGCACACAGAAAAGGTGGTGGGGTGGCACAAACCAGGCACAGGAAGAGCAACAGGCTGGAATTTTTCTGCCTGTGGCTGAGCAGCTGCGGAATTTTCACAGCACCATTCATTCCAGGGACAAATTTTAACCTTGGCCGGGAGACCGAGATGCACGCTGAGCAGCCATCCCTGCTGCAGGGGCTCTCTGGAAGATGTTAAACACCTTTTTACAGGCCTGGGCTTGGTGTTTAATTGCCCTGTGAGAGCTGGGGCATATGTTCTGTGCTTGCTGCGTTCTGCAAGGCTGGCAGCCTGCACCGACCTGTTTTCCATAAACTCCTTCGCAGAGCGCTCCTTCAGAGCCCTCCTGGCCGTGCTGCGTGTACCAGAGACACTTGACAGCTGCTTAGAGGAGAAGAGCCTGGAGTTTGGGGTAAGGCTTTTAGCTGGCACGGCGCTGCTGCCAGTTCCCGGCTCTGTGCCCTTTTAACGGCGCATTTACCTCAGAAGCCTTTTTGTCCCTGTGGAAGCACCTCTTAATTAAACTGAAGTCACAGCACGGTGACCTCACGGGCTGTTTAGCTGTGGCTGTGGCTGTGTAGGCACTTTAACCTCTTCTCAACTCCCAAAAGGGCTTTAATATCTTAAATTTCATTTTATTTCCAACTGTGAGAATCCACCTTGCTGAAAACTTGAGCTTTGCCCCTCCAGGAGCGTTAGGGCCAGAATCCAAACTGTGCTGATGGATGTAAAGGAGCAGAAGTTTTGGGAGGGATATAACATTTATAACATCCTGATGTACATGGAAGTTGGATGCTCAACAGTATGAACAGATTATTTTCCAGACTAATGGCCTGCTGCAATCTACTGTGTGATTACAGATGAGGTTTTAGTGGGTTGGGAAGGGAAAAGCAAGCTGGAGAGCTGTAAGATAAATTCATCCATGTAATCACTCGTGCTCTAGACAGGAAATCATCTCCAAACTGAGCTCCACAACACATAGGAGTCTATTTTTAAGCCTGACCTGGCATCAAGAGATGCTTTGGTGAATGAACAAATGCTGATGGGCTGCCATCAGTGTTGTCTGGAAATAAGCGTAATTAGGGAGAAACAAATAATAAAAAGCCTAAGTGCACGGAGCAGCTCCTTTATTGTCAGCAGCAGGATGTGTGCTCCCCTAACAGGTCTGGAAGCTGCACTGGCAGGAGGTGATTTGTATTGCTGCCAGCATCACTCACTTCTGTGGGGATGATTTTAATGGGTGTTTGCAACTGTCCTCCAGAGACACTTCGGTGCAATTATGGGACCAGCCCAGTTGTATTCAATGAGCCTGTTATGAGCAATATAATTATTAGTGTGGTACCAGATATTAGAAATCCGATTTTAACTTGTCCGCTGGATGAAAAGCCCACGTTGTTGGGCATGTTTTCCCAGTTGTCTCCTGTCCAGCACACGGCTTCTCTACGTGGTGGAGATCTTGTGACTGAAAGGCCTCTTGTGGCAGTGGTGCCGTCCCCTGAGCAGCCAGCCCTGGACAAAGGGGAGGGTGTCCCTGCACTGATTTTTAATAGAAAAGTTTGGGGAGTAAAAGAGGCAGATTTAATTTTCTATAAAATCGTGTACTCTGCTGGCAGGCTGCACTCATAGAATAGAATCCCAGAACGGGTTGGGTTGGAAGGACCTTAAAAATCATCTTGTTCCATGGGCAGGGACAACTTGCTCTGTCCCAGGGTGCTCCAAGCCCCGTCCAGCCTGGCCTTGGACACTTCCAGGGATGGGGCTGCCACAGCTTCTGTGGGAAACCTGTGCCTCACCACCCTCACAGAGAGGAATTTCTTCCTAATATCTCTCATAAATTCCCCCTCTTTCAGCCTGAAGCCCTTCCTGTGCTCTGTTTCCATTGCAGGCCATGCAGGTTGGAAGACTGGTGCTTATTCTCCTTCAGCCCCCAGCGTTCAGAAGATGATGAGTGCCACCAAACAGCCTCTCCAGACCTGGATTTCCACACCTGCTCGATAAAATTCCCAATTTCTGGAAGTTTCCCAGGAACTTTGTGTGTCTTCGCTGCAGTGGGATGTGTCTCTGTGCAGGGCACGATGTGGGACCCGATGGACGTGGCAGGGATGGGAATTGCTGCTCCCAAGTGGCATTCCCAATGCCCTCTGGATGATGTCCTTAGTGGCTGGAGCTGCCTGCTGCTGCCAGATGCACATCCTAGCTGATTCTGTTCTGTGTTACTAAATGAGTGCCTGCCTTCTGGGAGACCAAAGAGGAGAACTCTGTGAACAGCTGAATGTACAACAGAGTTTAAAATATTTTTCCACACCATTAGTGAAGCTTCTTAATGCATCAAGCCCTGTGCTACTGAGACTTGGTTACAGGCACGAGGATACCCTACAGATTTGAGAGTTTTGATGCCAAATGCAGTTGTCTGAAGGCCATGGTTGGGTTCAGGACCTGAAAACCCGTGCAGGGCCTGAGGACAACTGCAGCTGGAACTGTGGTTTGAGGGTTTTCAACCTGTCTCAGCCACCAGTTACAACAAAGCTGGGGTTTGTTTTCCTTTTTCTGTGATGCTGTAACCAGACCTAAGAGCTGGGTAAGAGAAGGGAGAGAAAAGCCCAGCCTAAAAGCTGGGCTAATGCAGCTCTCCTGCAATTGCCTCTGTGCAGGGGCTGAGCAACAAAGCCCTTGGTAATGGCTGTGATGAGGTGAAGGGGTCTTGGTCTCTAATCGAGATTGCCAAAGTGAGACTTTGACATCCTGACTTGAAAAGGCGTTTGCCACGTGGATTCTTCAAAGCTGTTTTGAACCACAGGCTATCAAGTTCCATTTCTGTTCAAAGCAGTCTCCTCTTTAAACATGCTGTATTGCACTCGCTGTGCTGCTAAATTGTCTCCTTTTTTCTGTTTCAGCTGTTTGTTAACCCTGTTCGTGCTCCGTCCAGCTTGTACTGCTTAGGTGGGGGATGTGCTTCAAGGTTTGTGGAGAAAAACATCTTTTTAACCCATAATTGTCATTGTTCTGAAGAGATTCTTCTGTCTGCTGTTCTCTCCTCCTTGTCCCTCCAGTGCATGTCTTTCTGCAGAGTGGCAAATGCAAACACTAAAACACGTCACATGAGACTTCTCTTGTTTGTTTTATTGCATCAAAGGGTCAAAACCAGAAGTTACAATATTTGAATACAAGCTTTAAAATGGCATCAGTGTTATCCTGCACGGGCTGCAAGTCTGAGGAGAAACCTGATGGAAATAATGCTCAGAAAAAATAGAATTAGTGGGCTGAGCTTTGTTTGCCACATGTCCAGATGCTAAAATAAGGGAGGTGTGTAATTCCTAATGAATTTGCTTTGTGTTTAACAGCGGAGGATGATGTGCAGTTGTGTTTGACAGACGTGGTGAACATTGCTCCGCCACCTGCTAGGGACACAATAAAGGGGAAATGAAATGCCTGGTGAAATCCTGGTGTAATTAAGCACCTGTGAAAACACAATTTTGGCGTGTTGGAGTTCCTACTGCTCCCTACCTCACAAAGGGAAAGCCCTTGTTCCATTTCAAAATACCGACAACATCCAGGCTTGTGCCACAGAACATGAACTTTTCGATAAAGTAAATTATCCTCCCCATCAAACTGTGGGTCCTGGGAGCTGTGGTTGTAATTCTCTGGGCAGGAATCAGCCCCTGGATGCTCTGGATACCCCAAGGGGAACCTGTGCACCAATTCTTCTGCAAGCCCATCAAACACCTTGCTCAGAAAACAGGAGCTCGAAGCTGCTCGTTCTCCTTGAAGTCACGGAATTCCATTGTGCATCACACACAATGTCCCTTTCCCAAAGGATGTTTTGGGGTTGTTTTTTTTTCCAGTCCTGCCACGGAAAAGCTTTATCATGCTGGGTTTTTTAATTATGCAGCATAATGGCGTGGCTGTTCAGTTTTAACTGCAAGGCTGATATTAAAGCAGTAATTTGTACAAGAGTTTTGCTTCCATTTTCTATTTCCTAAAACGCACAAAGTTGTCTCCAGCAGGCAGCTGGAGGGGTGCCAGGAGGGGCAGGAAGGATGCTGTGATCCAGGGTTTTATTGGCAAAGAGGGTGATTTATTCTACTAAAAATATGGAAGGCATTTAATATATATTTATATTTATAAATATGGAAGGACAAAGGGAAGGTGGAGGGAGCTCGTGAAGAGGAACAGGCTTAAAACAGAGGAACAGGCTTAAAACAGGCAGCTCTGTCCCCTCTGGGTTTAATAATTTTGTTTGCTGTTTGTCCAACTCTGACTGAAAGCATTTTTTTACCTGACTGAGCCTGGAGAGGCACTTTCACTGAATTTTGCCCAAATTAATCCTATTTACTGGTGATAAAGTCATGAGGAAATTAATGAAAGTAGGCTAATGAAAGAGACCTGCTCTGTAGGCCTTATGCTATGGAGTAGTCTTTTCTTGCCTGGTTTTGAGGCATCACAGTTCAAGTCTTTTATTCTAATTAATTATTCTAATTAATTAATTTGCTTGGGTGGTTTCGTTGTTATTTTGTGGGGACTCCAGTTGCAAGTCTAAACCCAGTTTTCCCTTCAAACTGAAAGAGCTGCCCTTGTAAAATGCTGCACCTGAACTGTTACATCACAGAATTAACAGCAGCTACTCCTGGGTGCTGATTGCCACCCTGCTAATTAATAAACCTGCCGGCGTGACTGATGGGCATCCTGGATGAAGTGCCGGGGTTTGGGCTCTGAGCTGCCTGAGCACTGAAAGGCTCCTGCTTCTGAGCTGCTCGGGTTGGACTGTGGTGCTTTTCTCACTTCTGTCTCCAAGACACTTGCCCAAGGTGTGGTAGGAGAATATTCCCAGGTGTGGGAAGCTCAGTTTGGTTCTGGTGGAAGAAGCAAAGGCAAGACCTTGCCTGACCTTTGGGTGATGCAGTTTTGGTTTTTTACCCTTTTTTTTTTCTTTTCTATGTTCTCTGTATCCTTTATGCTTGTAGGTTTGTAGCTTCGCAGCTTCATATTGCAGCTCAGTTTCAATGTTTTCCCAGGCAGGAAGACAAAACAAATTCCAGGATCCCTGTGCTATCTTAGTTCTCCTTAGAAACCAAGGCTGAAATCACCTTTCCAAGACATAGGTTTGTAAACAGGGCCTGGATCCCATTCTAAGGAGGGAGAATGTAGAAGGTACTAGAACTGGGGGAGTTCCTTCAGCAGTAATTGGGGGGTTCCTGTCAGATATGCTAATTTGCAGACTCTATAAAAATTGTACACACATTACGTGGGGTGTGCATCTCGGGCCTTTTCTACCTGACGAATTTTGGCACCTGAGGATCCTCACCTAAAGGTACCTTTTTATCACCCTAACTGTGTCTGACTCGTACTTCTAGGACCAGAGAAAAAGGCACCGGCAGGACCCTGCCTGAAGGTCACAGGTATCTGTAGGAGCTAAGGCAACGAACCTCCGGTACACGAGGAAACATTAATGCTGCAAAGTGATAGAATCTCATTGTTTCTGCAGCTCCTGCGGGGTGCCAGCGTGGGCAGCAGTTTTGGGCAGCAGTTTTGGGCAGCAGTTTTGGGCAGCAGCTGTCCTGTGTGACCTGTGAGGGGTGCAGGAAGCAGCAAATGGAGACCAGCGAGACCAAGCCCCTTCCGCAGAGCCCCGGGGACGCGTGGACATCCTTCGGTGTGCAGCCCCCCGTGCCAGCCCGGAAAGCCCCCGAGCAGGGCTCTAAAGGCCTGCAGTCGCCGAGCCAGCACCGCCAGCCCTCAGCTGATGCTCTGGAGGAGAAGGGGCAGAGCTGCTCTGCTGCAGATCCCATGGGAACGGCAGCCTGGAGTCTCCTGGATTTCTTTGGGGAGGAGGTTGAAGGAGAAGTTGAAGACTTAACCCAGCAGGGGAAAGTGGCTAAGGCAGAAGAGGAAATAAAAGCTGTCCCTGAGGCTCAGCCTGCGGGAGACACAGCTGCAGGTGCAGAGCTCGTGGCAGAGGAGGAGCAGTCCCACGACCAGGAGCAGCCTGGCAGTGAGGGAGCTCTGTGTGCTGGAACAGCCCTCCAGGAGGGAAACATTCTCAGCCTCAGAGAGATCTCGAGCGAAGCTGAACCCGGCCAAGGCTGTGAGATGGAGCCTCCTGCAGACACCGGGGGGGTTCTCATGGGCAGGGGCTCGTCACTGCCTGCCGTGGAGGTGGCAGGGGAGCCCGAGCCCTCTCTGTATGCTGAGCTTCTGGGGGGGCCAGACGGGGCTGAGAGAAGTCCTGCTGGGGTAAGCCCTCAGCCTTCCCAATGGGCTGAGCTCACCCGTCTGGTCGAAGCGATGTCCCGGCTGACCCTGCAGAGCCCTTCGGAGGTCGTAGCTAAGTTAAGCCCTGCTGAGATAAACCCCCAATCTCCCCAGTGGGCCGAGCTCACCCGTCTGGTCGAAGCCATGTCTCAGCTGACCCTGCAGAGCCCTTCGGAGGTCACAGCAAAGAGTGTGGCTGGGCTGCATCCCACTCCTCCTGTATCCCGGGAGCCCCCGTGCCCGCAGTCGGGATCTCTGGAGCCACCAAGCCAGCTGCTTGACCCCATAAAACAAGGGATGCAGGGCAGTGTGTCACCTGCCCAGGGCGTGGGGAGCCTGTGTTGTGCAGGGCCTGAGGGACCGAGCGAGCTCTTGCAGCAGCCCCGAGTGCCTGAGGAAGGGGATGCTGAGGGAAAAGCTGCAGGAGAAAACACCCTGCAGGTGTCTCTTCCTTTGCCTTGCACAGAGCTGAAGGCTGAGGAGGGGGGAGAGCCGAGTGTGACCAGTGATGCTGGGGATGAAATTTAAAGCTTTGGGAAAAGGATGGGCTTTTGTAGCCCCTTGACTTCTGTCCTTCCAAGTGTGCTTAGGCTGACAAAGCCTCCTGTGTGTAAGATTTGCCAAACAAATAATCTTCCTTCACTTGTTGGGGAAAAGGAGGTGCCTGGAATCCTTTCTGCTCTTCAAAAGGCTTCTCTAAGCTAATAAACTCTATTTGTTGCTCATGTGGGCTGTGTCTGCAGTGGTATTACACCATGGGCTGCTTGGGCCTGAAAGGTGGGAAGGTATTAAATAAACACACGCAAAGCTGACTGAAGGCTCATCTTTTGGAACTCGGTTGTTTTACTTTTTGTTTGTTTGTTCTGCCAAAGCCACCCACTCCTCCTGGTGCTGCTGCTGTCTGGGGGGATCTGGGTGTGCTCACTGCCTCTCTTTGTCCCAGCCTCCCACAAAACCCAAAGCTGAGGCAGGGAAAAGGCTTGAGTAAGAAACCCTGAAGGAAATCAGCCTCCATCACTTTTGTGCCTGACCACGAGCTGGTTACTTAACTCTGCTGAGGAGGATTCTAAGAAACAGCCGTGCTACAGAAAATGTTCTTTAACCATTGCGAGTCCTGGGCCAGGGGACAGGGGCCAGGCAGAGTTTCCAAGGTCAAGTCGGTGTTGTGCAGCAGCTGGAAAAGCAAAGCTGCACAGCTCAGTGTAGGTGCTAAAAAGCTGGAAGCAGAGAAATTCTTCAGCCTTTTCTCACTATTCTGTGAGCAGACTGTCTTTCCTATGGAAACTATTTTAAACAAGGTCACAGTTCCATAAACTTCTTGCACCCGCAGGCTGTTTTGCAAGATTGTTATGGCTTTGACTTTGAAAATATTATGGAATCGGTATCTTAGGACTTGGCCAATCCTCTCAAGGGGTGGATGGCCGAGGAACCAATTACCTATTGCCACTCAACACACTTTTTGCGATCTACCCTGTAAAGTAGTCAGAAAATTATTAAAGAAAAGCTTCAGCTTCCACTTGTTCATGAGCCTGGACTCTGTGGCGTTTCCTTTATGTGCCTCAGACGTAACAGCGACAGCTCAGTGGTGGAAAACCCTTCCTGTTCCTCGATGAGAAGATTTTTCAGCCCCGCCGTGCCCTCCTTTTGCAACGCCAGCTCTGCGATGAACGAGGGCAGCCCCCGGGCAGACGGGTGGGTTTGATGCCACACCGAACGTACCAAGAGGCCCTGGCACACGCGTTGGAAGGAAGAGACAGTTCTATTAAGAGGGAGCAGCTTGAACTCCGCAATAAAAAAGCCCCAAACACAAAGAGTGATGCCCTGAGCTGCCTGCAGCCTGCTCCTCGTAAGCAGTGATGCCATGGAAAGGCTTTGTTATGGTGCTGCCGTGCAGCATTCCGTCACGCAGCACAATCCCGAGCTGGCAGCTGAGGCCGGCTCCTCGGAAGAGCTGTGATCGTTTCTTTTTATTTGTCAAAAAAAAAGAAGTGCGTGTTTTTTTTAGAGCTGCACTTTTAAATATATCAAAGTAGCAGAGATTGGAAAAGGCTTTTGGAACAAATACTAAGCCTGGGAAAGGAAGGAGATGTGATTGCCCTGACAGGAGGATTTTCCTCCCTCCACTTGTGTGGGTTACGTTGCTGTTTGCTGTGGTGTCTCACGTGCAGGAGATTTTCTGGATTGTTTCAAATGGGTCAAAGTTGGAGTTTTTAACTAGAATATTTCATCTATTTATGTCAAATATTTCATATATGTTTCATATTTTTCCATATTTCACCGTGATACAAGGGTAAGAAATTCTTTAAATCTGTATTTTAAATTCTACACTTGAAATCCCAGCAATATTCCAACTCCCTCGTGATGAGCTGATGACCGAGCATCTTCCCCTTGCACAGAACACTGAAATACGTCCCTGCAACATCTGCAGGATTTGGAAATCCACTTGCCAAGCTGCCAGTGCTGCAGTGACTGACATTCCCCCACGCAGAAGCGGCTTGGGATGCAATTTCCGTCCAGTTGTGTTGTTTTGCAAAGCACCAATGTCCCCAAAGCCTCAGAGGTTTTAGCCACTGCCCTGTGGCACTCCCCACACGCTGTCGCCCGTGTTTGCCACACGTGAAAATCATGGATCAGTTCAGAGAAATCTCCAAGAGTCAAAGAAATCCTGAAGTGCCTCTGAATTTCAGTTCCACTGAAGCCTAAAAAAGAAGTATAAAAATAAAAAAATAAAAAAAAAAAAGGCTTTGAGAAGCTGTTGTAAAACCACACCAGACACGGAGTGAGGCCCTGCCAGCCATGGGGATGCGACGTTGCAGTGCCACCAGGACACAGAACCCTGCCTGTTATCGTGCAGAGCAGATGCTGGACCACATCAAAAGGCAGGAGGGGGATATTGTCCTCTTCTGGTCCCAGCTCTGGCTGCACACACGGATTTACCTCGCCAAATGCTCCTCCTTTGTTCTCTGCTCTCAGGGAGTCACTGGAGCTCAGCAAAGTGTAGGATGCCGAACCAGATCTGGCATCCAAAATTGTAGATTTGAGGGGCTTTTTATGTAAAGAAAAGCCTGGAATCCATCCATTTTGATCTTTCTGGGGCTTTTTTTCATTCCTCAGCACTGGTGCTGCTGGCAGTGGATATTTAGGCTCTGCCTTCACGCTCCTGGCTGGGATGAGTTTGTTTTTAATGGATATTTGCTTCTGTGTTTTGCCCATGTGACCAATTCCACATTCGAACTCCCTTCCAGCCAGCCAACACAACCAGGGCTGGGGAATGCCAGCGCCAGCAGAAGGTGATCAGCTGTGCCTGGGATCACTCACATCATCTGCAGCCACTGTAAAACTGCTAATTGCATCACCCAGCCAGCTGAAGAGAGCGCAGAAGTGGAAAAGGGGGTCATTTTTCACCCCTAACTGCTCCACATCAAATAAAACGGGAGATTGCAATGTCAGTGTTGTCATTTGTGAGTTACACCCAAACCCAGCCTGGTTTTCTGCCACTTGGCATCGCCACTTCTCACCCGAGGTCCGTTTGCCTTGTCCACGGCTGCTCTGTGTAAATCTCCAGCTTTATGTGAAACGTCCAGTGGCCATCCTCAAAATGCCACACTGGAGTTAATCACCTGTCAGCTGCACACAGGAGCACGGCCACGTCCTGTTCCCAGCGGCGTGGAAATGGCTGGGAAAGTCGAAAACAGAGTGAGGGAACTTCAGAACCTGCTGGAACTGAGGTTGGGAGTCCCGGGGGGAAGGGATTGAGTGTGACCCCCTCCTCCTATTTAACACCAGGTGAGGGCTTTGCCTCCCAGGTGGTGGAGCCTCAGTGGGGTTGTGGAGCAGTGCTGGTGTTTTGTGTGGTCCGTGAGCTCTCTTGCTGTTTGGTTTTTATGGAATGGGGTTTTTTGCTTTGATTCATGCACATTTTTACAGTCTGGGCCTCTTTGAGCACAAGCAATTTTGTTGGTTTTAGCTCATTTAAATGTTCAAGGCACACCTTGCTCCTCAGTTCTTGAATTAGTTTTGTGCTGGGAGATGTTATTTTACCTTTTAGTTTGCTGGTGTCTCTTGCAGTCCTCTCCTAATGTTATTATTCAGGAATAAACCCTGCTGTGGCCTGTGAATTTTAAATCTGTGTAATTTTTTCCTGCCTGCCTTGCTTCTCCTCCCTGCTGCCCCCATCCATTACTGGAAATCTAAACATTTCCTTGACTGGAGTGAAGAGTGGCTCCTGAAGCCGTCACTGTTTTCCGGAGCGCTCTGGTCTGACTGACAAGTTGTCTCTTTCTCCTTCTTTCCAGACTGTTATTCCTTAAAAGCTCTCTGTGTCTCCCCTGACCCTCCCAGTGCAATTCCACCTGTTCAGCTCATTCCTGTGATCCCTGAGCTCCTGCTAGGTGAGAACTGGGTAATTAACCCGTCCTAATGAGCACGGGCTAATAAATATCCATGTCTTGCAGGTGTGAAACCCCTTCCTCCTCAAGAGCCAGAGCTCCCTGCTCCTCCTCAGCCACTGCAGCCTTGCCAGAAGCAGCCCTTGGTGGAGTTGCTCCCTTCCCCTCTGGCCATGGGATGTGTTTTTGGGAAGAACAAGAGGCCCTGTGTGTTTCCCAGGCTTTTTTATAGCCCCAAGAGCAAAAAGGCAGTGGGGGCTGCCCGGGCGTGCTGCGATGCAGCCACGTGGACTGGGGAGAACCATTTCTACTCGGCACGGATTGGGAGGACTCGGAGAGGCTCTGAGCCTCCTGCTGCCAGCCTGGTGTTGGAAACCTCTGAAAGTGAATTTGGAGGGGAGGGAGGAGACTCAGCTGCCCCTCCAAGGGCACGGCACAGCGAGGCCTCGCTCCCCGTGGCTGCTGGAGACACGCGAGGTGCTGGGGTGTCCCAGGAGCCTGAAGCCAAACCTCACCCCGAGGTGATGAAACACCAGGAACTCCCTGAAGAGGCACAAGGATCCCAAAGCCCTCAGGAGAGCAGTGAGGCTGAAGCTGTTCTGCATCCCCCTGGCAGCTCTTTGCCCCCTGAGCTCGGCTGTGGGGACCGGGGGGTGACACCTCTCACTCAGATCACGGTGGAGGTTGATGTCCACATCTCTGCAGGTGACCACGGGGAACCTGGCCAGGGTCAGGCTGCTGCAAAATCCGAGTTTCTGAGCGGTGCAGAGCAGGAGGCTGGGGCTGGGAGCGGTGCCTGTGTTGGGAAGGCTCTTTGGGAAGTGCCCGTGCAGAAGGCAGGTGACTCCACAGCTGCTTCGTGCCCTCTGGAGGAGCCAGAGCTGCCTCTGAAGGCTGCAGAGCCAGGAGAGGGCATCACAAGTGGGCAGAGAGCTGCAGAAGAGCAGGGGGGAGAAGAAACTGAAGCTCCACCTGATCTCCAGCTGGGACAAGGTGAGATTCCTGCTCCTGAAGGTGTGATGGAAACTGCTGCTGAGCCAGAGCAAGCTGAAGAGACGGCTGAGGCCTGTGGTGATGGGCAGACATCAGAGGAGATCCCAGCCTGCCTGCTGGAAACCCAGGCTGCCCTACAGGAGGAGGAGGAGGAGAAAATCCAAGTTAGCACTGAGGGAAAACCAGAGGAGCACTGAAAGAGCACGTGGACTCTGCAGCAGCAGCCACGGAGCACACCGAGGGATTTCTGCAGCCCAGAGATGAATCTGCTGCCTCCATCCTGCCAGGGAGTGATGCCAAAGGGTGCTTGTACCCTGAAGGACCCAGGAGTCAGGGTGGTGGTGGCGGAACCTGCTTTGAAAAGTGATGCTTAACTTAAAATTTGTGTGTTGCCTTCTGCAAGTGGTGCTGCCCTCCTTCTTTCTGCTGGGGGAGGCAGTGTGGGCATGGGCTGAGTGTTCCTTGGTACAAAAAAAAGTGTATTTATGTATTTATTCGTGTATTTATACCCTGGCTGGGGCTCTGCACTTCGTGCTTCTCTCCCCATGTGTGGCTGCACGGGGTTAAGCCGTGTCTAACAAACCAACCAGATTTATTAATTACACCTGTCTGCTCACCCCTCTGACTGTCACTGCTACTGGAAACGGGTTGTGTGACGTCTGTGTTGCAGTTGGAATCAATAAATGGGTGCATTTTGATACTGACTGCTGTGAAATGTTGGGTTATTAATGGGCATTTGCTTTATGGTTGGTGCTGGTTGGGTGGAGGTCAAGGAGCTCAGACTGGGGGCCTGTGGGAGGAGCTGGAAACAACAAAAAAAAAAGCTTCTGGTGGTCATTTTGCTGCAAATAGTCAATAAATTTCTGGCAACTGCATATCCAATACTAATCTCTAATTATACAGTGCTAAACAGAGGGGAGTTTTCCCGTCAAACCTGACTGGTGGCACAGCTCTCACTGAATTTATAAATGATGTGCAGCTGAAGGGAATCAGGAAAATAACACAGCCTAATTTCTTTCAAGCAAAAGGTTTTTATACCACATTATTCTGCTAGAACTCATGGGGATTTAAAAAAAGACTTTAGGAGGGAAATAATTATTTGTATTAGACAGCTGGAAAGCTCCAGTGCGAAGGAGAGCAAGAGCCTCCCTAAGGAAACCATTTCCAGCTCTGGTGTTCCTGCACGGAGCCCTCATTAGCAGTGCTCACAGGAGGCGAGGAATGATGGTTAAAGGCAAGCCAGGATCTGAGGGTGTTGAGAGCAACGCTTCTGTTTAAGGGATGATTGGTTTTACTGTCTTTAAGTGCTTAATCACATCAGGAGTTTGGTGTACCCTTAAAAAGATTTCCTGGGACTCAGAGGACCAGGCTGCCACACTGCAAAATCTTGACTTAAACCAGATTTGCTTCTTTTTTTTTTTTCCCCCCCTTATGACCAAATCTGATGGAGACCCTGCCCGTGGAAATGTCTCATCTGCCCTGACTTAAACAACACAGAGAATGTTCCTCCCCCTCGGCTGCTCCTCAGGACCCCAGAGGCCCCTCCATCAGCTGGTTCTGTTGACAAGCTGGGTTTGGCTGCCTCTGGCAAAGCTCTGCTCTCAGGCTGGAGATTATGTCCTCGTTGCATAGCATTTAGATTTAAAAATCAGTGGGTTGGCAGCTCCTCCTTGCCAGGAGAGCGAGGAGGCCTGAGGAAATCGGGGGAGAAGAAGCAGAGAGCAACAAAAACCTCTGTGCATCGCTCTGCCTCTCTCTTAGATGTTCAGCTCAACCACTGTAACTGTATTTTGTGCTTCTGATTTAGTAAAAGCATCTCGGAATTCATGGAATCAGGTTGAAATTACTCAGCAGCTCCTTCCCCCCGTGACTGAAGGTGTGGGGCTAATCAAGAGTGACAATAAATACATCATTACACGACACTGTTGGTGCCACGCTGAAGCAAACGGGTGACAGGGATCAATTTCCACCCCAGGAGGAATCATGCAGAATAATTCCGCAGGCTGTAGTCTCACAAACCTCATCCCAAAACACCTGCCAGGTGATCACCAAATTACAGGAACAAAAGTGGCGCCGTGCAGCTCTTTAATTTTGCTGGAATTTTGGTGTTTAAGTCTAATCAACAAAGCTGCAGTCTGAATCAGGGACATTCTCTCATGCTCTGGAGAAGGAGTGATTTTTCCTTCCTTTCTCAGAAAAATCATGGAATACTCTTTCACCACATGCAGTGCTGCAGGAATTTTGGGGAAGAAGTTTTTGCAGTGCCCTGACTTCAATTATGCCAATCTGAGTGTTTGCAATGTAAAAAGTTCCTTGGTAAAGGAGAAAAAAACAGCTAAAATTCCTCTTGCAACACTCCAGTTCTGCTGCTTTTTTGTCACCGGCTTCATTCGGGGTTTTCAGATGTGCCCCAAGTTCTGCAAAGCCGAGCTTTACCCTCAGGTTTTCCTGGTTTGCATTGTCCCTGTCTGACCTACCCGAAATTACACATGGGGGAGGTTTGGCTTTGGCAATTTTAATGGCTTTAAATGCCTTGTCAGAGGAGACTCTGCCTCTTCTCTGATATTTGCATTGACTCCAATGCCAGAACTGATGGGTTCACCCTTTTCAGCTTGTGAAGTGGTTGGTAAAATGCTGAATATTGGTATCTGTGGCCTCAGAGTGAAAGCTGCTCCTCTCCTGGTGATCTCCTTGCAAGTCTTGGGACGCCAGCTGGGCTCACTGTGCTTAGACCCTGATAAAATTAAAGATGAAGGGCTCAACTTCCAAACGTGACTCATCTCAGAGCAGGGCTTAGGTCTGAAAGCACCTTCATGCTTTTAAACTCCTATTCCTGCCCTGAGACCAGGAGGTAAAGCCCATTCCGCAGCAGCAGAACTCTTGCACCGTCTGGCAGAGCGCATCCCTGACTCCAAACTCTCTGTCACTGATGAGTGAAGGCAAATTACACCTTTTACTGCTCTTTGTCTCGTCTTTTCAGGCGAGTTCTGATGGGAGGGTTTATTAACAGTGCAGCGGTGTGGCTCTGCGCTCTTCCCAGGCTCCAGGCTGCCCTCTTAAGATGTTAAGCAGCAAATTCCTTGCTAAAATCCACGACGAATCACTGCAAACGAGTGTAAAGCGGCATTACCGACTCACACAGCTGTCTTGGAGTGCAATCTGGTATTTTGGCATTTGGGAAATCTCAGCTCCTGTTGCTAAGGATCTTTGCTTTTAACTTTTATAATTAAATGTCCTGTCATTCACCAGGAAACCTTGAAAAAATACCTGGCCCCACTTGAGAAACTAAAACCTCAGGAGCTTTTAGGAGCTGCTGGAGCTGTTAGGAACGCCAGTGTTTCTCTTCCTTTTTTTATTACTTTGAATAATAAAATGATTATTTATAAATAATCATCACCCTCCTTACCACAGTAAACCTGTTTCTCCTGACCTCTTACACAACTAAGTAAGAAGTTCTGAAAACAGCTGGTCGAAACCCAAACACTTCCTTTATCCAGAGCAGCGACTGCGGGTCAATATTCTTGTTCACTGCAAAACAATTTCGCATTGCTTTGGTTGCTGTGTCCCTGCCTGGCTTTCAGAGACAATGATTTCCTTGCTTCCTCACGCTCTCCTCTCTCCACAACATCCAAGGAGCCCAGATGTAAAGCCACAAAATCTTCAGTGATCTGACAACCAAACCCAACCACGATGTGAAAGTTGGGAAAGTTCTGAAACAAAAGCCACCCGAAACACCCGTCCTGAGAGAGAGAGAGAGAAAACACGATCACGAATCGCCCCCAGCTCTGCCTCCTTTGCTGCCAAGCGCCTGCAGCACCTCACAGAGATGAAAAGCACCCGGGAGCTGTTCCTGTGGGCAGGGAGGATGTTCTGTGCCTGCAACACCTCAGCCACCAGGGGTTCTTCCTAAGTTCTATCGTGTAGCTGCTGCTCTGCAGCCACAGAATCCCAGGGCGGTTTGAGTTGGAAAGCACCTCCAAAATCATCTTGTACCACCCCTGCCATGGGCAGGGACACCTTCCACTGTCCCAGGCTGCTCCAAGCCCCGTCCAACCCGGCCTGGGACACTTCCAGGGATGGGGCAGCCGCAGCTTCTCTGTGCCAGGGCCTCCCCACCCTCACAGGGAAGGATTTCTTCCTAAATCCCCCCTCTAAACTGGGCTATGTCAGTTCAGAGCCATTCCCCCTTGTCCTCTTCTTGTTAGAAGTCCCTCCAAGCTGTCACTGTGCAGAGAAAAAGAGAGACTGTCACTGTTACATCTGAGACGGGTAAAGAAAACAACACAGAGTCCAGGCTTGTGAACAAGTGGAAGCGCTTTAATAATTTTCCAACTACTTTTATAGGATAGATCATAAAAGTGTCCTGAATGGCAATAGGTAATTGGTTCCTCGGCCATCCACCCCTTGAGAGGATTGGCCAAGTCCTAAGATACCTATTCCAAAATATTTTCAAAGTCAAAGCCATAACAATCTTGCAAAACAGCCTGCGGGTGCAAGAAGTTTATGGAAGTGTGACCTTGTTTAAAATAGTTTGCATAGGAAAGACAGTCTGCTCACAGAATATTGAGAAAAGGCTGAAGAATTTCTCCACTTCTAGCTTTTTAGCACCTACAAGAGACCCCACAACATTTCCCTTCAGCTCTATGTGAATACTTTGGGGACAAAAAAGAAGATAATATCTAAATACACCAAGCCCTCTGGTGCGAACCATTGTATGATGTTCCATAAACATGGAGCAAGAACAATTCCCAACCTTTCAGGCAGCTGTGTAAGGGATCAGTAATTAAACCATTGGCTTTGGGTGGGAAGCAATTCAGTGCTGCTGCCCTGCCCTATTTAAGGTCCAGCTGCTCCCTCCCAAGCTCTGCTGGGAACTTCTTGAGGGCATTTCCTTTGGAAGTGAGTGTGGGTGCTGGATGACATAAATTTGGGGGTTTTTGGGAAGGAGGGATTTTTGTGCTTTGTTTTTGGGGCTTTGTTTGACTTCTCTAGTGCGAGAGAAAGAGAGCGCTCTGCCTTTGGGGTTTCAGCAAAGCTGTAATTATGCTTTCTTCTGTCTTTGGCTTTGAACAAAATTCTGCTGGTGGCAAGATGGGACTGAAAATGAAACATTCACAGCACGAAATGGCAAAATGAGGAAGGGGAAATAATTTTCCTACATATAAAAAGTAACCGGAATCTTAAGGTAATAAATATCTATATCTTTATAAACAAAACCTCTTTGGAGACAGCAGCAATGGAATCTGTATTTTGTCATATTTTGGGCTGCTTCTGCAGTGATGGCAAACAAAAATAAACCACAAAATAAGTTATTATTTTCCTTTCCTCTCCTGGCATTTTACTGCCCTACCAGAATGCCATGGAACGTTTCCTGGATATATTAATTTACACAGAATCCTTGCTGCTGATGCAGCAATTGCTTACTCTGGAAGCTCAGCTTGACCAAACATTCATTTATTTGTAAGCTGTCCAGCTTTGGTATCAAAGACCATCTCTCTCTCTTCTTGTATTCCAGTTTTTCTCCCCCAGTAGAAGTGGGTAGGTTCGTTTTTCTTGCTTTTCCTTTCTTACAACTCCGTAGTTTTAAGTGATTAAGTTCTTATAAGCGAGTGCCTAACCGCCATGGAATCGCACATTTTTACAGATTCTGCCCATAAAAGCAGCTCAAACAGTGCAGCAAAACTGCTCTGGATCCATTAGCTCCACTTTAAAAACTGTAATTCCTAAATTATAGATCTGTTTTCCTCTCGTTCCTCTTACTCTACTCTGGCTGAGCTCTCTGCAGCACCATCTGTAATCAGATCATGTTGTGTGGCACTGCTACCCCGCTTTAAATATTTAGCTATAAAAAGTGGCCCAGGATTTGGAGTGGAACAGCGCTGGGAGGGAGCTGACGGTGTGGGACTGGTGGGGAAATAAATGGGTTGCTGTCGCTGGCTGCCCTATTTAAGAGCAGACCCTTATCACCCTTGAGCCAGGAATAAAGGCTGAGGGGCTGTGGTGCTGCAGATAAATGGTTTAAGTCCTGTTTGCTTTGTGGTTTCCCTGCCAGGCACTGGTATCCTCCTTAAGGATGAGTGTTTAGCTCCTGTTCGCCTCTTTCTGGCACTCTGCGTGGCAGGTTCCAAAGGGAATTCCTGGAGCTGTGTGCAGCTCCCTCTTTCCCTTTCCCACACAACTCCTGCTCTTTCCCTGCAAAGGGCTTGGTCTGTTTTCTGGCAGTGCTGCAGCTGTAAAAAGGCCCTTCATAAACGTAACCTGAGGTAAATGTTTCTCTGCATTCAGAATACGCTGCCCCTTTTTAATGTCTGGGTTTGAAGCAGTGGCGTTGCTGTGGTTTCTAGAAAGGGAGTTAATGACTGGTAAAATAATGACCCAGGGGCCTGAAATCCACTTGTTTCTCATCTCTCAATTCGGAGGTATTTTCCTTTCTCCTCCCTTCCATATCTTACCAGGCCTCTGAATGACTTCCCTGGCTAAATGTGAACTTCTCCGTAGAATTAATAATTGGTTTAGGAAACAAGAGGGGACCTAAATAGTATTTGCTTTGGGAATATAAACTAATAACTGTAAAGTGCAGCGTGGGCTGGGAGTCCTGGGCAGGGAGTGACTTCCTAAATGCTCTCAGTGACATCAAAAGGCTGTTCCTTGAGCTAAGACTGACTTAGAAGCAATAAAACCTGCAACTGGTGGACAGCCCACTCTGAAATGAAGTGGGAATTTGATTTTAGAGGGGCATTTTCTGCTCTGGCACAGGGCTGAGGAGGGGGTTCTGTTGGGTTTTTCCTCCCTTGCAGGTGGCGCAGGAGTGATTTGTCAGCTCGGCAAGGCTGGAATGAGGATCTGGGTCTGCTCCTAAAGGCTCTGCTTGTGCCCAAGTCCGACAGCACCCCAGACCCTCGGGATTCCCTGGAGAAGGCTGTGAGCAGGATTTGCTCTGCACGCCTCGATCATGGGGAATGAGATCAGTCACAGGAGGTACTCGTGCAGGAGGTTCAGGAGGTTCGAAAGGCTGAGATCTGAGGAGAGAACTTCTGTGTCTGATGTCCCCATGGTGCAGCCAGCCCAGCACGGGGGATTTCGGGGCAGTGCGACCCACCCTGAGGATGAGGAACCCCAGGGTGCTGCTGCAGGGCTGCACGGCAAAGAGCAAGGAGGAAAAAGGGAAATGGCCTCGTGTTCCCTGCCTGTGGCCCAGGGAATGGCGAGAAGCACGGAGCTGCAGGAGCCTGGAGAGGCCCAGCCTCCTGCAGGACAGGCAGAGGAGGCTGGGGACAATCTCCCGACCATAAATCCTGATGGAAAACTTTGTGCTCCGAGCCAGGAAAGACCTGCAAGAGCTGAGCCAGCTGAGGGACGCACAGAGGTGACAAAAAGGGACTTCCCTCTGCAGGCTGCAGTGGAGATGGGAGCAGGAGAGGTGGAGACTGCGCAGGGGACGGTGAAAAGCAGCTCGGGGTTGCACAAGAGACCCAGCACCAGGGTGAGCCCTCTCTGCAGGTGGCTGAAGAAACTCAATCCCCCAGCAGAAAAACCTAAAGCCAAGCCTGGTGCAGTCACCAGCCAAGAGTGAGGCTCCTGAGGACTGAAAGAAGGATCAAGTGCCCAGCGTGACACTTGAAAAAAAGACAAAAAGGCTGGTAAAAAAAAGTGTTTCTTGTGTACAATAATAGGGACATTGTTTTTGTCATCTTTAAACTGCTTGTCTGCTGGATATTCCTGGCTGTCTTACACACTGTGTGGAGCACGGAAGGCCTTCCCTCTGGAAGGGCTGGGACAGGGAAGTGGAGTGGCTCTGCTCCCTTAGCAAGCAGCTTGTGAGGATGCTTTGGTGCTGGTCTGGAACAGCTCCTGTTTGAAACCCTGCAAAGGTGCCCTGGGCAGCTTTGCATCTTCCTGGTGCTTCCTATCCCCGTTCGATTTCCTTTCCCCTGCTTGTACCACTTGCTCTGCTTAATGGTCCAAGAGAAGGATGAGCAGCATCTGTGTTACCAACCTAAATGAAGAGATTATGAAACCAGCAGATGCTTACAAACGCACGGTGGTGGTGGTGGGGGAGGTTTGGTAAACAAGGGGCTCCAGTTTTGCTGCTGGAAGTGTTTGCTGTGTGTTTTTTGTATCTGGAAGTCAATAAAAGCTGCTTTCACTGCCTCCAGTGAAGCCTTGGCTGCATCTGGAAGTGGGATAAGGGAGGGGAGGAGGGGATGGGCTGGCACTGCAGGTGTGGGGAGTGGGAACTGGGAGGGCTCCCTGCAGTGCCACGGAGCCAGCAGTGCTGATCTGGCTGTGCTGGGGCTGCTCCTGGAGAATCAGGGAATACAGGCGCAGGAAAAGCCTTTAATTTGATTGCTGTAGCTCTGTGCCATCCGTGTGGCTCCTCCAGGTGTCTCAGAGCTGACCTCAGCACGCCGGTGAGGAGCGAACACAGCCCAGAGTGCTGAGCCTTCTTCTGCTGAGGATTCCAGCTGGGGGCAAAAATCCTTCTGGGAGAGACAAAAAGAGGAGCTGATGTGCAGGCAGAGCCAAGGAGGGGCTGCAGGGCTGTGCTGGAGCAGCCCAGCTCGATGGGGGATGCCAGCCTGCCCTGGGGCAGCAGGGAGGGGGAGAATGCCAAGAGAAGATGATGAGCAGCAGTCTGAGCTCCTGGCACTGCCTCCTCACCCTGCCCGGGGTGCCTGTGCTGCTCCCGCTGCAGCCCTCCCTGGCTGCTGGTAAACCACTGCTTGGGGCACTGATGGCAACTCTGATCCTGTTCCCAGCTGGACCACGAGTAGGAAATCCTCATTCTTGTCCTTCTCCTTCAGCTCTTTCCTTCTCAGAAGCCCCAGTTTGACTTTCTGCCTCGACGTTCCCTTGGTAGGTGCATCCCCAGCTCTCCTGCGGTGACCAGCGACAGCGAAGTGCCTTTGTCTCGCATCAGTGTTCCTGCTAAAATCCCGTTCAAGAGCTTAGAGCACACCTTGGAGCTCCTCTTGAACAGAATTAGGACCAAAAAAATCACTTCAGCGTGTCCCTTTCTACACCTCTACCTCAATCCAAAGCGTTGGCTGTGCCAGCCAGGACGTAAATAAGTAGGGAAGCAGCTGTTTTCCACGTTGTGCTCAGAAGCACCATCTGCTGCGCTGCCTCTTCCCCTGCTAAAGAGAATTCCTTGGCTGCTGATGACCTCTGAGGATAACATTTATCTCATGTAATCCCCAGGTTCCCCAAATAAAACCCGCAGGAAGTTTCTAAAAGCAGAGGTGCACCCCCAAAAGACTGGGGTGTTCATTTTTACAGGTAGCAAAGCTTTTTGATTTTTTTCCTAAAGGCAGTGAGGTGTGGAAGTGCCACCCTTTATTGATTCAGTCTCTTTTTTTAAGGCAGGAAGGCATCTGTGTGTGTTTGTTTGTTTGTTTGTTTCAAATATTGATTCTTTGAATGTGTTTATTCAGGTTTTGTGTTTGTTTGTTTAAGGCAGAGGTGTTCTGTGGTTTTTTTTAAAGCAGGTTTCATATCTTGATGGAGTGGAGGCCCTGAAGAAGAGAGCACTGAATCGTAAGAAATTTGAAAGCTGGGGAAATAAAGCAGCTCAGGATCTGTCAGATTCCCTGGGTGCGGGAAAGGGATGGTTTGAAGTGTTGAGCTGCATTGCTGAGATGGGCTCTGTGCTTGGAAAGCAACTCAGCTGATTCCTTTCACCCCATTCCTTTTGCCATTGTCCCCAGAGCACAGCTGATAACACCCTGTCCATCCACTGCATTAAAAATTCAGGAGGAATCCTGTTTTTCACTGTGCAGCTTCAATATTCAGCACACACCTGAGCAGAAGTGATCACAGAGCTGTGATCTCCTCCGTTTTCAGGTAAGGAACTTTGTTTAAACTTGCTGGAAATTCGCTTAGATTTGATTTTTTTTTTTCTTTCGAGATAAAAACCTTGAGAGATTTTTACCTTCCTGAAGCATCATGTGTTATGCCACTGTCGCAATTTGCTCTGAATTCAGCAGGCAGGAGAATTCAGGGCCATCTTAAATAAAACCACACTTACAGTGGGACAGGGGCAGGATGAGTGCTCTGCTGTGACGTTTCCCTGCACTTGGGGTACTTTTGGAAACCTGGGTTTTAACAAAAAGTTAAACAATTCCACTTTTTTTCCCCCCCAAAATTGCACAATTCCAGGCAATTTCCAGAGCTGTGAAAATATCCCCCCATGGTAACATCCTCAAGGTGGATGCCAGGTTTTTTTCCAGAAGAGCCTGAAGTTACAAAGGTTTTTACACAGAATGGAGGAGTCTTGATCATCTTTCCCTGAGGGCTGCTGGAAAATGTTGTTGCTTTTTTTTCTTCTCTTCCTCTATTGAGGAGGGAATTTCCTGTGGTTACTTGTTCCTTTGTCAATTCCTCAAATATAGGTTGATATTTTTATTTTTAAGGGAAGACAGGTATTTGCTGCAGTGCTTCCTGCAGAGATCCATTTGGAGCAGTGGGTTTATAAATAGGTTTATTTTGGTTGGAAATCATTTCTGACGATGCTCTCTGCAAAAAGGAGCGACACTGGGGGTGGAATATCAGAGCCAGAGCTCCACTGCAGTGGGGAAAAAAAAACCAACTTTGAATTGAGAGCATCAGGGAAACCTAAAAGTTGAGGCTGTGGTGAACTGGTTTGAAATCCCTTATCTGGTACCTGTTTTAGGTGATGGAAAAATAGTTTTATTACTTCTTTCCTGGGAAAATCACAGCAAATCAGCTCTGATCGATTAACTGAGGGCTCACCTAGACCAAATGCAGGTTTGAGGTAAAGGTTTCAGCCTCTTACTGCAGGGAAAACAACCTAACCCAGATTTGTTCTGTGTCGTTTGACCCCTCGTCATACACAAAACAGAAGGTTCGGCTTTCACATTCATGGAGTGATATGTGGTTAACTTAAAATATGGAAGTTGTTAGCAGTTAATTAAGTTGTTCCTGAGATTAAGAGAATTTGTCGTTTATGTTTATTGATGCTTAAGTGTTAAGCGTTACTTCCAAGTTCACAACAAAGTTTAGGAGTTTAAACTCTATTGGAAAACGCCACGAAATCCTCGGAATTCATCTCGAAGTTTCGCTGCGCTCAGAGGGGGGAGAAGGAGGAGCCCCTCAGCCCCGGCCAGAGGGCTGTACCTGGAACAGGGCCCCAAACCCGTCACCGATCTCCATGGCAACCACGCCTTTAATGAGGACTTTCCCGCCAGAATCTCAGGTGACGTCACCCAGAGCCCGCCCCCCGGCAACCAGCGAGCCATTGGCCGGAGGGCATGACGTCATCGCCTGAAGCAGGACCAATGAGCTGGACTTTGAGGGAGCTCCACCAATCATCTCCCGCTCTAGGGGCGGGGCAGGGGGCGGTGGGCGGAGCCAGGGGGTATAAAGCACTGCCCTGAGGGTGAGGGGAGCTCTTTGCTTGCTGCTGTTGTGTCTGTGCCGGGCTTTGGTCGGGATTAGCCCAGGCTGGAGCCCGGTGCTGGGGATCCTAGCCCTGCTTGTTAAACTGTTTTTTCTTGTAGCAAGACTCAGCACCGTGGGGCTTTGTTTCGGGTTATTAGCCTTTTTGGCTGCGAGTGTCTCCAATCGCTGTGGATCCGCGTGAGGTTGTTTTTTTTTTTTAAATTAAGGTCTCCAATCGCTGTGGATCTGGATTACTTTTTAAATTAAGGAATTTGGCCGTATTGTTTAATAAATCAGTTTTTAAACTTCAAACAGTGTGGCCTCATTCCTGGCACCCCTAAAGTGGCCTGAAGGTAATAACGTGAACATTCTCAAATTGGAACCTCTTGGATTCACCCCCATCTTCACGCGGACCACAAAAAATCCATTTAACGCACTTAGCTACAAGTCGCATTAAAAGACACCCAAAGTTACCTGATTTTTTTTTTTTTTAAAATCGTGTTTGTTTTATTTTCAGTGTTCGCAAACCGAAAGAGCAGCAGGGCCGAGGGAACAGCAGCCCCAGGAAATCCGTGGCACGCTGACCCCGAGGTGCTGGAGGCTGAGGAGCTGATCCTAGGCGGACTCNCCTTTGAGGAAAATTTTTCCCGAATTTGGGGGAGAGGGGTGGTTGTGACCTGACTTCTATCAGAGGGTATTCTCCTCCAAATTTGTCCAAACTAGGACAAGCCCTCACACAAATAAATAAATAAATCATTTCCAGCAATCTCAGGAGCTGGCACACTTTTGTCCTGCCTAACTGCCGAAGCAAGATATTAAACTTGCTCAAATTCTTTTTGCCTAGCTGTATGAAAATACGCCATAAGAAGAAAGACGCAGCACGGTGCCTTTCTTCTGTGGGAGCTTGCAGCCCCAGATCCTCATCTCGGTGCTTTGTGAGCAGAATCCCTGAGAAAAGACCTCTGGAAAAAAAAACAAATCCACCAATTATTGATGCTGCCTGCTTAACCCAGGCCTGATTTAGAAATGCAGAAAGTCAGCGTGGTGGTGGCTGTGAAAAGCCAATGGTTTTGAACATCTTAGGCCTATTTAACAGAGTTCTGCTGCAGTGCAACTGCAAAGCTTTGGGTTATTTTTTCTCTCTCCTTTCAATTAGCCAGCACACTGGAACACTTCAAGGAATAAGCACCAGGCTTTTCCTGGATTTCTTGCATCCCCTTCGGAGAGAGCCACGGAATGGGAGGAAATAGTAACGAGGTGAGAGGAATTAATGCTGGTGAAGAGCTGAAGCAGCCCCCAGTGAACACAAAGACTGTGCTGGGTGAAACGGGGGGCAAACTGCAGAGGGCACGGAGCCAGGAATGTGAGGAGTGATGGGACAAAGAAGCAAGAGGGAAAAGCCGAGGAAATTCTGGTCTGCCTGAGCACAGGCAGCAGCTGCCAGGAACATTTGGCACAGGACGCTGCTCAAATCCAGAATTTCGGGGCAAACTCACATAATTAAGCCTCCTAAAAGCCAGCTGCTAGGCAAAAGAGAGATTTTATCCTACAAAAAAGCAGTGGAGCTTATCCCAGAGCGCAGCTAATGTGGAGTTTCTGAAGCGCTGAGCACAACACGTGCTTCCATTCTCCAGCAGCTTTCCATCGTTATCCCAGGCAGCTCCACACAGGAACTTGCTGTAGAGGTGTGCAAAAAGGAGAAAACCTGCAGGGAAACACACAGGCCATTGATTTATTTCACCTACCTTTGCTCAGAGCCTTTTCCTGGCTCTGTCCAAGGTCCATCAGAGCCCTCTGGCTTTATTAACAGGGCTGGGAGAGGGCAAGGAGAGCAGGAGATGTTCTGCAGTGTGAGGATGAGCTGAGAATGAACCAGGAACTCGGGTGCTCTGGGAAGAACTCTCTGCCGTGGCATAAGCAGCTTCTGCCTCCTGAAACAGATATTTTAATTGCTTCCCCTTGCCTCTGTGGGAAGTTCTGCTTTCTCGTGGAATTTGGGAGAGGAGAGTGAAGCCAGGGGCTAATCAGGGATCTTACCTAAAAGCAGCCTTGCTCTAAGCGTCCCTGGCTCCCGCCTGGGTGTCCCCGCAGCACCTCCTGGTGCGGAGCTGGAGGCAAAAAGCAATTACAGGACGTGTGTAAAGGGATGCAGGATCGCTGCTAAATTCTTAAACACGCTCCTAGAACACGGGCAGGCGGCGGTGGAGGTGCTGCTGCCGCCAGCGAGGGAGTTGTCAGTGACAGGAGAACAGAGCAGGAGCACACGGCCCGGCTTCTCTTGCTGTGCCACAGGTCCCAGGGCGGCCGGGCTGTGCAGGGGACAGGCTCTGGCTCTGCTGGGGGCTGGGAGCTGCTGGCTGCCCTGCAGAGGTGGGACCCAGGGGGTGACACAACAGATGGGATGATCTAAGCCAGGCACAGCGGGTTTTTACCCCCAGCTCTTCCTGAATCCCTGGGAGCTGCAGGAGTAATACCTGAGGCTTATCCCAGCTCCTGCTGCCAGCTCAGCTGCCCCTCCCTGGTGTGGGTTTAGTGCTGCACAGGCCATCAAAACCCTGCTGCTGCCACCTCTGTGGCATGAGCAGCTCTAATTCCTTGACATGTGGGAGCAGGAAAAAAGATTGGGATGGCTTCTTCGTCTTCTTTTGGTTTGGAAAGTCCTGGCTTTGAGGTGTGACCAGGGGCAGGGGGAGAGGTTCCTGACCTGGGTGAGGGAATAGAGCCGGGTCAGTGCAAAGTAATCACAGAATAAGTGCATTTTCCTCAAAAAGCTCTTACATTACTCAGGTACCTTTTAGGAGCAATTTAAGACAGTCAGCCTGATGCTTTTGGGATGCTCTCGGAGTGGCTGACACAGCAAACCAGCAGCCCTAAAAGACGTTTCATTCTTGCATTTTGTGTTTTGTTTCTCCACTCTGCTGCTGCTGCCCTCCGGTCGGGCTGACAACACCCAGGTGCTCCTGCAGGGGAAAAGCAGAGCAGGTTCTGGAGGGCCACAGCACCCCAGGGACGCCAGTGACTCCTTTGCTCACCAATCTGGAGAGGCAGCCAGGGCAGCGGGACGAGGAGCAGGCTGCAGGCTGAAATCCCCTCCAAAGAGCTGCTCATTCTGGGCAGAGAGATTCCATCAGCCACGAGTTCCCCTGGCACTCCTGGGACATTTCATGGCATCCTGCACAGGTGCTGGCATTTCAGGGCGTGGGGAGGAACATTCTCCTGCACTCCTGTGCATCCTGGACAGAGTCAGCAGTTCCACCTTTCACAGTGGAGAGGACACTGGAAAAGTGAGGGAAGCAGTGTCTGGCACCTAGACACAAAAAAATCTCCTGACACTTACTCGTACCCTCAACTCAGTTCTTCATTCCACTCTCCCTGCCTTAATTATGCTGCTGGCTGAATGTGTGACTTGTAACTCCTTTCTTCCCTTCCCACAGACTAATTCTGGCAGCTGAGCCAGCTCCAAAAGGAAAAGCTGCTGGTCCCTCTCAATGGAAGGCTCTCTCCACTTACCTCATTGCCACAGAAGAGTGTCTGCTGGAGAGTTTCAGGAATGAAAAGGTACAAATCTTGGCTGTGTGCACTCATTCCTCCCCACGCCCTGAAATGCCAGCACCTGTGCAGGATGCCATGAAATGTCCCAGGAGTGCCAGGGGAACTCGTGGCTGATGGAATCTCTCTGCCCAGAATGAGCAGCTCTTTGGAGGGGATTTCAGCCTGCAGCCTGCTCCTCGTCCCGCTGCCCTGGCTGCCTCTCCAGATTGGTGAGCAAAGGAGTCACTGGCGTCCCTGGGGTGCTGTGGCCCTCCAGAACCTGCTCTGCTTTTCCCCTGCAGCAGCACCTGGGTGTTGTCAGCCCGACCCGAGGCAGCAGCAGCAGAGTGGAGAAACAAAACACAAAATGCAAGAATGAAACGTCTTTTAGGGCTGCTGGTTTGCTGTGTAAGCCACTCCGAGAGCATCCCAAAAGCATCAGGCTGACTGTCTTAAATTGCTCCTAAAAGGTACCTGAGTAATGTAAGAGCTTTTTGAGGAAAATGCACTTATTCTGTGATTACTTTGCACTGACCTGGCTCTGTTCCCTCACCCAGGTCAGGAACCTCTCCCCCTGCCCTTGGTCACACCTCAAAGCCAGGACTTTCCAAACTAAGTCCAAATCCCCGCAGTTAAATCCTAAACAAGTCTCAGGATTTCTCCTGTGCAAGCCCCAGAAGCACTGCCAGGTGCTCAGCTCTTCCTTTCAAACCGTGCCACCCATTTTAAATGAAGCTTCTGTCTCCTGAAAGACACATGGCCCAGATCTCAGCTGCCTGTATTTTTCTTTCCTCCCATGATCACTCCTCTAATGGCATTTAACACTGCCAGGCATCTCCCAGGCCTGGAATGCCACAGCTTCCCCTGACTAAACTAAAAATCTGTGACTGTATCAGTGGAAGTCAACAAAGACATAAACAAAGGTCATAAACTGAATTTATATGACTTCTGATAAAACTCCTCCTGACAGGTTTGTTGGGGGATTTTTTAGCTCACAATTTTCTTTCCAGCACTGCAAGTGTTCCAGGCTTGTTGCCTGTTTACTGTGCCTGTGGTGCACTCCTCTTACATCATTTCTGGCATCAGAACAGAAGGGTGAGCAGTAATTAACGGCATCTTCTATAAATTCCACCCTTTTCTCCTCCTTTCTTCTGCTAAATATGCAAAAGATGACTGGAGAGGTGCTCTGACGACACCAAGAGCAAAGAGGGCGCCCATTACTTACCCCAATAACAACCTTACTTCAGTAAAAAGGAACCTGAACCTGAAATCACTGTTTTCTGCCACCCTGTAAGTTTAGTTTGCTCTTCTCCCCACAGGGAAAAGTTTGTTTTCTTCACATTAATCAAGTGCTTTGTGCTGCTGAGTTTGAGCTGATCCTTCTCCAGCCCGGTGAGTGCTGAAGGAAGGAACAAGGCCCATCTCACATTCCTCTTACTCCCAGCCCTTCCCTGTTCTTTGTTTTTAAAATTAACTTTCACGTTTTCTTGGAGCTGAGAAAGCCATTACAGAAAAGACCAAACCAATTTTTCTTTCCAGCGTGTGTGATTGTTTTCTACTTCCCTAAAAGGTTAATGTTTGAAATGAATAATGGGTGGCGGGGAAGAGGAGAAAGAAGCTTTTCTTCCCTGCTCGCCTTTCCCTCAGCTCGCACAGCACGGAGGTGTTGCTGCCTCCTTGCACCAGGAATATTTTTGCAGCCTTCGGAGCTGTTTTCCCTCGGGTGGTGGCCTCCAAAACCTCCTTCAGGCCCTGCTGATGGGTCTGCTCGCAAAGGGAATCGTTTTGTCCTCCCGTTTTCCTCCCTCAGCTCCTCCTGATGGGCAGTTTTGTGCTGCTGCTGCCTCCAAGGGTTGGTTTTCCTGCCAGCAGAGGAGTTATCAAATCCCCCAGGACAAAGCAGCCCCCAGGAACCCAGAGCAGCTTCACCCCTTAGAAATCTGGGGATGATTCCTCCCCATTCCCAGCTGATGGAATGGAGTGAAGAGAATTGGAGCCACCTGCAAGGACAGCTAAAAGAGGCCCTGAGAGTGGAATACTGGTCATAGATTTCAGAAGAGCACCATGAAATCACCCCTCAGCAGTGAAGGGTGACCTGGGGCTTCACGGCAACAGCAGGGAGGGAACTCAGTTCTCCTGGCTCCCAAAATCCCCCTCGGAGCTGGCAAACCCCCGAGGTCACCGCGGGATCCCGGGACACAGAGGGCAGGGGTAGCAGGCAGGGCATCCCAGCCCCTGTGGAAGTGCTCTGCTCCCATTTGGAAAAGCTGCTGGACTATCCTGGAATAAATCCAGTCTGGAAAACGCTGTTACCCCTTATTAAATCAAAACCTGCTGGCTTGGAGGAAAAAATTAGTAATGCTGTGAACTCTCCCGTGGGTTGGAAATGTAAAGGAGCCTGGCATTACAGAGAGTTGCAGCAGAACATAATTCTTTGCAGGAGGCAAGAAAGTAAGGAAATCTATGAAGTCATTGACTAGTTTAGTTCAAAAATACACGGCTCAAAAATCTCAATATAATCATCCCAGTGCCTGCAGTTCCTGTTGGAGATGTTACACTGCTGGGTCAAGAGTTTGGTTTTTTTCTTTTTGAGCTGAGCTAACACATACATCATGTTTCAGGATGCTGCTGAGTGCAGTGAATTTAATTTAACGAGGTGAACAGCTAAACTTAGGCAGTCACCTTGGGGTGATCCCTGAAGTTTATGCCAGAAGTGAGAGTTTTGAAACCAGCAGAGCCCACAGAGAACTGTGATGTCCCTCTGGAACAGCCTGGTTATTCAACAGTGCTCAGCACTGCAGGCTTCTGGTGCCACAGAGCCAAGGCCTGTCCTTGCACATTCCCACCTCATTCCTTCTTCTCCCTTCATTTCCTCCCCTTGGAGCTCCAGCTCGCAGGTAGAACCACACAGCTGCTGACTTCGAGTCCCAAAGGGCTGCAAACCCCCAGATTTCTCAGTTATGCTGCAGTCTCAGCTTTCCCTGAGGCTGTGCCTAAAACCCATCACGATTTTCCACAGCTCTGGAATCTCAGAACTGAACTTTCTGCATCTCTTCCTTCCTCTCTGCGTGTGCAGAAGTGTGCCCTCTCCAGAGGTGGGTGGAGGAATTCCTGGAGTGTGTGGCTCTGAGAATGAATCTGCCACACTGGCTGCTAATTGCAAGGCAAACCTGTCAATAATGGCATGGAGACTTCTGCCAGAAATCTAAATGGAAAGAAAACATTTTCTTTACAGAGTCCAATCTTTTATTTCACCTATTTTGCTGTTAAACTCTTACTTCTCTACATTTATCAAGCCATGTTCACTCTCTTAATTTTATACGAAGAAAAACCTGGATAAATTATGACCTGTTGGTGGCAGAAGACCCTGGGCATAAAATATTTAGGCTTGGTTGTTTTGTTCATCTCTTGTTGTTGCGTGTAATAACTTCATTTTTGCATTCCTGTTTAAATCACAGCCTCCCTGGGGCAAGGACTGCCCTCCGAGTGTGTGTTGGTAATCAGAAAGGCAAGAACCCTGGACTGAGGATAAATGCAGAGAGGTTTTCTGTCTCCACAGACAAAAACCCCATAAATGACACTGCACGTCGTGGTGGGGCAGCGAACACGAGGGACAAAATAAATCCCTGCCTGGCTGATTGCACCTCGTTCTGTGGCACTGGTGTCACCCAGGGCGTGACGAAGTGGGGGGACCCAAAAACGGAGCTGGTGTCCCAGGCAGGGCGAGGCAGAGCATTGCCAAGGGTGCATTAAACTTTGATGGCTCCAGCCGTGCATTATCCATGTGCCAGTCAGCACAGCTGCCCTGGTGGTAATTTTCCAAAGGAATCAGCCACTAATGGAGCAGCGCAGGCTGGAACAAATAATCGCCCAGGTTCCTGCTGCCTTTTCTGCTGTTTCTCTCTCGTGCTGATTAGCACACAAAATCCGTGTGGCCCCACACAATTCCATGGTCCAAGGGCAGTGCAGAGGGCACTTGGAAGGCAGATCGATGGAGATGCGCTTTGCCCCTCATTTTCCAATCACCCGAGACTCCCAATGCTCAGGAAAATCCCACTGGGCAAATGATGATGCAAGAGCAGTTTTAGGGGAGGCTGTGCTCCTCCAAAGGCTGAGGCCACAGGCACCATGCTGGCAACCAGCAGAAAACAGCCTCAGAAACAGCCCGGCAGCAGAGAAACCAGCTGATATTTCTGTGCTTTTCTCCTTTGAAGCAGGACTCCAGCTGATTACACAGCTGGAATATGGAAAAAAGAAAAAGAAAAAAACAGACGGTCTGAGGTTTGTCCTGAATGCAGCATTAAGGCTGAGGAAAGCACTGCTGCCTAGGGAGGGAGGGGAAATCTCAGAGAAATTTCAGTTTTTTATCCTTTTGAGAGAAGACTCTTAGACAAAGCGTGCACTAGTTCTGGTCTGGCACAATCTGAGCGCTCCAAGGGTTCATGTGACACTCGACAGCAGCGGGAGAGGAAAAGCACCTCGAAAACTTCAGTCCCACACCAGCAGGGGAAAAGGCATCACCCGCCCCTGCCACTTCCTGAAGAGCCCCTAAACCTCATAACACTTCCCCGGCTCTGAGGAAAATGTTACTCCTTTGTTTCTCTGTGGCAAATAAAGGAATTATTTATTACCCTCCCTACCCCAAATCTGCAAATCTCAAAGGTAATGGGCACTAACATCCTCCGAGCCACAATCTGGAGCAGTGTGTTCGCCTGCAAAAAGGTATTTCTGAGGTTTGAAAAGCATGGTAAGTGCTACAATGGTCCCGTGGCTGGATGGAAATGTCCTGGGAGAGGACAACAGGAATGGCAGAAAAGTGCTTCGAGTCACAGTTCTCGCTCTCTTTTTGCCCAGTTGCTGGCACGGTGCTAAACTCTCTTTAAATATTACCATAATAAGTAATAAAAACAGCAGAAAGAGCAACGGGAACCTCCATCTGAAGGGAGATTTACCCCAGATTATAACCCGGCAGGATTCTGCTCCCCTTCACCCAGTGGGGGCTGAAACAGGAGCACCCCGTGACTCGTGCCAGGCTCTGTTCAGTCCAAAAAACTTTCAAGACTCGTGTACTTGAGAGTGTTGCACCCCGAATTCAGGTGATGCCGAACTTTTTGAATGTTTCTGAATCTCAGCCCCAGTTCTTTTGCTCGCTGTGGGATGAATTTCTACTGAACAAGATGAATTATTCTCACTGCAGGGCCTGGTTTGTTCACCATTCACCAGCACCAGTTTAGCCCTTACAGACCTTTCCCTAAATTCTTGTTACTCCACTTTTCACAGCTTTCTGGGCTTTTTAAAAAATTCCGAGCTGGTTTATTTGGAGAATCCCCTTGCACAGCAGGGCTGAGCAGCACAGAGGAGGCAGCACGAGGCCGGATGCTGCTCCCCTCGGGCGCTATCTCGGGGTCACACAGCCAGCACGAGCTCTTCTTGCAGGCTACAGGATTGAAATTCCACCAACAGTGTCAGAAACATAAAGAACAAACCCTGGGATTGCCTGTGCTCTATAGACACTTCCTGACAGCAGCTTATCTCGGCCTGTACAATGTGTTGTTATTCCAGTGAACACCGTGTGCTGGTTTATTATTTAATGAAATGCAGCCCTAACAACCCGTAAGGTACAGGAGGACTGCTCAGGCTTCTTGCAGGGACTGGATAATTCAATGTGCTGTGGTTAACAGGAGAAAAATGTGGGAAAGATAAGATTATTAGTGCAAGAAAAGCAAACTGGAGGGAACTTCATGACCACGGGGAACTTTTTTATGACTTTCTGGCATTCAGGTCTCAATTATCAGAGCCGCGACTCAGATCATAAACAGAATTTATCTCTGGCAGAAGTAGGCTGCTTTATTACAGCCTTCAGAGCGGTGAATGTTTTGATAATGAAGTGAAAGGAAAAGCAGAAGTTCCCAATCTGAGAGGAGCTTTTGCTGCTCGTGATGCTGGCGCTGGGCTAGGTCAGGAGTAAATCAATAACGCTGCCCTCAGGAAGGCTCTATTTATGAAAAATGCCAGAAATTGATGCTTATGTGCCACTGACAAAGAATAATATTGTCTTCAGGGGGCCTAAATCTCTGGAGACACGGAGTGCTCGTATGGAAGTCCAGGTGTATTTATCCACCCACTGCATGAATAACCACGCTGGGGCTGATTTGGTGACATTTAAAACGTGAGGCAGAGGCAGGTTCAGGGGAGGCAGCCCTGGGTGGAAACATCTGATTCTTTAGGGGGCAGAACCCAACCCTGTGTGTGAGTGATCCGTGGGGAGAGGCTCGGGGGGGCTCTGATCGTGGTGCAGCTCCCGCAAAGCCGGAGCACAGATCTGCAGGAAGGGATTCCTGAGGATTTGTTTCCTTTGAAGGGAAAATCCATCAGGCAGGGATGGGGAGCAGCTGGATCCCCCACCTTTGCACCACCCCCCCCGGTTCTGCAGAGCTCGTTGTGCTAAATGCTTTCTGGGAAAAGAATTCCGCTGGAGCAGCTGCTTTGTTCATGGCACAGAGCTGAAATGCCTCTCCTGGCTTCTGTGAGGCCAAGGAATCAAGAAGCTCTGGTCTGCTTTAAGGACTCGTTCAAAGATGCCCTTCAGTGGTGGTGAAAATGTGTGTGCACATCTCTCAGAGGGTTTTTCTTGTTGTTTCTGACTCGGGGGCTACAGGGCGATTTCAAACCCCCAGGGCAAGGCCAGCTAGCACTCAGCTCTCCCAGGTTTGCAGTACAAACTGCAAACAATTGTCCTCATGCCTGGGAAGACCTTCCTGCAATATTTAGTCCCTGTCACAAGCAGGGGGATGGCAGCTCTGTCCCTGAGTGTGACATTGTCCCTTCCCTCCACAGCATTTGCCACTCCCCACCTCATCCTCATATTCCCTTCCTTGGAATCTGCACTGGCTTCTAACAGCCACTTGCCTTTCCCAAAGTGATTAAAAAATGAAAAATAAAAAAAAAAATCTGTTGTTTTATAGGTGTTGCCTGGCATTTATCATTCCTCAGTTCCAGCAGCTCCCTGGGGTGGCCACATTTTCATCTTAATTTCTCCAGGCTCCTGCCACAAGCAAAGCAGGGACTTCAGAGGGGATGAGTTGTGCACTCTTGTGGTGCTCAGTTTTTGGAGTAAAAAATACCAAAACAGGTACGGTTCTCTCCCCCTGGCATGAGGAAGTTTTCAGCTGCTTTTAAAGCCACTAAGGCTCTTGTTTGACAGCTTTACTGGGGGAGGAAATAAAGTTCCTAAATCAGAGTTCTTCACCTCCAGCAGCAGCCTGAGAAAGTGTCCTGCTTCCTCCTGTTCCCTCGGGGGGCAGAAGAAGTGTCCCAGTGCTTGCCTGTGAGGGGACAGTGACAAAACACCTGAACAAAGCTGCAAATCACAGCCAGGTGTGGGCACAGAACAGGAGCAGATATCCAGGACGTGCTCCTGGAGCAGTATCAGAAGTTAACACCCCGAACTATCAGCTTGCTGTGTTAGGTCTCTTCTAATAGCTCAGATGCAACAACCTTTTCATGCCTGGCTGCTTCCAAAATAGTCTTTTTCTTTTCTTTTTTTTTTTTTTTTTTTTTTTTTTTTTTTTTCTCCCGCAGGATTCTGTATGTGCAGAATTAGAACATCAAAGCTTGGATTGACAGCCCTTTAAAAATGTGACTGTGGTTATTCTTGGCTAGGTCTGGGGAGAAGAAGTGATCCCGTCAGCGAGTTCCTGTGATTAAACAGAGAATGCATCAGTCAGAGCACGGAGTTGTTGAGGGCTTCTCTTCCTGGCCACAGGAATATTTCTTGGACCATCTCATTCTCAGCCCTGGGTGATGCTCTGGACTTCAACAGGACCCCCACGCCCTCCAAGGATGGGATTTCGGGATAAAGGGAGCCCTGTCCACTTATTTTGGGCATCTGGGAGGCTCCCAGGAGTTCTTTCCACAGCACAGCCTGCAAAATGCCCAGAAATAATTTTCCAGCAGGCTCTGAACACCACGGGGCACAGAAAAGGGAACCTTCTGTCCAGAGGTGAACAGGAGGGAAAGGAAGAGCTGCCTAAAGAGGCATCGTGGAGGTTTCGGTGGGCATTGATCTGTTCTAAAAAATAACTGGGGAAGACGAAGTGCTTGCTATTGAAATTCCACCAAGCACCTGCAGGTCCCAGTTTACAGAAGGGAATGACAATGTACCTGTGAAGGTGTCCCTGAGCACATGGCACAGAGCAAATCTTGTCACTTCATTAGCAATTCCATTATCCTAATTGGTATAGAGTCAGGCTAGCACTTTATTTCCCCCCTGAAGTTGCATTAAAATAAAGTTTTAGAGCAGGCAATAAAAGTCAGTGTAAATGGACTCTTCTGCCTGCAGCTTTATTGGAAATACGCAGATTTTTAACCCTGTTCCGCATGAAAACAACACTTAGGCTTTTACAGAGGTTTTATGTCTTAATCTGCATCTTCTACTCCCCAAATAAATCCGAGACAACCTGGTCAAACATGACAGAGGGGCAGGACACACACAACTGAATCCCCACGGAATTCCCATGAAGAGGTAAATTTAAGTCAAGACATGCAGCAAGTGTCCTGACAGAAGGAGGATGACAGCTTTTCATTAGGAAATCAAAGCCACCAAAGCCCAGGGCTTTTCTGAGGACAAATTTCATCAGCTCTGGGATCTCTTGGGTGCTGAAGCCAATTAACCAGGAGGATTAATCCAGAGCAAGTCATGATTCAACTCCCCTGGTGTTTTCTACCTTAAAGGTCGAAGGCAGGGGCATGAAACCCGTCCAGGAACCTTGGGGGGCAGTAAATAACTTTTTTAAATGAAACTAAAAAGGAAAAAAGTTCTGCTGGCCCATGATTCATCAGCATCTAACCACACTGTAATTACCCAACAATTACAGTACACAATGCATTTGTTTGAGCCTATTTGAAACCAGCACAATTTACGTAACTGGAAATGCAGCAAGCAAGTAGGAATAATTACAACATAAATATGATGTAGTTAAATATCTGGAGTTTAGAAGCACTTCATTAAGAAAAATATCCCAGGCTGTTACGCTGTCATGAAATTAACCTTCTAGTCATAAGGATAAGTGTTATTTACGGATTTGAAAACAAAATGGGATGTAATTCCACTGCCATTACACCCAGGAAACTGGGAAGTTATGGCAGCCTCTGTTGTAAAAAGTGACTTTACACCCTGCTTTAATCATTCACAGCATCAAACCTGTGGGAGCTGAGAAGAGCAGAATTGGCCCTCTTGTTTCCAGAGAGTTTTGCCATTTTTCAGTTTTCATCTCAAGTTTCCATTTCCCCTGGGATTTTCCCCTGAAGGTTTAAACTGAGACCTCAATAATTTGTTGTTTAGTGGAGCCAGAATTTCTGGAGCTGGGCTTCCTCCGCATGTTCTGGGCACGAGGATTGTCCACAATAAACCTTTCCGTGACAAACACCTCGAGGGGCCACTGCATCAAGCACAGCCCAACAGCGAAACACCCAGGGATGCACTTCAGTAAAACACCATGAGCTGCCAGGTAAAAGAAATGCAACTCCAAAACTCCCAGGTTGTCACAGAAATTGAATTATATCTGTTACTTCAGCAGAGCAAAATCCTTTAGGTGGTGCAGCTGGGGTGAGCTCTGAGGTCTGGGAATCGACCCAAACTTGTTCAAGTTCCAGTTAATTACTCTGACGAACAGAAATCCCATTATTCCCTTCCATTCTAGATAGGAGGAGACTCCTTTGTCAGGCTAAGGCAGCCAACATTCCACGTGTGTGGCGCACCCACCATTTCCACCTTTGCAAAACCTCGGCACATTTATCTGTCACGTTTTAGCAGTTTTGAGAGACAAAAGAATATTTAAACCCAGCTCACTCTCCTGACATGGACAAGTCTGTCTGTACAGGATGAAGCTGCTCAGTTGCCACCTGTTTTTCTGAGATGCTGAAGATTGAACAAAGCAAATTTCCACTCAGCCCAAGCTCCCCCAAATCCTCCCTGCCCCCTTTTCTGCTCCGCTGTGGGCACGGCCCAAATGAAGGCAGAGCCACCAGGACATCACCTGATGGCACTGGAGATAAGAAACTTGTCAAGGCACCAAAAAAAGGGGGGGGAAGTTGAGTTCAGAAGGAAGAAATAGAGAGGCAGGACCTCATAATCACAACTTAGCTCTTTGGCTCGATACAAAGGTTGTAATTCAATTTCAGAGTTCTGCTCCAGTGCATCTCTTAGGGCGTTAGCAGAGAATCCCTCAGCTGAGTTAAAGGATTGTATCAATCAGCAGGCCCCATTTTATGGAGAGAGAAAGGCAGTTCCTCTCTGAGTGTCGGCACTGTGTTCCAATTTAATTACTTATAATTTTAAGGTAGAGGGATGTGAAACGCTAATTGAAAATTTCGGGTGCCTCCATCTCGAAGTTGGAGAAGAATTTGTGTGCCCATCTGGATAATGGGAAAGGGATTTTATTTTCTAGATCATTGATTTATCATCATTAAGGACACACATACAGCATTCTGCAAGTCAGCTTCAGGAATATGCTTTTTCCATTACGTTTACACTGCCTAAAATTGCCTCTGGTGCTGTGAATGTTAAAATTGACTGGATTCAATTTAGCGAGATCTCCTTCTTTCTCTGTCAGGGTTATTTATTTCATTTAGCTTTTGCAATCGAAGCTTTTTTGGGGTTGGTTGTGGGGGTTTTTGGTTTTTTTGGGATTTTTTTTGGGGGGGCAGTTGTTTGTGTGTTTGTCTTTTGGTTTGGTTTTGGGGGTGTTTTGGGGTTTTTTTGTTGGGTGGTTTTTTGTTTTGTTTTGTTTTTTGTTCTGTTCTTGGTTTGTTTGTTTGTTTTTTTAAAATAATTATTATTTTTTTATTATTCCTAAAAACCGAGCCCCAAACTGCATTGATTTTGAGTGGCAGCAAAGCCTCGATGGCCCCATTGGTACAAACACCCCCCCTCTTGCCAAGCAGAATCTCAGCAGCCAGAAATGAGGCTGTCGCTTTTTTCCAGCTGAACAACAACAAGTCCCATTTAGCAGCCTGGAATTCCTTCCCCACCCAGTGCAAGGTCCATGGGCTACTTCTGAAATGTGAATTAAGAACCAAATTGTTCACATTTATATCAACTTTTTGCCTCCCATGCAGGCCTGGGGCAGTTTGGAGAAGAGTGACTGCCATGAAAGAGGAGGGAGAGTTCCCTGGAGGATCAAACCTTTCGAAAAAACAGGAATAACATTAATGCAGATTTTGGAAGTTGCTTGTTGGCTCTTTTTTTGTGCAGATGGAAGAAGCAATTAGGAGGAAGATTCAAAGTCTTGTAGCAGCTTGTTCCTAGATGTTATTTCCTCACTCATCCTTCCCAAGAAGACCTTGATGAAAGAAACTCTTCGGAGTTACCTCAACCCAGCTGAAGCTGTACCAACACCATCTTAACTGGCCAAAGAATTCCAGTTCCACTTTTGTCCAATCAAAATCCGGACATCATTGGAATACCCAGAATATTTTAGAAAATGGTGAGGTTTCTTTTCAGCTGTCAGTTCCACGAGTGCCAGCTGAGGATATTGCTTTTGGTGTTGATTGATACAGGAGAAAACAGGGACCAGCAGAGCAGGGAAGACAACTGGGGTGTAAGTTACAGCTTGACAAAAAAAACAGATGAATAATTCAACAATAACAGAGTATTGCCATAAAACTACATGAAGAGCGTGGTCTTCCAGTGAAGCATCTGCCCCAGTCTCAGGCCAGATGGGTGAAATGTTGTATTTTCATGTAAGAGTGCAAAAAGAAGCATCATGTTTAATTTTCCAGGGCCCTGAACCCACATCTGCCACGCTTTCTGTGCGGTGCTTATTGCAGCACACGGGTCAGCAAGAGCTATTTGATATAAATATATAGGTGTACATGTAATGAAGTGTTTGCAAGAGTCCTGGAAGTAGATCAGTAAATATTATATAT
>VZTI01002482.1:1004853-1146071 GCA_013397865.1 Struthidea cinerea | reverse complement strand
AAAAAAGTTACGGGAAAAGGTTTTGAATATGTATAATTGTTTATGAATATGTATAATTGTTTATGAATATGTAATACTCCAGGTGTATGTAAAGCAGGTCTCCGAAATCACAAGGTGTGCTCTTGGCCGAGTGCCAAAAGCACCCAGCTCTGTAACTTTTGCTTTATTTTTGTCCTTTATTGTCCTTTATTAAACTTTACAATTCTAACAGGAGAGTGAACCTCGTTTTTCACACCGGCTGACACCTGCAGCTCCCTGGCACGTCCCACAGGTCCTGCTCCATCAGCTCCCGGGGCTGCTGCACTGCAGATAAAGGCAGAGAGCATCAGGGATCCTTCCCTGGGAGATTCCTTTTCGCTGGGTGGGACTGGGGAGGCAGCAGCCGATTAAGCAACCATCAAACTTCTCCTGCAAACCTCCCTCCACAACGCTCCCGCCTCCTGCCTCCAGCCAACGTGGTAATTGTGTCTAATTTCTAAATTTTCGTGCCGTTGCTGCATGTGCCTCCCCTTAATGAGATGTAAATGCCTTGCCAGTTTGTGGATTTGTTTAATTGCAGGGTAGCTAAACTGTGATTGGCCAGAAGGTTCATTTTTAAATTTATTTATTTAGCACACATGCAAGGCATTTTAAAGATCCTTTTCTCCAGCTGAAAGAGGGAGGGGAGCATATTCTATTTTCCTGTTATGCTCAGGGTTCTGTCGCAAAGAAACCATCTGGTTTTCCATGTGTTTGCTACTGAACTTGAAAGACTTCTGCCATGTTCCAAGTGTTTGAAATAACTCTGAATGCCTCCTGTTTGATTCAGGTTCCTGAGCTGGACTCTGATGCTCAGGAGTCTTGGGTTCTGAGTGGACACAGGAAACACCCTCCAAGCATTTTAAACGGCTTTTCAACACAACAATACTCATTCACTGAGCTTTTCTCACTCGCCTCCCACAAAGGCTTTTAAAAGAAAGGATGAAAGATTTGAGTACTAAACTGGGTAAGAACAGAGCCGTCATTACCTCGTCTAACTCCAAATAAAATCCACTAAAGCTTGAAGGAAATACTGACTGATTTTAGTGCCTTTAGCTCACTGCCACTTCAGAGTTTGCTCAAATATAGGAGAGCAGTAAGGAGTCTCCTAAATCTCAGCAAAACCTTGCGAGTGCAGATAAAAGCCTATTTTGCCCTGCAGTGCCTTTAATGCCAAGGAGGATGACACAGAAAAGGCCTGGCTTGATTTGCAGATCTCGAGACATCTGGAAGGGAGAAAATCAAACAGAACCACAGGGCCATTTCCACAAGGGCACATTTCAAACCAGACCCAGGCAGTAAAAGAAGAAAGTTCTGGTTTTGCAGAACCCAGAGATAAATTCTCCCCCTCTGCTGCTCCTTAACAACAATTAGTCTGCCGAGAAGGTGCAGCAGTTTCAGTGTTAAGACCACTGTATAAATAATACATTCATTTTCAGAATTTCCTTACCATTCCGGTTTCCATCAGTTTTATGGCACCTAACGCTGCTTTTACCGCTTGCCTCCGTGTAATGACTCACCCAGATAATTCATGGAGGCTGGCACACATAAATTTCCCCTCAACACCTCAGTAAAGGTCTAAAGCAGCAGCATTTACCTTGGCACCAGACGGATTCATCCAGCTGCTGGCACCACGCATTCCAGTCACCAGCACCCAGCCTCAGGAAAGCAAGGATGCCTTTCCCACCCTGATGTCCTGTAGGAATATTTGAGGGTGTCCCTTGCCCCCAGAGGATTCCTGCAGGAACAGCAGGCCTGTATTTACACCTCTGTGTTTCTTTTTGGGTAAGAAGGCCCAAATTATGAATCTGGACCACAAACAGCTCGGGAAAGATTCATTTCCTGGCAAACCTGTCTGGGAGACACCCCCAGCATCCGACAGCTGGTGAAAGCCATCTCCATGGGACCTGGCTGCACAAGTCACTTGTTTGCATCCCCCAAAAAAGGATGGAAGTTGGTTTCAGCTGCAGCTGCCTGTTTGTCCACCACAAACACGTGCAGAGGTGATCAGCGTGTCCCGGGGCCAAGGGCAGCCCTCCCCTCAGCCACTGTCAGTGACAGCCAATAACACCGGCAGCGAAGTGAAGGGACAGCAGGGAAATAATTTAGCCTTTAAGTGACACGATATCCTGTTAAAAGCCATTTACCTTCTGCTGCTCGGTGTGTCAGTGCTCGTTTGAGTCTGGAGGTGACACCTCCCCAGGTGCCATTCAAGTGCCAGTGGTGGAGGGGAATTGTGGAGGGTGCACCCTGGGGAGGTCCAGCCGGGGGGCTGTGGGCAGGGAAAGCCCTTGGGGGGCTCTGTTCATCCTCTCAGCTCCCACCCCACCCATCCCAGAGCATCCAGAAGGGAGCAGGCAACTCCACAGTTGTCCCCTTCTCCCTGCAGCACAGCCCCTGACCTGATGCATTTCAGCAGCAAATATTGCCTGGGAGGATCCCAGCATCCCGCAAAGGACAGTGTTTGAATTCCTCTTTCTGGAGCAAAAAAGGATCTATTCTACAACACTGGGAGAACCAGGACGACAACCTTCCAGCAAATGGAACAGTCCTATTTAAAGCAAAAGGAGTTATGGTGTAAACTGAGGGGAATTCTGTGCAATAATTGTGTTTTTCCAGAACTTGATTCCTGCAGATGCAAAAATGATGCATGAAACTGGATGTCCACACAGCTGGTGACAGGGAGGGCTCAGCTCTCTGCCACTTCTTTTCCTGTATTAGATGTTGACCTAGAACTACTCTCTTCCCTTCTAATAATCCAAACTGGCCTTAAACAGCCCAGGATTTCAAATAACAAGCTGTGATCTTAGAACGATGGAGTCGTGGTGAGGATAAAAGACAGTATTTATCATAGATCAAGGAGTCTTGGTAAAAGCCCAAGTTATCTTGGAAGCCAGAATTACTCATCCTATCATCCTGACACCTTCAGGTTCGGATTTGATGTAGAAACAGATGCAATTGTGCTTCCGCTGCAGAAGAAGATCAGGCAGGATTCAAACCTCACCAACAGGCAACTTCCAGGGGAAACTGCTTCTTAATTTGCTGATCCCGTGGAAGGCGTCCCTGCCCACGGCAGGGGCTGGAATTCGATGGGTTTAAGCTCCCTTCCAGCCCAAACCAGTGTGGGATAAGGAGGAGAGGGGCAAATAGTCCCTGCCGGAATTCAGAGCTGCCCTTCGCTGAGATCTATTCCGATGACAGATGAGTTTCCATTAGTTTAATGTGAATCACCACGGATAATGGAAAACAATACTTATGCTAATGAGGCAGCTGAGCGAGAGCTTTGCAAATGAGGAGCCGTTTGCTCGCCAGCCGGGGTGCAGCTGATTGGAAACAGCACCGTGATTGATGCCCCCATCCTTCCCCAGCCCTGGATTGGGGCACCCCCACGGCATCCGTACTTCCCCCAGCGCTCTCTGGGCACCCCAGGGGTGCACCCGGGCAGGGGAGAGGTGCCCCGAGCCAGGAGAAGGAATTCTGGGGAGAAACATGTGGGACATGGGGTGAAAACAGGAAAGGGAGCGTTGGTGAGGAGGCTGAGGGGAGACTCTCTGGGGTCTGCAGCTCCTCCGGAGGGGCAGCTCCAGTCTTTGCTCCCTGTGAGCAGGGACAGGGTCCTGCGAATGGCTGGAGTGCCAGGGGAGGGTTAGGTTGGATATTTGAGTATTAGGAGAAGGTTTTTCCCTCAGAGGGTGCTGGGCACTGCCCAGGCTCCCCAGGGAATGGGCACGGCCCCGGGGCTGCCAGAGCTCCAGGAGCGTTTGGACAGCGCTGCCAGGGATGCCCGGGGTGGGAGTGTTGGGGTGTCTGTGCAGGGCCAGGAGCTGGATTTGATGATCCCTGTGGGTCCCTTCCCCCTCAGGATATTCTGAGGTAAAACGTGGAGGAGCATTTTCTGCAGGAGTGAGCAGAAAAGATCTTGTGGGCAAGGTGAGCTTGTGTGGTGAGGACAGTCCTGCTGGGCCGGGGTCGGGATGGGGGGTTTGAGGACTGCAGGACGGAAGGAAAGCCCCAAAAACCCACCTGAGTATGGGGTTTAAGGACACCGTAACAGAAGGAAAACCTCACAAATTCACCTGGATCCACCCCAAGAAAACCTCGTGGGAACCTGGAAAACACTGCTTGCCATTCACTGCCTTTTCTTAAAGTTTTGTGCTAGAACAGACCTGGCACCTCACAAAGGAGCCAGGAAAGAGGCACTGAGAGCGATTCCACCAGCAAGGTGGGAGGGAGAAGGGCCACAAAGCCACGCCGGGTGTGACGCTGGGCCAGAGGTGTGGGCTGAGCTCTGGAAGCGCCTCAAAGCCAGGAGATAAATCAGAGGACGTGGGCAAAGCTTTGTGGAATAACCACCACCGGCAGGAGGTGATTCAGAGGCCCTGTCGCAGCTGCACTGGGATTTATCACCTTTCATTCTGCTGCACTGTAATCTGCTGAATTGTCTGAGAGGAGCTCGCTCTGCTCACGAGCTCTGGCAATGTGTTGGCTCCTTAATTCTCACACCCGCTGGGGAAGATTTAAAATACTCATGATTTTAGGAAGGGAATAAGGCAGCAGGTTGATAATGGCATTCCTGGCTTGGCTGGCTGTACCCAGCACTGTACTTCCGTCATTTCTCCCAGTTATTACCTTTGGCTTTTAATGTCTTATTATATAAATATTTGTCAAATGCAAAAGCACAGCGACTCAGAACAATAAAAAGCAGCACCTCCTGCAGGCCCCGAGGTAGGGTGCCACATTACCTCAGGTATTCCTTGAATATTTGCATTAAATTCCTGAAATCTCTAAATAGCTCCAGACACTGGGTGGTACAAGAGCAGAATCCGTTCCTCTGCCAGTTGTTCTTCCAGCAGGGCGGAGTGGCGGATAAATGAGCACTTGAGAAATGTCTGAATTGAGGAGAGTTGTCCCGCTGAGAGGTGCTGACCCATGCTTTTCAGCGATGTAGCTGCACGTTTCTGGGGGCAGAGGGGAGGAGGGCTCAGCAGGGGAGGGAGATGCTGCTGGGAAGCTTTGTCCTGTTTTGCCCCTTTTTTTCCCCCTCTTTTCCTTTCCTCCCAACAGCATCTCCTCCTGTGATCCATCACACGGGGTCAGGCAGATCGTGAACCTTCATGCAAGGGACTGGAGCAGCTTTTCTGGCTCCTGCTCGGTGTGACGGCTCCTCTCACACAGCGCTGTCCAGCTGGCACCGCGAGCCTGCGTGGGGCATTTGGCACCGCTCCTGATGCTGAGGCCTTGTGCATAAATCACCCTCCCGGCCGTGTTTTGGCAGGGGCAGCAGTTTTGGGGGAGTGCAGTGGAGCTTGGGAGAGTGGCTCAGACCAAAGGATGGCGGCTTGCAGAGCCCCTTCCCTCGGAGCTCTCGCAGCGTCCCAGACCTGACGCTCGGAGCCTGGGCTCTGAGGAGATCCCACGCTCACGAGCCAGTGCCACAAACAGCCGCACCAGAATCCAGGTTAGAAATGCTCAACTCCAGCACAGGGACCACTGGCTGCACCACGGCCTCGGCCATCACAAGAACTTGTGCTGTTTCACCCGCTGAATCCAAACTCTGAGCAGCAGCTGCTCCAGAGCCTCACTCCCTGGTTCCTTCCTGGCACATCCTCTCAGCAGCTGGACCCTTTTACCCTTTCATCCTCCAAAGAAAGGTTCCACCAGTGTGGAATTTGCATTAATCTGAACAGGCAGTGCCTGGGACTCTCCTGGGACCTTGCTCTCTGTTGAACCCATTTTTATTCATCCATCAAAAAGTATTAATTCTCCTTTTTGCATTGCTCTCTGCCTGGTTTTTTTTTTTTTTTTCATTATCTTTTAAAGCACTGAGGAACCCCATCCCCTTCTGCTCAAGCCACAGGATGATAAAGTTGTTTTTCCCTGCAGCTCTTTTCAATGCATCATTTAGCAGCCCTCCTCTAACATGTTCTGAAAAGCCTCTCTTATCCCAGGTGGAGGGCGGGGAAGGAGGATCTGGTGGGACTATGGAACTGAAATCCATCTAGGTTTAAATAGCTCAAGGTCAGTTCGGGATGGGAACACAACGGCAGATTTCTGGAGACTTCATTCAATGAATTGTTGATTGGAAAAGCTCTTTCGGATCCCCGTGGAGCAGGATCCGGAAGGAATGTGTTTTCCGAAAGGAGGACAGCAGGTTGGTTGTTAATGATTTCAATAAAGCAGGAGAAGGCACATTAGGAGGTTGGTCAGGAGGGTAAAAAAGGAGGCTGGTGTACTGCTCGTTAGTGGTTTGCTAAAATTAACTCCATTACCGTGTTTGCTTCCACTGCAAACCTTCCCGTTAATTGCAATTACCACGGAGAGGGGCCCTGCTCCTGCTGCAGGTACCTGCGAGCGTCAGGAGAGAACCCAGGGCTGGTTTGGGGCTGCACCAGGGGCAGAGCTGAGCCTGCCCAGCCCGGGTTTGCTCTGCTCATAACCTGGGAGGAACCTGGGGATGGATTTACTCTCCAAAGGTATCCCATGGATTATTTCACAAGGATGGGCAGGAAGTCGGAGCGAAAGAACAGAGAACCTGATCCAGAGGGTTGTGAAATCACTGTGCTGTGGATCTCTTTCAGCCTTGGGTTGAGCCCAAAGCCCCACAAATTCAGTTTCTGTGAGGAGAGAAAAAAAAGAGAGTTTTTTTTACCTTTTCCCCTCTCTGTATTCTCCCATTTCCTTTGATGTTCCTTTCCTCTTTCACAAGCTATTGATTCTCATCTTGTCTTTTATTTACTGCCAGCTCGCTCATTATGTCAGGAATGCTATCCTGAAATGCCATTCTGTTTTCTGCATCCAGAGCCTCTCAATAAGGAAGAGGCTTTGCAGCTCCCTGCGAGGGTGCCTGCCAGCTGGCTGGCCACTGCTGGGCTTCACAGTGCAGGATGAAAGCAGGGAATGGCTGGAATGCTCTCCCAGCACTGGGACGTGGTTTGCTGTCATCACACAGATATCCCGCCCGGTCAGAGAACGCTGACAGGCACAGTTTGGGCTAAAAACCCCAGGATACATCAGGCAGATTAGCTCTTTTCAGTGAGGGTTTCAGGAGTCTGTCCACAGTGTGAAGTCAGGGAGAGGGACTTAGCTCCCTGTCCTTGAGAACTTAAACCCCCAAGGAGTTCTGCTGTCGCTGTTACATCCGAGGCGCACAAAGAAAACGCCACAGAGTCCAGGCTCATGAACAAGTGGAAGCCGAAGCTTCTTCTTTAATAATTTTCTGACTACTTTATAGGATAGATCGCAAAAAGTGTGTTGAGTGGCAATAGGTAATTGGTTCCTCAGCCATCCACCCCTTGAGAGGATTGGCCAAGTCCTAAGATGCCTATTCCAAAATATTTTCAAAGTTAAAGCCATAACAATCTTGCAAAACAGCTTGCAGGTGCAAGAAGTTTATGGAACGGTGACCTTGTTTAAAGTAGTTTACATAGGAACGACAGTCTGCTCACAGAATATTGAGAAAAGGCTGAAGAATTTTTCTGCTTCTGGCTTTTTAGCACCTACATTCTGCTGCTCCTTTTGGCACGTCCAGAACAGAGAAAGGCTGGATTCCACGTGCTTAACTCGAAGTTGTGGGGTCATGGTGTGAAACACCAGAGCTCCCTCCAGCCTCCAGCTCATCCTCCCTCACCAGCCTGAGGTAAGTGCAGGTCCCTGGGTGGAAACACATTTCGGGAAGGGAAGGCAGGAAGGGACAAGGTGAATGGAAGGAGAGAAGAGGGAGAGGAGGTGATAACACTTGGATGGAAGCAGGTCAGCTTTAATGCCAGGGTCTCTTTGGGCTCGGTTATAGCTCCAGTCTGTGCTGGAGGTTGCACTTGGAGCTGGAAGCAGATGTTCTCTGAAGGCACTTAGCTGCTGGCAGTAAAACCCTGAGTGTTTGGAAACTGCAGTAACTCAGTCATGTGGTTTTTATTTCTGTGCTTTGGTCGCTGACCCCACGATGGCACTGAAAAATGGGAGTGGATTGTATTTAGGCAGAAAATGGAGGGCGGCTGTCAAAAAATAAATAAAACAAAGTGGCTAAGCCCATTTTAATTAAAGCTCAGGATGAAGTAGTTGGCTCATTCCCGCAGATGCTTCCTAAGCTCTGCTTCTCACTTGCCTGCCACTGCTTTGTGCCTGTGGATCTGATGCAGATTGAGTTGATTCGCGGTGAGATCCTGTGTGATCAGCAGGACTGGCTGCCGGGAGTTGTGCTGCTTCTCCCTCCAGTCAGTGCTCAGGTGTGGGCTGGTCATCAATACGACGAGAACTGTGGGATTTGGATGACCTGGCTGCACAGGGGTGCGCTCAGGGAGAGAGGAGAGCATTGGGAGTGCTTTTGCAGAGCTCAGCAGAGGCACTGATCCATAGGTGAAGAAAAACAGGAATGGGGCAGGAGGGAATGACCGTAAGTGAGTCTCTGCTCAGCCAGAGGTGGACAAAATCAGAGTCAAATGCTGGGTTGAGCTCAAAATTGTCAAACAACAGCCCCAAAATGCTGAGCATTTTCTCCCTGTGCCCTGCAGATGAGCTCCAACACTCGAGTGCTGTTTGTGGGAGAGGCACAGCCAGGAACCTGCAGCTGGACTGGGACTGGACTGGACTGGACGGGGACACGGAGCTGCCACTACAGAGGAGCTCTGCAGCTCCTTCCCAGCCACGCAACAGGTCACGCATTGATTTCCCTAGGAAAAAGAAACAAAAAGTGCAATAAATGGAGCTGTGTAAATAACCAGCGTTTACAGGCAGCAATGTGCTGGAAAGCAGAAAGCACACTTCGGGGGAAAGCGGCATTTGTTACCTTCCCAGGGGTGGAGGGAAAACAAAGGAGGAAATATGTGTTTCAGGTTGAATGAAACATTGATTTGTTTTGGAGGAGGCCGGGGAGAGGGTGATCCATTCTCTTACAATTTGGCATATTTAGAAAATAAAAGATCTTGGTGATGGAAAAGAAAAGGGATTAGTGTAAAAAGAGAAGGATGTCGAGAATATGGTCCATTTTTTTTTCTAATATGTTTTCTTTGGTTGAAAGAATTCAGAAATTTGTCGCATCTCCCAGTCCCTCTGCACACGTCTGTCAATAAAATCTTTCCTAGCACCGCCTCCCTTGGCTATTAAGACCATTTTCTCCCAGGAGCAGCAGTCATTTAGCGCCAGAAGAGGTTATTTAGTTAATTTCTGTGTGTATGCAGAGGGGAGAGGCTCGGATATTTCAGAGCACAGGCTCAGCCTCAGCCAGAACCCAGAGATAGCAACAATTTGTGTCCCCAGCCGAGGATCCCTGCGGGCCCGGGTGGCTGCAGGAGCTGACGATGGATCATTATCCATGCTGAGGGGGACTCTGGTCTCTTGTTATGCAGCTCCAGACACCAGTCATGTTTTTGTGCTTTCTGGGCACAAAAAGCTCGTCTCTTGAAGGACGAGCAGCTTTTGAAGCAGACCAAGGTTAGATCTGGCGACCTTTACTGGTATTTTTTTTCCCCTGGTTTTTTTTCCCCCCCTTCTCCTCCTTTATTTATTTATTTTTTTTTTTTTTCATTTTCACAACGGACGGAGGAAATTTCTGGGTAATTCTTTCTCAGCTGGAGAGGGATAAACAAAAGGCTCCCACGTGTCAGGAGCGTGAGATTGCCTGCAAGATACCATTGATGAGTGTTTCCAGCAGCACTCGGAGAGCAGGAAGAAAAGCACACCCCGGGTTTAAGTGAGGATCCCTTGCAGGTAATAAACCTCCAGGGACCTGTGTCTGAGGCAGGTAAATGAGTTGTTAAATCCTGTGGTCAGCGGGTTTGTGGCATCAGCTGCTTCCCGTTCAGCTGCAGGGCTGTGCTTATTTATTCCTGCGGACGATGGACGCAAGCAGGAGTGCGCTGGAACAAGGTGTGCCCATGTTTAGGGCTGGCAGACAGGGCAGACAAACTCCAATTTTTGGCGAAACTGGTGGAGGAATCCCAGAATCCCAGCCTGGCTCGGGTTGGAAGGGGCCTTAAAGCTCATCTCGTTCCGTGATCCAGGCAATGCTGGCGTTTTAGGGCCTCCTAAACACTGGGTAGGGGAAGAAAAATGAGCCAGCTGGGGGAAAAGGAAGGACTCGGGGCCAAATTTGTAATTTGGAGAGTGTGTGGAAAGTGAATATGCGACTGTGAGATATAAGGAAGGTTTGGAGTGACTTTTTGACAAGGCCCGGATATCCGGGGCTGAGCCTGAAGTGCTTCAGATGCGCAGCCAAAATAAAAGTTGCCCCAGATTGGAAGGAGTCAGGAGGCGGTGCTCACACCCCCCAAAAGAGGAGCTCTGCCAGGGACCCCGTGGTGCTTTCCAGGATTTAAACAATCCTGGCTCGGTCTGTGTGGCTCTGTGACTGCTGGAACGGCAGCACCTGGTTGGGAAGGCTCTGGACAGCCCTGAGCTGCCCTGACAGGTCCTGGCTATAAAAAAAAAGGCTCTGAGAACCAAGCCTGGCATTTCCCATCTTTAAATAAACGCATCTTGTGCAGGTGAGCCATCAGCCAGCAGGAGAATGGTCGGAAGGGAGGAGAGGACAGGTACCTGAGTAGCAGCACAGGAATTAATCCAACCCTTCTGGTCCCAAGCAGCTTTGATGTGGTCCTGGAATCAGTTTCAGCTGGGGCTTTGAAGGCAGGCATCGCTTCAGCCCTGCAAACTGCTGCTCCCTGCAGAAAATTAATAAGGAGGCCTCGGATTCCGCCCTGCATCTGACCTGAGCAGCTAAATAGGTTACACTAAGTTTTAAGAATCGCCCCAGTTTTCCCTCTAATAGGCAATTTTTCTGCTTAATTTGCAGAACAAGCAAAAAGCTATTATGTAAAATTTATCAGCAGCAATTGACTCTCATTAGAGATTGGGAGCAGGAGGCTTTGTTGGAAGGGGGAAGGAGCCTCCAGATTTTCGTTTACCAGCCTGAGCTTCCCGGTGTTTGTGCTGACCCCTGCCCTGTACAATTTCAGCCACTGAGCCATCAACATTTCTCTGCTGTTCTCACAAGAGCTGTTCACAGCCGGGCTGGGAAGTCCTTGAGCAGGCAGAGTTCTGCTGGAAGCCTGACCCGGGCTGCAGGAAGTGCCTGCAAATTGCAGTGCTGTTACTGCAGTGCTTGAGCACTGAATTCTGCCACGCTGAGAGAGCTCAGCTGCAGTGGAAATGTTGTGTTCGAGGGTGTTGGAGAGCAGCTCCGTGCTGGGAAAACGAGCTGGATTGTGCCTGTGGGATAGGGGCGAGTTTGGACTTTAAAGCCCTTGGGATAGAGGCAAATTTGGACTTTAAAGCCCCATGGATGCCCCAGTGTGGCTCTGGGCACTCCTACCTGAGTTTAACATCTTTAATCAGTGCTGTATTTACTGATACCCTCAAATCTGCCTCTTCTCACCACTCTTTTCTCCCAATCTGGCTAAGAGCTTCTGTCCATAATTCCTGGAGCCTGGAGCACAGTGTGGTGGGAAGTTGCTCATGTTTTCTTCATGCTGCAGCAGCATCTTCTGGCTCCAGCTGGAAGCAGCTGTGCCTTGCCCCGCGTAGGGGGACAGGTAAACCATAATATTCCTTCCTGAGAGAGACATTAGGGACGTGGAAATTATTACTGAAACACTCAGATGGGGATTTTTCCTTCCCTTTTCCCCCCACAATAAATGTTAATTATACATGAAGGTTCACTGCAGCAGAAGGGATTATAATTAATTTATATTTGAACTGTAATAGATTTCCCTACAAACTGCATTTCATTGCAACAAAGTGTATTATGACTGCTGTTTGCTGCCAGCAATCCACATAAACCGGCCACAAAGCTTTGCATCCATTAATCCAGAACCAAGGGCAGCAGCAGGCAGATAAAACTGGGGGGAAAAGTAAAATAATCTGTTTAACTTGTGGGACTTGTTGCAGAACTTGAACTAACCTGAGAAATGCAGAGAGGCCCACATGAATTGGGAAGGGAACTTTTGGGTCCAAATCCGTGTCTGAAAAAAGCCTGGAAATGAGAATGAGATCTGTCTGTTCTGTCTCTGCTTTAAACTTCAAAAAAGTTAAAACCCATCTGGAAGCAAAATAATTCTTTGCTGTTCTTGGTGCCCAGAGCAGAAGGAAGGCAGCCGTGACCATGGGGACAGGCAGAAAGGTTTTATTCCTGACCCGAGGGAAAAGAATTTACTTTCCTGAGCCTCTCTTCCTTTTCCAGCATCACCTACCCAGTTTTCTGGGAGGAGGGGTTCTCCAAGACAGGGATTATGTTTGGCACTCCCAAACACCCTGCCATAGAGTAAATGTCAAACCAGACATAGCAGGCACGATATGAAAAGCATAAATGGCAAGTTGATAACTTTTAATTGGCATTTCCTAACTTCTTACATGAACCTCTCAGCTCTCCCTCCTTGCCATCTTTTTGGGGTGTCAAGTCAGGGTTTCTTTGCCATCCCTGACACCTCCCAGGCTCTGCTGATGCTCTCCACGCTGTCCCCTCTGCCTGGGAACGGAATAGAAAACCCTTTTAGTGCAGACAGGAGCAGCTCCACCCCTGCTGCCCCAGCCTCAGCCTGCAGAAAAGGGCAGCTTTGTCTTGCCAGGGGCTCCAGCAAACAGCTCGACGGCTGCTGTGAGCAGCTGAGAGGAAAGGTCACAGCCAGCCCTCCTCTGCTCCCTCTCCTGCTCTGCCAAGGTGTGCCCAGAAATCAGGGACGAGTGACACAAATAATGTCAGTTCGCCCAAGGAAGGAGGGAATTTGGATTTTGGAGCTGTGGTTTGAGGCTGTGTCTCCAAGCAGTGAAAACCTTCCAGAGACAGGATTGATGGCTGATGCAGTTAATGGCCAGGTCACTCATTATCCCTTTGTCGGTGATTTTCATGAGTGCCTTGGGATTCTTTGGGCTGTTAAAACCAGGATTCCCACCTTTTTCCTGCTTCTTTTGGAGGCAGCACAGAAGAACTCTGCCTGGGGAGCACAGGGCTTCTGCCATCTCCTTGGGCCAGGCACCCCATCCCTTTTGGGATGGCTGGAAATAGGATCCCCACTGTGTGCCATTGCTGTGCCAGTGTCCGAGCAGTGTGGGGTGACTGAAAACCAGTTCTTGGCCCATACTGGGAGCCTGACAGGAACCAGCACCAGGCTCAGGAGATGCCAGTCCCCCTCACCTCGGGGGGCTCAGCTGACTGAGGGAGTTTCACGTCAGCACTTGTGCCTGCCTCGCAGGGCTATTAAAAGCCGTGCTGAGGCTGCAGCTGGGGCTGTCTGCGGCACATCTGGATGTACTCGAGCTATCTTTGTGCTGCAGAGCTGGGGCACCAAAAACCAGCAAAGCTGCAGCAGCACAGCCCTCAGTGCAGTCAGCAGGACCTGCCTGAGCCCCTGGAGAGGGAGCTGCCAGCTCAGGTGCTGCGGTCCTCAGCTCCTGTCCACTTCAGAGGAAGCCACCCGTGTCCCCGTCACCCCGCGGCAGCGCAGAAGTGCTCTCTGTGTTGCAGCACCCCCTGCTCAAGCTGCACGTTCTTGGCTTCCTGGCTATTTCAAGACTGTGCTGAAGGCACTCACGGGCCACTTCAGTGAACCCTGGTTTGCTTCCAAGAGAATTCTTACACAATTCATCCTCACACTCGAGCTGTAAAATTAACAGACTTGTTTCATTACACAGGCTGCATCATCCAGGAGGACCCGTCCAAGGCTGGGAGCAGCTTTAATCCCAACAGAATGACACCTTGGCAGTAAGACACTCCTGCTAGGATTTTGCTGGAAGTGTTTGCTGAGAAGGAGAAGCCCTGAGCAGGCTGTCCCAGCTCTGCTTGACACGAGATGTGGGATGGGGCGTCCTGATTTGGGAGCAGCAACAACGAGGCTCCTTCCCAGGGGATGCTGTAGGAAAAGGGGCTCTGGGGGCAGCACTGCAGCGCTGCTAAATTGAGGAGATGTCATTTAGGGAGTGTCGTGACACTGCATTTATTGAAGCCTGGCACCGCTTCCTCCCCGCACACCCCACAGTGTGACTCAGTCGGGTGAAAAATACCCACAGAAACCACTTTTCCTGTGCTCTCTGAATTCCCACATTGTCACAGAATGGAAATGGTGAGGTGGGGGGTCAGAAATGGCTCCCAGAAATCCCTCCTGTGAGCCAGAAGAGAGAGCCCCACAGGAGCAGGCTGAGTGGGGGCGAGGCATCTGCCCCCTCCCCTGCCTCTGACTCAGCCTCTGAGATAAAAGACCTTTTCCAGAAAGCATTGGGGTGAAAATATTTCAGTTTGCTGCAGCTTTGCCGTTGCCAGCCTCACTAATTTCTGCTCTGATGTCACCAGCAGTGGCCCCATTACTGTTATTTATAGTGTTTGTGCCGTGGGCTGTGGTTGTGCTCAAGGCTCTGTCGCTGGTCTGAAGGAAGGGAAGAGCAGCTCCAACGCTCCCGGGGATGCGTCTCCCAGCCTGGAGTGTATTCCAGGTTCTCCACGTCACACCTGGGCTGTCTGCATCTCCCCCGTGCTCCTGTCTGTGCTCCAGCAACCTGAGCCTTCCTGAGGCTTATTTGGGTTATTTAGGACTTGGTTTAACAAACGCAGTAAGTCATGAGACCAAGCAAATCCGATAACGGCGCTCGGGGCGAAGGCAGCCTGCAAAGCCAGATGCAAATGCAGCCAACCAGAAACCAAAAATGTATTAGTACTGAGACAGCAGGCAATTATTCTCCTATCAGAGTGGCAGAATTTTCAGTGTGTGCGACTTCAGTGCTGCTTCAGGACAGCCGGGCTCCGTTTTTGGGTGGAAATGAGGAGAGCCGAGGTTGTTTCAAAGCCCAGATCTTGCTCTTCATGGCATCCGTGGGCTGCAATTAATGGATGCATTTAACAAGCACGTGGCAAAACGTGAGGAGGGCTTTGCATCTGCGAGCCTGAAGTGTTGAAAAATCACGAGTCAGGCTTTTCATCTGATCACATTCATACTAAAATTAACAAAAAGAAGGTGATGAAGAGGCAGCCATGGTTTCAGTGTTTTCCTGCAGAGCTTTAAATCTCTGGGGGTTGTGTCTGCAAGCTGTGCTGCCTGAAAGCTGAACTTCCCAGGAGATCTAATGACTCTGGGAACGAAAGCACCAAATATTGCCAGGGACACTGCATCTGTAAGCACTGGAAACTCTGCAGCCCAAAACCTGTCCCAGAAGAGCTATTTCAGCACTTAAGCTGATCTTCAGCCTGAAGTGTGCACTGTCGGTGAACAGGAGAGAGGCTTGGGCAGATAACGTTGTCTGCAGCACAGGCCCTCCTGTCTTTAAGATACCCCACAAAACCACATGGCCTGGAATCAGTCCCTGCGTGAAACATTTTTCACAGTGAACTTGTGCCCCGTTCCTCACGCATTTCCCATTTTTCTGCAGTATTTCAGCTGGGAAGGAGCCCCTCCGTGTGTTAATGGTCAGGAAGAACCCTCCCTCTCCTTGCCATCGATGCCTTCTGTGGATTTAAAGGCAGCATTGCCTCCCGGCCCAAGAGAAATCCCGATTTGAGGGACACTTTTCAGAGCGACTGGTCACAACCATTAGGCCTAACACAGAGGTTTTTGTGCCATCTGATTCATCTTTAGCTCTTCAGAAGACCAGCAGTACAGAAGCGCAGTCCCTGGGCTGGAGCTGGGAATCTCAGACCGGAGGCGTTGCTAAGTGGTGCGGACAGAGTGACCCCCCCCGGGGCATTAATTAATCCCTGGGACACTGAACACAGGACCCTGGGCTGGTTTTGCAGCTCTGTATCTGAGGGCTGAGTCTTTGGGCCACTGTTGTCTTCTCCCTGTGGCCCAGAAAGTCCCCCAGCTGAATAAAACATTTAATAATGCTGAAGTGCCTCTAAAGATGAGCTGGTTGATGAACGAGTTCTTGCTGCTGGGTTTCTTTTTCCCTTTTGAGATGTGTTTGGATGCCAACTGCAATTTCAGTGCAGAGTGGTATTGATCACCACCCTGCATGTGTAATACAGTCAGTTGTTATTCATTTCCTTATTGTTTCTCTCCTCTGAGATGATCCTCCTTGGGTACCTCGGGGGGCAGGTTAATAAAACTCTGCCTATTTCTATTAAATACTGAGGGAAGCATTACCCCCGTACAGCCCCACTCCCTTTGGCACAAGGCTCCGAGGCACTGCTCCAGCACTTCTCCCGAGCATCAGCCGGGGATTCTGCAGTGAAATATGCTCCTTTCCTTTTATTTCCGCTGAGTTTTGTGACCTGGCATTGCTGCCTGCCAGGGAGCCGCCTCCTCCCTGAGTAATGTCCCAGCACTGGTTTTTATGGGCATACGGGAGATAACGATCCCTCTTCTGAATGGGAGATAAGGCTGAGACAAAGACAGAGCTGCTGGCTTTGTGAGAGGCTCCGGATCCTCCTGTGATGAGGCCCCTCTGTGAGGACAGAGCTGTGTCGTGACTGATAAGAGAGGGAGCAGCGTGGCAGCTCTGACAGCAGCAGTGACCTCCTCAGCATCACGAACATTGCAGGGAAAAGGCCGCAGACCCAGACCCGCAGAGGTGACAGAACTCAGCACCTGAGCCTCTAAATACCTTTGTAGGTATGGACAAAATGCCTTCCTTAATTGGCATTAACACGAGTGGGAAAATGAAGTGTTGGAACACGCTCTGGCTGCGGTTGTGCCTCCGCTGTCCCCTGGAAATGCCATTTTCCAGCAGGGGCTGCACGCGTTGCCCCAGACGAGGTTCGTGCCTGGGGTCCCTGGGACCTGCCTGGCTCCAGGGAGGCCTCCTGGGGAGGGATCAGCTGGGAAAAACCATCCCTGGCTGTGGCTGGGAGTGCCAGCAGCAGCAGGGCTGCAGCACAGCGATGCCAGCGTGGAGTTGCTCCAGCCACTTCTTGGCCCCACACGTGCAAAATTGTCGCTGTTACGTCCAAGGCGCATAAAGAAAACAACACAGAGTCCAGGCTCATGAACAAGGGGAAGCCGAAGCTTTTCTTTAATAATTTTCTGACTACTTTATAGGATAGATCGCAAAAAGTGTGCTGAGTGGCAATAGGTAATTGGTTCCTCGGCCATCCACCCCTTGAGAGGATTGGCCAAGTCCTAAGATACCTATTCCAAAATATTTTCAAAGTCAAAGCCATAACAACCTTGCAAAACAGCCTGCAGGTGCAAGAAGTTTATGGAACTGTGACCTTGTTTAAAATAGTTTACATAGGAAAGACAGTCTGCTCACAGAATAGGGAGAACAGGCTGAAGAATTTCTCTGCTTCCAGCTTTTTAGCACCTACACAAAAAGGCTCAGCACAGCAGGGAGGAAAAGATTTGTCATCTGGAAGCAGGGCAGCGCAGGAGAGCGGGCACAGGGGACTGCCAAGTGCCCATAAAGCCCAGGTTGCACAGGGAGACCATAAATAAAGATTTTCAGATCGTTTTTATCCTCTTACCGTCTGTTTCCAGTATTTCCTGGTTCCTTTCTCCTGTAAGAATGAAGTTGGCAGAGCCAGGAAACCCCTTCCCTGCTCTCACTGCACCTCTGCTCAGGTCGTGCCTGAATTCTGGGCTGAAGAACCACCAGAACAATTCCACCAGCCCTTCACCCACCTTAGGCCAGTTGTAGTGTGCAAAGGACTTGTTTTGTGACTTTGCCATCCTTTCCCCTCACAGAGAGGGAGAAGCATTCTCATTTAATATTAATCTCCCCTCCATGGATTCAGGCTGCTTCTGACAGTCTATCAATTATTTAAACTTATTTAAAGAAAAATTCCAGGATTAAAGAGATTAGTTTCTTGTTGATTTTGGTAATTCCTCCTGCTTTGGCAGCACTGAGGCTGAGTGAAATTGAGCTTCTGAGCTCCTGTTTGCTCAGAGCTCACCCCGGCCAGGGGCGGGATGGAAATTCTGTTTCCACTTCTAATTGCCAGGTTCATGTCGGAGTTCAAACTGGGTGTTAGCAGAGCAATCAAAGACCTTTTGGGTGGCACTGCTGGGTGGGCAATCCCTTGTACCCCTGCACGGGGAATGTTGACTGCATGGTTGGCACCTGTCTGCGGAATTTTAGCTTATCAAAGTAAATTTGAACCAAATATTTTCAGTTCTCCTCTGTGATGCTTTGCGTTCCTCAGCTCCATGAGTTGCCCTGTCCCTTCCTCACTTGAAGTGGCTCCAGTGACAGCTCAAAGACCCTCATGTGCTGCTGTCACCAATTTAAACCCTGGCTAAAGCTCCCCTGGTGTCCCCTGCACGATGTGTGGCTGTGCAAGAACAGCTCACCTGCCCCACAACCCGAAATCAGGGCTGCAGCTGACACTGAAGAACATCTAGAAAAAGGATTAAAAAGAATAATCAAAGAGCTTTGAACATCAAAAAGCAAACAGGTCTATGAAATATACATGAAAACACCCTGAAACCCCAATCCCAGCATTATCTGTCTCCCATCCAATCATCAATTCCGTTCTGCAAGCAGGGAATGTGAACTCCTTAAGCGGAGTCTTAGGCTGGGTGTTGCCTTTGCTGAGGCTGCCTGAGCAGTGCAGCTCATCCCTCCAGCACCAAGGAATGGTTTGGTGACATCCCACAAAGGTACCTTTGCCTTAATTAGCTGCTCAGACATCTTGCTTAACGAAGACTTTCTGGCATTCACACCTCAAATCAAGCTTCTATAATTACAAATTAATCAGGGAAAATCCTCTGCAAGCTTTTCTTACTAAATATTCACTGTTGGAAGGAATCAGAGGGCCCATTATTCTCCTGCCCAGCTGTTTCATGCTGCATGAGAGACTTGATCCATCAGCCCCAGGAACCAATCTTCCACCGGTGCCCAGCACAGCCCCCATCAATCACCAGCACCAGCAATGGTGCCAGAGCCTCATCACAGCCCTCCCTGCGCTGGAGAGAGCTGGGAATGCACATTCCAAGTACTGATCCTCCCCTCCTGCAGGGGAAGGGTGGTGGGAGGGGAGAGCATGTGCTGAAATGTTTTTTTTTTGTTGTCAGAGTCTCTGGCTGGAAGCTGGGAAGCTGCAGGAGCTGGGAGCATGGAGGGTCTGGCGTGAGAGGAGGGTGGGAGGAAGGTCAGGGAGGGAGGAGAACAGAATGCCTTGGTTTTGGTACTGGTATTTGTGTTACAGCACCCAGACCAAGCTTCGGGGCTGCACCTCCTGTCCACCTGCTGTGAACACCCCTGGGAAGGTCAGCATCGTTACCCTCGTTCTCCAGATGGAAAACCTGAGGAAGGTTTAGCTCACGCGAGTCCAGCAGAGCCAGGCAGAAGTGAGGCAAGCTCTACAACAGCAGAGAGAGCTCAGCTTTCTCCAAGATATAAAATAGCTCCGTGCCCCCCGGGCTGCGCCGCCTTCCCTTTGTAGGAGAGGGTGGATGTGGGATCATGGGATCCTGGGCAGGGAGCAGCACAAGGAATAGTGGAATAAAACAGATTTCCCACAGGTCCCTGCATGTTTTCCATTTGCTGAGCTCTCTCTGCTGTTGTAGGTCGTTGGTTGTCTTGTGGTTTTCCATCTCAAAGCTTTGATTTGTGCTTTGTACACGCACACTCAGCAAATGGGTTCAGCTGCACTTCACTGCAGTGGGAAGCACTGGGAACCCCAGGGACGAGAGGTGCTTCTCCAAACGTGTTTCACTTCATCAGAGGAAGGAAGGAAGAAAGAAAGAAAAATAAATATATAGAAATGCTGATTTATTTTGCATGTTTCACACTTCATTGATTTCACTTGAATTGTTCCTAACGTTCCCCTTCCAGACCTGAGGGAATTGATTCTCTTGAGGTTTCTTTAAACCTTTTTGTGGGTGGTGAGAGTTTAATCTCGAGTTGTCTGCATTAACTACTCGCAGAAATCAGGCTGAGGCTGCACAGGCAGCTGAAATGCTGCTCCTTGTCAGGTTTCAGGAGGCTGAGACCTGTGGAACACCTTTCACCACCTGCAGCACCACCGAGCTGTGCTCTGAGCCTGTCCCTGGCCAGGCTGGTGCCACCCTCTTGTTGTGCCACTGGATCCCGTGCTGGGCTTGGAGTTCTGCTCAGAGCACTAATGAGAGACAGCTCAGGGCTTTGGATGGAGCTGAGGGCTTCTCTCTTTGTCTCTCTGAACCACCTTAGGTCAAAAGAAATGGTTGACATGTTTTAAACTGCACCCATCATGCATGGCTTGAGTGGGAAATCCACCCAAAACAGATTTAGCAGTCTTTTCCAAGCTTGTGCTCTGAGCAGCCCTATGTCCACAGTAAAAGCAAGATATTTCATGAGGAAATCCTTATTTTATAAGGATTATATTTGCTCTGGTCAAATATTCGGCACTTCTTGTCCAGCTGTTTGTTTCCCACCTGTGTTACTGCTGATCTCTGTTCCACAAAACCACAGCAGAACCCATCCCTCCTGTCATCAGGCTCCCTAAGCAGAGAAAATGTGGTTTTTGTCCAAAATCCGCTGGAATTAGTAGCTAAAGTGCACAGGCTCCCAGTTCCTGCTTCCACAGGTACCTGTGAATCTCATCCCACCCTCCATCGTCCAAGCAGAATAAGCTTTTCGTGGGACCTGTGAAAACCAACATTAAAGTGTCCAGGAAGGGGCTGGATGGGGCTACAACGGTAATTAAACAGGCAAGGAAACGTATGTGGAATCAAATCACCTCACGCTTCCATGGATTTCAGTCCCTTAAAAAAATAATCACCCTGGCTGCTGTTTCACCCTAATTGGCTCCTCACCCAGGCAAGCCAAAGAGTGATCAGCTGCTCCTTCCCTGCCTTTGTGTCCCTGCTCCCCATCCTAACCCGGGGTAGTCTTGTGTGAAATTGTTTTCTCTGCAGAGACGGCCTTGCCTCGGCTCTTGTAATTCCACTGGAATAATCCTTGGCTCCGTGCTAGGGAAGCTCAGGCACCGAGGGGAAGCAAAGGCATCTGCACACACACGCTCCCCTCGGTGCTGGGGGAGCTCAGCCAGCTCGCAAAACACGGCAGATTTGCAAATATCCCTTTCTTCCCTTCAATGCTCGCTCTGTAGGGGAGTAGAAAAGGCTCCGGGAGCAGCCAGCCGGGGGTGAGCAGGAACAGAGGGGCACTGGAGGCAGGGAAACACCTCAGAGCAGGCTGGTTTGCAGGCAGGGCACACAGGGACCTGTCGGAGCATCAACATGGAGCCCCCACTGATGGAAAATCAGCACGAGAGGTCCTGTCCCAGAGTGCTGAAATAATAACCCGCGTCTGTGTAGCTCTGTGCTGAGAAAGATTCAGCCCGAATTATTTCACTAAATAAGGGATCCTCATCCACATGGCCAGGAGAAGAATTGCCCTCCTTTTTACAGGGACACGCAGAGGTGAGGCACAGCTCCTGTAGCAGATCTCCTCATCTGAAGCTCTGCCCACGAGGTGCAAACCCAGAGGAGCCCAGCTAAGACGTGTGTGTGATCCCAGGCCTGAAGGGAACACTGTGCTGGGCCTCCCTCTCACAAACAATTCCTTTTGCTTGCTGGATGAATGATGACAATAATACAGAGATTAACAGTTCCCAGTTCCACCTGGAGCATCTCCTTCTGGGAGAGAGCCGATTTCCAGATGTTACCGACACATCCCACAGCTCCAGAGCCCTGGCACACAGATCATTGCTCCCTCAGGAGCTCCTTCCCCAGTTCATCATCCCCCTATCGCTGCTGTGCCTCAGGTTATCAGCCAGCACCCAAACATGAGGAAGATGCTTATCCTCTGGTCTGATAATTCAGTCATTTCCTGCTCTTATTCTCCTGTGTTTGCTTCTGGATCCTGGGCAGCGGCAGCAGGGAGATGTGGGCTGATAGCTCCAGAGTGCCCCGTTCTGAACCTGGCTGCGACCTGGGACGTGCTGAACTTTAATGGAGTCTGGTAGGGAGATGAAAATGCTCTGTGCCTGCATCGGATCTAAACCTGAAATCAATTTGTAGGCATTCCTTTGACAGGGTTGGAGATGGGAGGACGCGGAGCAGGAACCCGGGAGCAGGGAGAGAGCAATTGCCGTGTAATTATGGGGTCTGTCACTTAACATTTGTGTGTGATGGGTGTCCTGAAGTCGAGATTTGCATCATGGATATGCTAATTTGTCATGCTGACAGACAACAGAATCCCCGCTCAAACAGCCATGGTAGCTAATTAAACAGACAAACCAATCAACAGACGTGGCAGATGAGGAATTTTAATGGGAAGAATTAAATATATAGAGTGACCTTGTGGTGGTGCTCAGGGTAATTTTATTTAATACCAGAACCTTAGCAGGAAATTACTTAAAAAGCACATAAAGCATGACAAGTAATGACAATGCTGCCAGGGCTCCATGGCAGCTTTTTTCCAGAGCGTTTGATCATCTCTCTAGATCCGCTTCAAGAAAGTGGGAATGTGTGAAAATCTAACCAGGGTGCATGGCCAGTGCTTGCCCTCTGCTGAGGTCAGTCCAGGCACTGAAGATTAACTCTTTCTTTGTCCGTCTCTCTACTTGGCCTTAGTCTGGTTCACCAGAGTTGTGCTGGGATTGAAACAAGACAAGAAAAATCTTTTGAACCACCCTCACTGTAATTTTTGTTTTACTTCTTGGCTTCCAAAAGGTGCATGTCCTGCTCAGGAGCCAGGGCCCAATAGCACAAGGATTTACTCCTCAGCTTTGTTCCTTTAAATGTGGTGAACTGGGCGATCCATCCCGTGTCCCCCTCCTTCCCAGAGCCATCTGGGCACATCAGCTGTGATGGATCATTTCAATATTACGCCTTCTGTCCTGCAAATGGAGCTTTCCCTCCCCTTTTTTAGATAAAAGCTGCTAATGTTTGAGTTCCCATCCTAGCCAAGCAGGCCAGCAGACAGAAGGCTTCCTGGCAGCCTGTTTGTGCCAGGGACATGTGACACTGCTCCTTGCTTCGCCAGCCCAGACAATAAATATTGTGGAGCCAGAGCGAGGGGGATTTACAGCCCGTGGCATCATCTGGCTCCCGGGCTCGGTTCATCCCTGGGTTACTGCTCTGCAATCCCCAGGAATTATCCCAGGCAGTGAATCTGCTCCCATGGCAGGCTGGCAAGAGTGGAATTTCAGCTCTGTGCTTTTAACTGGCTCTTGTCCAAAATACCCCTACGGTGGCTTAGCACGGGGTGCTGGGGGTTTAAGCTGAGCTTGGGTGATCCGGAGGATGGGCGGAGTTGTGAGGCAGGGATTGGACTTCAGCTCAGGTCCTGTTGAGCTGCTAAATCTTCTTCAGGTAACAGAGGATGGGACATTGCCAGGGCTGACAGGAAAATCATTTACAGAGGGAAAGGCTGAGGGAAACTCAGGGAAGATCCCAGCAAAGCTTGGCAAGTGGGCAGATTATTTTTGTTGTTGAGAAATTCAAGGCAAGTTACTTTAAAAAGTTACTCTGCTTGCAAAGCTCTTTGAAATTTAACTTTCTAAACTCAGGCTGTTATTAGATAGCTCCACAGAATGCTCTTGGAGCAGTCAGCCAGCCAATATTCCCAATCCTTATGGCAAGGAATAGGAAATGGTTTTGGCAATCCTGTTATTCATTGCATCCCTCAGCGCTCAATCTCTTCTGGCTGAGGAGTAATGAACCTGCAAGGGGTTAAATGTTCAAATTTCTAATCAGCCAAGGCTTCAGGACAACCAGTTTGATGTGTGATCCACTCTCCTTTTCTTCAGTCCGGGTTTAGTTTCTTTACAGTCGTTCTTAAGGCCTTGTGTGCACATAAAAAAGCAGTGAAAGCGTGCAAGGCCTGTGAGTGTTTCTGCCCAGGACGAAAGGTGCTCATGCACACAGCGAGCTCCCAGTGGAATCCCTGCATGGAATTCACCCATCAGGTTTCATCTGCAAGAGCCCCCGTTCCTGTGGAAATCGCTGGAATTTACCAGGCTGCCAGTTTTGCTTATTTAGAGGAAAATTCAGCCTTATGATGTTTGCAGTGCCTGAAAATTTGGGCATTTACAACCTTCTAGCGGCAAGCACAGCTCTGTAACATGAAGCTGTGTGCACCTAAAAATGACAAAGGGCCTGAAATCAGAATTCCAACGCAGCCCTCGCCGGTGGAGGTGTGAGGAACAGGGAGTGAGAAGGAAATGAGAGCTCTCAGATCTGTCTGAACACCTCTGCGGCCCCCGAGCATCTGAGCTCTTCCAAATCACCAATTCTGACTGCACAACCTGGCCAGGGTGGAAGCAGCTCCATTACTTCAAATCTCTTCTTCCCGTGGAGAGTTAAACGGAGAGGAGGGCAGGGAGGGAGGTGTGGAGAGGCCAAATAAATCAGGACCATTTACGAAAAGGGCCGAAAATTAAAGGAGAGGGAGGGAAAAGAGGCGAGTGCCAACAGTAAAACGAAAAATGAAGAAGTGCCATGATAAAAATGATGCAGTGTCCAGGCAGCCCAGCCCTCAGCCTTGAAAACCTCACGAGGAAAACATTACTCAGTGAAGATGAATTCCTTCAGTTAACCTTGTTCACAGCAACATCTTTGCAGGTCAGAAAATTATTACTCTCTCACTTCCCAGCTCTCCAGTGGGCTCCTGAATATCTTTGCATGTGGGTGGGTGGATTGGATTGGCTTAGGCTGAGCTGAATCAGCAGAGAGATTCCCTAATTCTGGGAATATTGCGCAGCGTAATTCTTTTTTGATAAGAATGTGACGAGGAAAACATCCCCCCTGAAGCAAACAAAGGGCCCAGAGTGTTTTTCAGCTGCCACCAGGCTGTTTTTCAGCAGGTGACCAGGCCGAAATGGCTGCGCTGCAGCACAAGTGCCTGGAAAAATTATGAGGATTTCAGCAAAACTGTAAAAGCTACAGAGCAAAGTTGCTTGTGAGCTCCTGCTCCCATCTGAGAGGATTCAGGAGCTTCAGGAGGTTCTTTGAAGGCCTTCCAACTCCACACTGCAGCTGGGGAAGTGCTCCTCCCCTCGCCCACTTTTCCTTGGCCACTGAGATGTTTTAACTCTGAGGCAGATGCTTTGGTTCTCAGTTAGGAAGGGTCCTCCATGGGAGCTCTTGCACCCTGAAATTCAGCAATTTACTCATTTTCCTGTCACTGATGTCACCAAGGTGACGCAGAGGGTCTGTCCTGCAGCCACCCGTGAGCTGGGGCTGGTGCTCCATCACCAACCAGGCACAGCTGGTGGTGTGCAGGGAACTGCTGCACAAGGCAGAACATCCCAGCTGCTTCCCGGGGGCCAAACAGCAAAATCTCCACCGCTCCTCGCACCCCCAGGCAGAGAAGATACGGGAGAGAAAGCGTCACGTTTGTCTGATGGGCTTTTTCCTGCTCACCGAGGCAATTTCATCAGCAAAACAGACAAAATTGATAAAGAGAGAGCAAACCAGGCCCTGCAGCTTGGTGTTTATTGATAAGCCTTGCCCACAGGATGCTTTTGATCCCGAGGCAAACATGAGAGCCAGGATATCCTCAGGCAATGGCTTTTAGGCAGATCCACAGCAGCAGGCTGGGGAAAAAAGGGATTCTGAGCTGCTCTGACCACTGAGCCTACGTTTGGGATCATAAATTCAAACTGCAAACCTTGCAGGTCACAGATCCTTACATTTCACTGAACTGACCCGAAAAGGGGATCCGGTATTCAGATTTCTGAGAATTTGGTGGTTCCTTGCCACAGGGAAAAAAAACCAAGTAAAAAACTGCTCTGCCACCAGTGTCCAGGGCAAAAATTGACAAGCAAAGCCTGTGTGAAGATGACAAGAAGCACAAGAAATTCTCTCTGATCCTTCCAGGATCAGATTTTGTGGCTGATGAACACGGTAATAGATTGCAGACCCGTATCTGAGCTCTGCAAATAAAAAGAAAAAAAAAGAAAGAAAAGCTAGATAGAGAAGCAGAAACATATGGTAATGAAAAAGGCAGCCTTGAGAAATGGAAAATAGACCTATTCTGGCTTTAATAATGTGTCAGCCTTTGTATGAACTGGCCCAGAGCCCAAAGAAATGGACTGTTGCTTCCATTTACAAGAGGACCAGGTCTGGCCTTCTGATGGCTCTATAAATAAATGCTCCATTATCTCTTACAAGTGTATTTGTAATATGTTATCTGACCCTAGGTTTATTCATTCACAAATTTGGTCATCTTTCATAGCAGAAGCAAGTCTCTCCCTTTCATGCAGGAATTTCAAAGTCCTGCTCACATACCGGCGATTTCAGCTTGTTAAATGTTACTGAAAGGAAGCTGAGGCGTGGAGGAAATGAAACAAATTTATCCAAATTCATGCCGGGAGTGGGGAACAGAGCCAGGAATAGGCTAGCAATGAATATACCAGGAATGATGAAAGGTCAGGATAAAAACCAGCACTCACTGGTTGGTTGAAGATGCTTCTTTACAAGGTAACCCCTCACCAGAGCGAGGATTCTCTGTGCCTGGAGAAACGCTGATCAAACGGGCATTCTTGTGTTGCTTACACTGTTCTTGGGTGATATTTTCCTTGTTCTTCCCTATATTTTTCCCTGATTTCCTGCTCTGTGTTGTCTTTCCCCTCAGAAGAAGGTGTGTAGCACTCAGTAATAAGAATTTCACTGGCAGCTCTGAGACACTGTTAATTTTACCCTTCCCAGACCTGTCATGCAGTGAAGGGTGGGGATACCTCATTTGGTCTTTCTGGCTTTATTTTTCTTGCAGAGCTTTGTCTCCTGGGGGAGCATCTCACATAAAAGACTCACTGCTTGATGCAGTTTGTGTTCGTTCATTAAGCACGAGATATGATTAACGTGAACACTTCTTTAATCAGCCAAAGAAGCTGTTGCAGACACTTGAAAGCTCTGTGCACTTTGAGCTCTCCTCTTCTCTCTGCTGCTGCTCTGCCCAGGTTTGTGGGAGGGCAGACAGTTCACAGCCTCTGCACAGAATAATTCTGAGCTGTTCCAGCACTGGATCAGAGAAACTGGAAAAGAATTCGCTTCTTCCCTGGGAGCCATTCCCTATGAACCATGTGCCGGGGCTGTCGTGCGCCAGGAAGGAATTATCCCATCAGCTGAGGTATGAAGAGCTGGGTAATGCTGGGGATGTGGGAGGACAGTTTGGAAAGACCCTGTTTCACCCCACGAATCTCTACAATAACCAGATGAGCCCAGAAAGACGACAGTTTTTATCATAGAATCACAGGATGGATTATCATCTTCTTTCAGGGCTCCTTCAGCTTTCAAGTCAGTTTGACACAACAGTTGCTGTTTCCATCATTCGTTCCAGAGAGATATGAAGAGAGATGTTCTTTTCTTGCATATTAATTGTATTTCAGTACTCTGTTACCTGTCTCGTTATTTAAACAAAGAGTGGCTGTCTCCTCTCTGCTTCATTCTTATTTTCCTGGGCTTAAAGCGAGGGCAGCCTCATCTGCCCCTGGCTCTGGGCGTCCTTTGGCCTCTCTGTGCCCACTTTGGTGGCACAGATGAGGAGTCCCAGCGCTGCTTATGAGTCGCTCTGGCCCCTCGCTGCTGCGGTGCCTCTCCGTTACAGCCCTGCTCGTTAGGAATACAGATAACACGCTATCAGCAGCTCAGTAGCCTTATCCTGGGGAGATAAAACCAATCTGTGTGCTTAGATCAGCAGCCTTGTTCCTGCCTGATCTCACCTTGGAAAGCCCAGTAATTGCAGAAGCACGGGGAGGAAGGAGGTGAGGATCCAGTGGATGCATCCCTCTGATTCCACCCTCGGATTCCACCCTCCGGGCCCCTGATGCTCTGGCTCCTGGCACATCTTTTCGGAGCGCTGTGCATTTCCCTCGGAAGGAGACGGCGTTTCACAAGAACCCCTTTGTTCAGACAAACCCGTGTGCACCGTGTCAAAAATAACCACGCTGGGTGAGAGAGCCCTTTGTACTCCCAGCTTAGCTGGTACAACACTTCCCTTTTATATGGATTTCCTCTGTTTTCCATGTTTTGGCCTTCGTTTGTGTTTGTTTGAGGTGTTTTTCCTCAGAACAAAGGAACATCCACTGTGCTCTGAGGCCGTGGTGCTGATGATTCTCTCTTGACCCTGCTCTGGTGCAAACAGTGAAAGCAATAAAACCAAAGTGCTTCAAGGTGGAGTTCAACCAGTGTGGTTCTAGCAGCAGCACCATCCTGCCCATCCATACTCCTTGTACCTTCCAAGGACACCCGGGATAAAGCTTTTAATCTTAATTTGAGCTTGGTTTTGGGGAGAAATCCAACACAGCCTGTAACCCACCCCCAGATTTCCTTGTGGGCTCACTTTGCAGTGGTTATCCAAACCCCCCCGGTGATTTGGTCATCCCTAAACTCAATGCCAAAACCGTCTCCTGGCCTCTGGTGGGAACTTACACCAAAGCTTTTGAGAGTTTTCTCCTTTCAGCCGTTTTAGCCCCGGAATGTGAGCTGAGACTGCAGAGTTATAAATGGAAAAACAAAAAGGCATCCAGTTTGTAAAATCTATGACTTAATATTGATTTTGGCCATCCCATGAATTGAAACAAGCCTCCTGTGCAGAAATCCTCCGAAGATGCTGTGTTCTCCTCTCCTCTTGACACAACACTTTATCGATCCCCATGTTTGTGCCACATGAATGATGGATTATCTCATATCAAACCTTGCAGTATTCATTTAATGCCTTTGAATAAAACATTTCTCACAGATTAACAGAGCAGTTTTAAGTGAACAACCATTTTCATCTGTTTTAAATTTTCATGGGTACTTTTCTGGAGAACAAGTACATTGTTAATAATTGAAGGGAACGAGACCTCGCTAATCTCTTTGTATTTTAATAAAGTCCTGTTGCACCCCATTCATTTCTTTTTAAAATGCCAGCATTTATAAAAATTCTATACATTTGCTGCATTCAAACCTCCCTTTGAAATGAATAATCCTGAGGTTACATGAAAAGGGATTATTTATGCCCCAGGGAACTGGAATTCCGTTGTGTCCAGAGAGCTCTAAATGTGGTTTGTGGTGGATTGCCTGGATGAAGGGAGAGAGGAACTTCTCGCTGGACACAGAGAGGAAGAGCAAGGTTAGAGAGAGAGGAGGGTGGAGAGAGGAAGAAGCAGGAGTTTAGAGGAGAAAGAACAGGGAAGTGGTTTGGTCACAGAGACAGATGGGGATAGAAAAACAGGACAAAGTGTGGGTAGGTAAATATACAGATATTTGTACATAGATGAGTGCAGACAACCCTCCAATATTTATTTTCTCTTGTTCTCTACTTCCATCCCTCCATCTGCCTTGTTATTCCATGTGTTCCTCTTTCTTTCTCCACTTCACCTTTTGTCTTCTGTCTGTCCCTGTCAATCCTTTCCTCTGCCTCAGACTCCAACTCAAATCTCCCCTGCCCGTGCCCAGAGCTGCTCAAAGCTTGCTCTTACACGGTCCCATTTCTCTTTTTCAAATACAATTGCTTCTTTACACACAGCCCCGGGATTACATTTCAAAGGAGAACAGAAAACCCAATATGGACATGATTTCTTCTATCATTATCAGGGCAGCCGCAGCCCCTAGAACGCTCGTCTCAAAAATATTTCGTTCCAGCGAGTTTTCATTAAATTCTGTGGTCAGATAGACAGTGTTTGCTGCAGGGTTCTGTCCTGGAGGGCCCCAAACCTCTGTACATTAGTCATACATGGTCAGAACAGCAAGGGAGTGAAGAGGCTTTGGCAGCAGCAGTGAAGAAAACCCCAAATAAATGCATTAGGTGTCCTCCTTGGAGGATGTTTGTGCACACAGAGACAGGGATTAGTTCTCTGTGTTTCCAACAGCTTTTGAGCTATTCCACTTTCAGCTCTGCATCTGCTAATTGTCCTTTTTTTTTTCTTCTCTTTTGAAAGCTCTATATTGAGAGGGTAGAAATCAAACCCTCATAAACTGAGATCTCTGCCTCCTCCAAGGATCCCTTTGGAAACGCTGCTTCTAAATTGCTCGTTGATATTTGACCATGAGTCACCTCTGCATAAATCTTTGCCAGGTATTAAAATCATTGAAAAGATGTTGGAATGCTGAGATAAATTGATGTGTTAGTGGGAGGAACAGAAATTGGACTGGGCAGCACAGCTTGTGTTTGGATAGACGGCGTTCTGTGTGAGTGATTTCAACCAACAAGTTGTGAAAACCTGTTGTGGGAAGGAGCTTTAAACAGCTCTGCATTAAATCTTTAGAGGAGAAAATCTTTTTTCACATTTTTAATCAAGTTGCAGCTTAGCTGTTTACTGATGAGCTCATGACAGGGGATGGAGACAGGCAAAATGGGTGCCTGAGAGAGATTTTTAATGCAGCTGCTGTTATCGAGCTGAGCAGGTTGAGTTTGATCAGCACTCAGGGTAGGACTTCTCAACCCAAATGCTTCTGTACTGCTGGGAGGGGGGTTGCTCAATAAGAACTGTGCATTAAGTGCCTCTAATCAGGTCCCTGGCACAGGGGGATGGTCACGGAGGGTGGCATCAGTCCCTGCCACTCCTCGGATACAAAGCTGGCTGTGTGAGTACCAGCGGCCTGGGAGAGTTCCCGTTTGCAGGCTGATGTTCCTGCTGTCTGTGCTCCCCTTGGGCACAGTCACAGCTCCTTCCACTTCCCACCTCAGCCCGTGGAGCATCGTCCTTACAGAGCTGTCACGTTGCACCCAAGGTGGAGTTGGCTGCGTCTCGGCGATGGGTAAAGGGATTTCAGTTCCTCTGCAGGAGAGAGAGATCCCAAGGTGGCTGGGCTAATCTCTGGGCCATTCCCCAGAGATTCCTGCTGCCTCTGTGGCACAGAGCTGTTGGATTATCCCTTTGCAGACAGGTTCCCGGGAGCTGTAGCACCCACGTGCAGGGGCATGCCCTTGAAATTCCTCCTGGAAGCATTGCTGACTCCTGGAATGCTGCTGGGTCATTCCCCTGTGTGACACGGTCCCCAGTGGCACCAGGGACCACAGGGCTGTCACATCAGCTGGAATTTTGTCCTGACCCCGTAGATTAAATGCACAGGACCAGTTTGGTCTGGGGTGTGAAATTCTAGCAGCCAGGGAAGAAGGATACAAGAGGGATTAACTGATGGGGTAGTTCGCACATGCTCCATGTCTGTCCAGTTCAGTTGTAGTGAAAATTGGTTCCAAACACAGCCAGGCAGCACTGGATGCCTGGGGAAATGCCACTTAATTGGCATTTATTATTCCTGCTGTATCTCCAATTATGGTCTTTGGCTCAGGCCTCTGCAGCCAGTGAAGGAGGTTCTCTCCTAGAGCAGGGAATATCTGGCTGGATCTCTCCTTGGAAGTGAAATAGGGGCCGGTTTCCATCATTCCATTATGCATTTGTTTAGACTCATTGCCTTTCTCCCAGCTCAGCAGCTCAGCCCCGTTCATCCCTGGGTGCCCACTCACCACTCAAAGGTGTGGGCTGCCCTTGCTGCACTCCAGGCTGTGACTGATGGCTTTGCTCAGGCCTTGGGAACTTCAGGCCGGTGGTAAACTCTGTGGAAATGAGGATTTGGGGTTTTTAGCAAACAAACGGCTCGTCTGGAAGTTCCTCTGTCCCTGGAGTGCGACACAGGCAGTGCTCTCACGACTGCTGCCCTCACCCCTGCGGCCACAGGCTGAGGGTGATGTGAGTTCAGCTCAACCCCTTTGTGCTCGTGTGACAGGGGATTATTGGGGCTGCAGCTGTGAGTGGTGTCAGTGCTCTGTCACCTGCAGCTCTGGCCTCCTGACGAGCCTGTTTTGGAAACTGCCTCGTCCCAGGCTGGCCTCCTTCAGCTGCTGTTCCACAAGTGCTCAGTCACACCTGGGCTTGCAGTCACACAGTCCCAAATTCACAGGAGCCACTTCACTCTTTCTTGTCCCATCTTGTTGCATGCTGTTGTGGGCAGTGCTGTCCTGCTGGAGTCAGACACACAATGCCAAGTTCACAAGCAGTAATATTCAAAGTACAAATATTTAGATCTTTTCTTTCTTTCTTTCTTTCTTTCTTTCTTTCTTTCTTTCTTTCTTTCTTTTTCTTTCTTTCTTTCTTTCTTTCTCTTTCTTTCTTTCTTTCTTTCTTTCTTTTCTTTCTTTTCTTTCTTTTCTTTCTTTCTTTCTTTCTCTTTCTTTCTTTCTTTCTTTCTTTTCTTTCTTTTCTTTCTTTTCTTTCTTTTTCGTCCTTCCTTCCTTCCTTCCTTCCTTCCTTCCTTCCTTCCTTCCTTCCTTCCTCTCTTCCTCTCTTCTCCATTCACGTTTTCACACAGAGACAGCACAAACACAGTCGCTTTCACCCACAGATCCTGCAGATGTGGTATTTCCCCACTCAGCCTTGCACAGGCAGACATAATCCCTCAGGATCATTAGATTTGTGTGAATTATAGTGTATAATTCACTACAGACAGGTGAAATCATCCAGGCCGCCCCTCTCTGCTTCCCGCATCCAGTGCCAGTGCAGAGATCACGGAAAACACGTTTTTGTTTCAACTTTACTTGAGGTGCTCCAAATTAATGAGCTGAACTTCACTCCAGGATCAGCCAAGCAGCTGTGGGAATGTTTGGAAATCATGTTACACTGAAGGCCTGTTATTTTTTAATATCCCCCTGTCCCCAGGTGTGTTTTCAAATGTGATCTCTGGGTGAGAGCCGAGCCAGCTGTAACCCTGACAACAGTGACCCAGATGGCAATCAGCAAAATGGGCTAATTGAATAATGCTGAGCTGGAACCAGGGCTCTGCAGAACTCTGTTAGACCCGCCAGTAACTCAATATCAGTTAAAAATGCTGAGTGAATTTCGCATTGAGCACTGTGACCCCACACCTGGAGGTGCTGGAAGGGACTTGCATGTGGACAGCACGGCCAGTAAAAGAGAATCAGCCCAGTGTGGTGCTGTGTGTCTGGGGGATCTTCCTGGGATTAGAGGAATTGGATTTATTTATCCCTATAAAACTCTTTGAGTCCCTTGATTAACTTAGAGACGTGACTGTTCATTACCAGTAACCCTTAGCAGAGCTAAAAAACACATGGCTGGGTATTTTTAGGGTTTTCCCTTCAGTTGTGAGGCTGGCAGGATGGGATCCCCGTGGAGCCGGGCAGATCTGTACTAAAGGGCCACCACACCTCTGACAGGACACGAGCAGGAGAGGTTTGAATGAGCCAGCCCACACAGAGACACAGGACAATTATCTGGAGGGAGACAGGAATTAAAGCATTGAAATGTTGCTAAAAAAAAAGGGCTGAGGAGCTGCTTCAGGCCTTCCCACCCATGGAGGCTCTGGTAAAGCACCCAGAGCTCTGTTCCAGTGCTGGCTGAGAGCTCTGGGTACTGGGGAGTGTGGGAGGCCGTGATTCAGCCTCCACAGGGGCTTGGATTCCTGCAGGCTCTGACTCAGCCCGGCTGCAGCGAGAGGGGGAGGTTTGGAGCAGGAAAAAATCATCCGTGAACGGGAAGGGGCGTGGACATTCTGTCATTAACCTTTGGCCAGGGTTGTTGCCGTGCAGAGACCACTCCAACCCCCTGATTTAGGGGGCAGCTAAGTAATTCAGCTGCTCCTGCAGTCCTGGATTGACTCCTGTTCTGTCACGGGGCTGAGCTGTGCCCAGGCATGGGGCAGGATGGTTGTTTGAAGCTCCTCTTCCTCACTGCACCCAGGACATCAGAGCTGGGACAAGTTTAGGCATTGGAAAGGGACACCTGGAGCAGCAGCAGGAAGATGCTGCGGGTGGGGAGCGTTGGGAAGAGCTCTTGGATGAACAGGGAGCCTGGAGCTGTGCGAGGAAATCGCCAAGAACGAGACCAGGCCGGTGCAAGCCTGGAGCATCCATCAGTTTGTCCCTGGTAATTCCAGCAGGCACGCACAGCCTTGTCCCTGTTTGAGGGCAGGGAGCAAGGGAACCTGGCAGCTGCAGAGGCCTGGAGAGTGTGTCCTGCACTCAGTGTCAGCCACGGTGGGTGTCTGTGTGCCGCGGGTTCCTTCGGGTGTAACAGCTCCAGGAAGGCTCTGGGTGTAACGGTGGGAATGGCAATCCTTACCCCCCATAACGAGTCCGTTCCTGGGAACTGCAGTCCCCACTGTGGAAAATGGTTGGAGGCTCCGTCCCAAGGTCCATCAGTGGAAAGGGGCTTGGGGTGAAAAGGCAGGATGGGGATGGAGACACCCAGGTGGAGGGGGTGGATGTGGGGTGAGGTTGATGCTGTGATCTTGGCCGGGCACTCTGGGTGACATGTGACATTTCACAGAGCTGGAAAAAGGCACAGAGCAAACAAGGCTCATTAATCCCAACAAAGGGCAATGGATACAGCTGCCAGCTCCTGCTCTTTCCTTTAGCTTATTGTCTAAGGGCTTCTGTGCCATAAACAGCTCCACAAATTGCATAACAAATAGAGCTTTCAAATATTAAGTAGTTGAACAGCAGGTAACAAAGTGTGGGAGCAAAGCTCTGTGACACAGACACTTCCACGTCCTGCTCCTGTCTGACTTGGAGGTCGTGGCTAAGCTAAGCTCAAGCTAAGCCCACCCCAGGCTGTGCCCAGAGTGAATCTGCCAGGAGGAGCTCCACAGGCAGGGGAGCAGCTTGGGGAAGCAGCTGACATGGAAGAGCACAAGCAGCAGTGACGGGCAGGACTTGCAGAGGTGCCAAATCATCTCTCCAGGCTATTTCAGGCACTGGGAAGCAAAACCACGCTCCCTCACAATAACCTCTCTCTTCTCTCCCTCTCTCTCCTCAGGGCCAGGCTGTTGGCCCACACACAATATTAGAAGATGCTGAATTAGGTGTGAGACATCATATTCAGGCACGAATTTATTTTTAAAAGTGGAGTAGTCTGTTCCTGTTTGTGAAAAGGTCCTTTTCTGAACGCCCTGAATAAGAAAAAGATCCAGGCTCACCTCTGGATCCTGGAGACAGCTCTCCCACTTGGAAGTGCTTGGTTTCTTTCTTGCTGTGTAATTCAAGCTGGGCAAACACGGATGTTGCTCAGCCAAGGATGATTTAACATTTAACAAGCCCTGTCAGAGTTATTATCGAAGTGAAGAGCAGCTTGGGAGGATCTGTTTAATATCGTGCCCCGGGATTGTGTCACGCTGTGTCTCGAGGCGTGGATGTGATGCTGGATGGAGATTTGGGTACTCCACATCCAGTGGGGTTTGAGTCCGTGCTCAGGATGGTCAGAGGAGGTGATGTGAGAGTCTGACCTAGTGCACGCAGGAAAGGAGGTGCAGAAGTCAAAATGGTCTCATTTTGAACTAATTCAGCACAAATCTGTGGACAGAAGCCCTGACACCTCCCCAGGAGCTCAGGAACGCTCTCCTCTGTGGCTGGTTCTGCTCTTGTCCTGCCAGCATGGGAAAATCCTGCTCTGGTCCAAGGACCAGCCCGAGAGCCATCTCCCATCTTCCTGGTGCTGCTTCAGGAGTTTCCTGCTCCATGAGCTTGGAATTCATCCCCTGCTGCTGTTTAACAGCTCCGCTGGCTCCAGCACCTCTGGGATCTTCCCTGAGGCTGGAGAATCTCCATGGAGACCCCTGCCATGCCTGTGCACCCCTGGCCCCGGCATTAATCCTGCTGCAATGTACCACAAAGTCAGCTTTAGCTGGGAGGAGAGATCAAATAAATATGAAAACTGCTCCCAGAGGAGGAAAATATTCGCTAGACAAGCAGAAAGAAAAGCAATAATATACCGTGTAAGCTACTGCCTTTTATTAGCTCAGCTCCCTCTTCTCCCCTTGTAAAGCAGTGTTGTGTTGTTATATTAATCTTTACTGTGAAGCAAATTAAAGCAGGGACAGTTGTCAGACTATTATTAAGAACATCTGTTTAATTAGGGCTGCCTTTGCATCCATTTGAGAGGGAGATGGAACAGCCCTGCTCATCCCCTCCTGCCTCACTCCCCCTGCCCCAGCAAGGAGGTGTGGTGAATCCAGCAGCACCTGGGCCCTTCATCACCTTCCCCTGCTCTGCTCACGAGGGGGGTCAGCTCTCCCCGTAAATCCTGGGAAGGAAGAAGGAGCAGGCAGGAAGGGATGGCTGTCCTGGGGTTTTTTGGTGATCTCTGCCTTGAGAGCCTCCATCCCTGCTTCCTTCCCCTCAGAAAATAATTTGAAATTCTGCAAAGAGACCATGAACAACTATTAATTATCATTAGCAATTTGCCATACCAGGCCAGGCTTTCATCGGGGAATCTCAGAACAGTTTTACAAATGCTAATTAATTGAGACTACTTCGTGAAGAAGTCTGTTAAACTCATTTTCCAGGGGTAAATCAAGGCTGAGAGATAGGGAGCTGCTTGCTGGAGTCAGAAGTGGTGCTGCTAGTGGAACCAAGGCCTTCCCAGGCACAAATTCCTTGTTTCCTCCACATTCTCCCACTTTCCCTGCGTCCCCTGACACTTGTACAAGGCCACACCAGGAGGTGACAAAAACAGCCACCAAAGCTTTGGCCTTGCCCATTGTGGTCACAAGATTAGGCTCACTAATAATGATGAAATACAGGGGTTTAGCTGCAGTCACGCTGCCAGGGCTTGAAGGGAGGTACGGGGCTGCTCTGAACATGCTTTGTTCTCCCTTAAACGCTCACTGCCGGTCCCTGTCAGCACTTGTGCTCCATTCAGAGCAGTCCTGCCAATCTCATTCCTCCCCTTCTCCAGGTATCTCTGTGTTTCCCTGTCTCCCCAGACTGCAGAGTCTGATTGTCTCGTCTGGGCACCATTTCTTCTGTATTTATGTGGCCATTTACCCAGGCAGCCGGCAGTGAATTAATCATGATGTCTCCAGTCTCTGCTGGGAGAGGCAGTGACTCACATTCCAGTCCAGGAGGCCAAGAGCTTGTTTGTTACCTGATAAAACCAAACCTCATCTGGGGCTGCCCAGGGTGTCACGGGTGGTTTAATGAATGAGCTCCAGGAGTGATGGAGGTCGGGGCTCAGCTCTGCTCCAGCGCACAGCAGACACAGTTTGTGTTTGGGGCTGGGCTCTGTGCAGTGCTTCACACAATCCCAGCCTGGTTTGGGGTGGGAGGGACTCTGAAGATCAATCCCAACCCCCTGCCATGGGCAGGGACACCTTCCCCTAGCCCGGGTTGCTCAGAGCTGCATCCAACCTGGCCTTGGACACTCCCAGGGATGGGGCAGCCACGCCCTGCAGGGCAGGGAAGTGCCCACAGCAAGAACAGCAATAAATCCACAAGGACTGAGAGAAACAGAACGAAATTCTCCCCAGCAGCCCTTTCTCTTCTCCATGCCCTGCCTGTCCCATCATGTGCTTTTGAAAAGTAGAAATTTCAATGGAGTCAAGCCTTGCTCTCCATTTAGCAGAGACCATTTCCCCCGGGAGTCCATTCCCTGAAAGGTCTGCCTGTTCAGTCACATAAATTATCCCCAGGCTCAGGCTATCTGGCGAGTTAATCAGGTTTAGAGCTGTGTCAGGTCACTCAGAAGTTCAAAGCTGTCCAAGCCTACCTGTGAATCCAAATTCCAGTGAGCAGTGGGAGATGTTGTAGCAGAAGCTGTTTTACATGCTGGAAATAGGAAAAAAAAAACCCATAAATCCTCAACTTACAAGTGCTTTGAAATATAAGGAATTCTGAGATAGTCTAAAAAATCTGGACTCTGAATATTTGAGGCTTTCCCATCATTATGAGCATTAACCATATAATTAGGTATTATCTGAGAATTATCCATAAATACTCATCACAACATGATATTCGCTAAGCAATAATTAGGCCATGAAAGGAGCTCAAATAATACCTTTGTCTAGAAAATTAAAGGCCCTGCCTCGGGTTTGTACAGCACCATGCTGAGGGGGTAATAGGGTTTAAAATTGCAGGAAATTGCAGTTAGACCAAATCTCAGCCCCCTCAAGTGTAAGGAAGCTACAGAGGGAGAGAGAATCAGGGCTCTTTTCCTAAAAAAAGGCAGGACAAGGCACCAGGTCCTTTCACAGGAGCAGCACCTGGGCACTAAAACTCCTTCCATATTTTCCTTTGAGCTGAAATCCCCGTTTTCCAAACTCAGGCTCTTCTCAGAAGTACAGGATTCTTCTTTTTTAACTTGGGTTGGGTGGAATGAGAGCTCCCGAGGATGGAAATGATTTCTAGGGGATAGAGTTAATTTTGCTTTGGTTTGCAAGGTTTCAAAACTCCCCCGACGAGCACAGCAGAATCTTCTGTATTAATTTATCATCGTTAGAGATTTTCAGGCTGACCCTAAGGAAGACAAACATGCAAATTGCTTTGAATTCCTTATTTCCATTAGACTCAGCCCAGAATCACAGGGCACAGGAACGTTTGGGACAAACTTTTGCTGCACAGGATTAAATACTGAGTGTCTCTGGAGCAGAAAAGTCCACTTCTGGCATCCTGTCTGAAGCCCAGGAGGTACTAAAAGCTTCTTGTGTCCCAGTGGCTGGCACTTTATGGCATTTTCAGGAATAAAAGTAGCATTTGACCTCTGGAAATGGAAAAGAAACAAGAATGTACTGCTGATGGGAGGCTTCCTTCCTCCTCTCCCCACTTTTTTATATTTTCATTTTATTTCCACTTCTCTTTCCTCCTGTGCAGCCAAAGCTTTAAATGAATATTTTGGTGCATTTGAGGCAATATTTTTTTGCCGTTTCTTGGTTCTTGGCAGAGGGACTGTGAAGGAGGAGCAGCAGTTCTAGAGGGAGTTACAGGCACTGGCACGACCCACCCTGTGCAGCAGCTGGCACGTGGCTCCTCCTGCCTGGAACGTTCTCCTGGGTAAAGCAGAGCACTCCTGGTCACTGTGCTTTGAGTTGTGATTTTCTATGGATGAGAACCAGCTCTCATCTTGCCTCCTGTTTGATGGCTCCTCGAGCACTCTGCTTACCCAGGGGAGAGGGAAGAGAGATTTTCCAGCAGAGATGTCCATGGAAATTGAGTGTTTGTGAGCTTTGAACACTTTCATACGTAGATCAGAGCTGATGAAAGGTGGTGGGGTGGCAGCTGAAACCCTCTGCAGGAGGGGAACAAATGCTCACTCCACACCTTGTACCACCAGGATGCCTCAAACCTCCCACTCTGGGCTCTGCAGCTGAGAAATTGCTCCCATTTCCAGCAGAAAACATTGGAGTGGAGTGGGAATTTCTGGCTGTAGAGACCTCTCTGTTCACACTGGGATTGAGCCTCAGCAAACCCAGTTTGTGCCATTGTCCCACCAGCGCCAGTCAGTGCCAGTCTGGATTTATTCAGGGCTGGGACCTGCTTTTCTCCAGCTTGGAGGAGGTGACATTTGGGAGTCTGGCATCTGGGAGGCTGTGAAATTTCCATACCATTAGGAAATAACCAAGCTGAGGGAAGAAGACAATTTGTCTGAAAGAAATAAGAGTGTTTGAGAGCATCAGCGGCGTTTAAATCTGTGCAGAAAGTGCAATATAAACATCTCAGACAGATGTAAAAAAATGTTTTTATTAAAGTTCCCCTCTCAGCCTCTTTATTGTAGGTTTTAAATGCTAATGTGCAGAGAGGACAAAGGAGGTGACTTAGAGCTGCCACTGCCTGGTGAACTCGGGGTTTTTATATCAGGAGTCCTCTGCCCAGAAGGGATTGTAAAGAAAACGTGTTTCTGTGCTGTGATCCATGAAGGATCTGTGCTGTGCTTGTTCACTTCACAGAGGTAAACATCTCCGTGGCGAGGACACGAGATTTAAGGACAGTGCCCTGCTGATAGCATAAAAATTGGGTTAAAAGTCTTGTTCTGAGGTTGTTTAGAAAGCCCAGTCCTTGTTCAGTCCCGCAGCCAGACAGGCTCAGGCTGTTCAGATCTTCATCCTGCCCAAGCTTTGGAGAGGAGGCTGCAGGTGAAATCACATTTCATGAAGGACCTTGCAGCTGTGAGCTGTTCCCCAAAGGTGCGATGCAAAGCCCTTGCCCTGGTGCTCTGTGGGCGCGTCTGTAGGTCTGAGTGCTGCAGCCCTGTAAGCCCTGTCTGTCCCAGAGACTCCTGCCTGCCTGCCTGCCTGCCTGCGGGAGGAACGTCTCACATGAGTGCTCTGGAAGCTGCTCCCACCAGCCTGGGCACAGCAAACACATCATTTCTGCCCTTGGAGCTCAGCTGGCCGACGAGGAGTGAAGTGGATCAGGGGATGCTCTCCGGGAACAATGTGTCTGCAGAGCAGCCACATCCCACAGCAGGGCCAGGGCAGTGCTCGGAGGGACACAACGTCCTAAACCTCTCCAGCTGCCCTGCAGGAGGGTCACCCTCTGGAAAAGGCGTTCTGGCAGGGATGCCAACCTGTTAATGCAGATCCATCCTGCAGTAATGACACCTGGGCAAGGACCTTGCTCATCAGGTGGAAAATGCAAAGCCATTTATTGCGAAGTCAGAATTCCCTAAATCCCAGCACCCAACAGGATATCACATCCTATAAACAGGAAAGATGTTCCCCACAGTGTCCCCCAATCACCTGGGGCATTGCACAGATTTCACCTATTATGGTAACGGGCAAACAATGCCCTATAAGGCCACAAACTCCAATGAACACTTCTCACAGGCCCAGTCTGTCCATAAACACACAATCCTCTCTCAGTCCATCCCCGGTGACCTGGATGCACTCCCAGGGTCACCTCCGGGCCCAGGACAGAGCCCCTCTCTCTGATCCTCAGGGCCCATCTCTCTACCACCACCCAGTGCACTCCAACACCCTCCCAGCAGGGCATCAGTATAAATCTCACAGCAAGATCTGCAGCTCTTGTTTCATGCCTCGCTGCCATCTCAGCCAGGTTTCCCAGGTGAATCCAGGGTTTTTCACTTGCCACCGCAGAATTTTCCATATTCCAGCCCTCTGGCGTTTAGGGAAGGAATTCCATGGCTCTGCACCCTCAGTAACCAGCCTTCCTTCCTCTGCAGCCTCTCTCAGTCCCAGTGTTGGGATTTGGGATGCTGCCCTCAGCCTGCAATTTGAGGCTGGGCCATCAGGCAGCTCTAAATGTCTGATTGCAGACAGAAATCCCACACAGGAGCAGTGGGGACCACCTGTGCCTCGTAGGATTCTCCAGAGCTGAGAGAAATTTCCCTCCAGTGCCACCTGTGTGCCATTTAAACCATGGCTGTGCCCCCTCCCTGATATCTTGGTTTCCAAATGGAAGGCAGGGATAAGAAGCAAAATATTCCTGCTCTGCCTGCCTCCCAAGGGTTCTAAATCTGCCAGGCAAGATTTGGGATGGTTTGACCTTGGTTCCTGATTTCCAGTGGGAGAAAAATACAAGAATCCCCCTCATCAGGTCCCACTGATTGGAACCACAGGGGTCAGTGAATAAAGAGTGACCTTCACTCTTCACTCAGCTCAGGTCCTGTTATCATTTTCCATTTCTTGGAATCTCCATCCCCACCTTATCTGTGTTTTCTTTTTTTAAACTTCACAAAACCAGGCCGTGGCACCGAGCTCTGGAGTCAGAGTCCCTGGCGGATTATTAACACCAATAATGGAGAGCACAACTCTGCGAGGACGAGGAGATTGCTAAACTCATTAATTTTATTCATAATAGGAAATTAATGTGCAGAAAGGCAATGCCAGCCTGGCAGTAATTGCTTTTTGGTTTTAAAACATTAAGTGGAAAAGTTAAAAGTCATTTCCAGCTGCTGCTTCCTTTCTCCTCTCCCTCACTCCCCGCTTCCTTCTCGCACTCTTCCTGTCTCTTATTTGTGTTTCACAAGAATTGAGCTTATTTTCTCTCCCACCTCTGCTTCATTACGAGTCATTATATTTCATCATTACAAGACTTTGGTCGTATTTCATTGCTTTCCCATTATGTTTTCATCATTCTTTCTCCTGATATTGCTGCACAGGGCAGAGCCAGGCAGAGGATCCAGGCAGCTCAGCTCAGTTTGGATAATGAGCAGCCACATCTCTGCCCACTTTGGAGCCAGCAGGTGCAATTTGTCGTCCCTGTTTCTTCTCTCTCACTGAGTACCCCACCTCCTTCAGGCAACGGGATGTTCCTTGATTCCGCCTTAATGCCTTGGGAAAACGTAAATGCCATTTTGTGCCTTCTTTGGGGTTGAAACAGCTCCTTCTCTTGTAGGCTTTGGAATGTGGGAGGAGGGAAGGCTATTGAATAAAATAATTGGAGTTCTGAGCAGCCTGGAGCGCGCTGAACATTGCCTGGCACTGTGGGCTCTGCGCTCTTGGAGGGGATGTTCAATATTCACACGGCAAAGAGGGATCCTGCCACGTCAGGCTTGTAGTGCTCGAGTCCTGGACTAACCCAGATGCTCTTTTGGGGTTGGTGATGCTGTCACAAGTCCAGGACTGAGCCCAGCTCATGGTCTTTGTGGCCTGACTCGTTAAGTTTTATGCAGAAGAATTGTGTGGTTTGGTTGTCAATGTTCCCCATTCACCTGTCCCTGAATCAGTGCCACCAACTCCAGCTTGGCCTCGAGGGGAAAGGTGTGGGAAGGTCAAAAACAGGGAGGAAGGAAGGAAGGAAGGAAGGAAGGAAGGAAGGAAGGAAGGAAGGAGTAAAAAGTTGAGTCTTTTTAATTCCCTTTTTCACATTGCAATAAATTTTATCAGTGTTTAAGTGCAAGCAGATTGTGAAAACTCTGTGAAGTTCCTCACAGAACTGGGAGCAGGAGAGGCGAGTTTGTCCTGCCTTTCCTCAGGGTCTAAGGAGTCTCTAAGGAGTCTCAGTTTGGGCTAATTTTTAATTGTCTAGACCAGAATGTTAAGTCTGAAAAAGTCCTGTGACCCAGTTCCAGATGCAGACCTCGTGACTCATCTCAACTGCACCAAAGTCTATGAAAAATCCATTATCATCCTTTTTTTCCCCTTTCCCTCTTCCCCTTTGTTACATCTTCATTGTGTGTACAGCTTAATTTTAGTTCTGATAAAAGCAAATGACATTTTAATTTTTATAGCATGATTTATTGTCATTTGGCTTTAATTTATGAAAAAATAATTGAAAAGAAAGAGAGATTTAACCCCGACGAGTATTCTTGATATCCATGAGCCATAGCAGCTATGCAGAGACTGCAGCTATTTCAGGACATATTTTATTCACCCAAGCAGGACAGGGATATATCATTTTCTCTTACTAGTTCTGTGCAAAGGTCTAATTATTTGCTTGCTGGCTGAAAGAAGATCTGAAAAGAAAAATAATCTGATTATCACAGTGCACATTTTTTTCCTACTGGTTTTCTGCAATCAAAATGAAATATCAGGGAACTGAGGCTGTTGTTTGTTCTGCTCCTCTGCTCCATCTCAGACCTTTGTGTTGGTTTGTGCCATGACCATTCTGTTGGATAACTGAGGGAACGGCTGGAGCTGTGTCAGGGGAGGGCCAGGTTGGATATTAGGAAAAGGATTTTCCCCCTGATGCCTAAAGATTTCAGCTTTTATACATTTTTTCCCTATATTTGTAGCTTTGTAGGCTATTAATACGTGGTTATGGTATTTTTCCTGGTGTTTTTCCTACCCTTTCTCTTAGATTTTAGAGTAATAAGCCAAACTTGTAACACATCCCTGAAATACTTTGGCCTTATTTTCAAGAAGAGGACCTACAAGGAGATTTTGTTTTCCAGTCAGAATCTGAGAAGACACAAGAAATGGGGCAAAGAAGCCTTGGACCAAGTCCAAAATTGGGGGGAAATTACCTAACCAATTGCTCTTCTAATTGGCCAATGCTTGTTAGAGATGATAATTTGCTAAACTTGTAAAAATGGCAGAAATCCAATACCAGCCGTGCCCATAGCCCATAACTATGGGCACGGCTGGGAGATCCTGATAAAGAACTGCTTTTTTACCTTACCGTTTTAATGCTCTTGCAAGGGCTTTTGTCACCAGAGGGTGCTGGGCACTGCCAGGGAATGGGCACAGCCCCGAGGCTGCCAGAGCCCCAGGAGCGCTTGGACAGCACTGCCAGGGGTGCCCAGGGTGGGAGTGTTGGGGTGTCTGTGCAGGGCCAGGAGCTGGCCAGGAGTGATCCTTGTGGGTCCCTTCCACTCAGGATATTCCCCGATTGTTCCTCTCTGTAATCCCACAGGGATTCAGCCCCATGCCGTGTGTCCCCAGCCCTCCTGCTCCAGCCTGGCTGGCTGGGGGCACATCCCCTGCTCCCCCGTGACAGGAGGGGACGCTGGCTGTGCTCCATGGCATGGCCAGGAGGCCCTTGGCAGCCAGAGGAGCAGCTTGGACCCAGCCCCGGCGTGTGCCAGGGCCTAATTGGCACCACCGGTCCTTGAGTGCTAATTGGGTTCCTCATTAGCATCACCCAGCCGGGGGCGCTGAGAAGGAGCAGGCACAGGAGCAGCAGAAGCATAAGGAGCAATATCCAAATCCATTGGAAGGGTCTCAGTCCTGCCTAAATGCCTGGAAAGAGGGCTCTTCCCTCTAATTCTTTACCTTTCACAGGCACTTAGGCCACGCTCAGCATTTTCACGGGCTCCTTTCAAAATCCTCTAGGCCTCTATTTTAGCCAGCGGTGAATCCCACAGGAAATGTGCATTAAAACAAGCAATTCTTTCCCTGTATCCCTCACAGGTGTGCTGCTCCTTCCCCACTCCCTTTCCCCGCTGTTTCATTTTGTGCCCTCACCAGTTCTCACACCCTCGTGCTGAGCTGCTGGTGCCAGGTGGGTGTGAGGAGGGGTCTCTTTGGAGCCCGCTGTGTTTGGTGAACACATCCCCAGTGACAGATGAGTGTGCGCAGGGCTCCAGCTGCCTTTTGTCCTCCCAGCCAAAGTGTCTCTGTGCGCTTGGGCCACTGGGGAATTTTATATTTCTGTAAATATTTCCATATGTGAAAAACGCCATGCAAAAAGAGCCTGGCTCCTCTTTCATCTGCAGAGGGAGCTCCGAGGGCCAGGGAGGTGCTGGCTCTGCCTTTTCTCCACAGTCCTGCAGGTTTCTCACATCTCAGACCCTGCTCTCTTAGTCAGAGGCCTAAAACCATCTACGGTAAAAAAAAAAAAAATCCCACTAGATTAATTCCCAAGCGAGCTCCCCTGGTTTTCTGGGCTTTAAACATCTTCCAGTGACTGCTGCCAGCAGCATCCTCTGCTCTCCTCTCCTGGCTCCGTGGGATCTGTCCTGGGAGCAGGAACAGCAAGCAGATGTTTGGATTTCACACTGCCCCTCTCTCCCTCCCCATCTGCCAGCCTCGGGAGGAGATTTTGTCAGCGATGGGAGCAGTGGGGGTTCTTAATGAGCAACCTCTGCTAAGGCAGGGAAAACATCCTGCGAACGCCAGGGGCAGCTGATGGTGCTGGTGTTGAGGGCAGGATGCTGAGGGATTTGCTGCTTGGGCAGGATAATTCTCAGTTCTTCCAGCCTTGTCTTTAGCAGAAGGAGAAATTCCAGGACCACTGGCCAGAGCTTTGCCAGCTCTGCAGCCCCCAGTGCTGAGGGACTGATGGTGCGAATCCATCCTGGTTATCTGTGCTCGTCTGGTACCTGAAACACCAAAAGGAAGAAGCTTTTGGTGTCCCTTCTGAAATGCCCGTGTCCTCGTGGATCAGGAGTTAAAATCCCGCTCCCGATGGCCCAGCATGACACCTGCTATATTTAAATGAATTTATTTGTGCAGGGAGGGAGGGAAGGAAGTGAAATCCCAACACAGAGCAGCAGCAGGAGGCTGCTAAAGTGCAGCTCCAGCAATACAATGCAACATTCCAGCATTAGATAGCATCACCCTGCTTTGCATATATTTGGGATGTGGTGATAAGGCAGGCATTTAGATAGCCTGGAACTCTCAGTGGGTTAGGGCAGGAAATGCAGCTAAAATGGAATCTGGGAATGGAGTGCACGTTCCCAGCACACAGCACAGTCCTGAGATGATGCAGAGCCACGGCCACACTTCCTTGTCAGTCTGGGCATGTGTTTCCTGCAGAAAGACTATCCCCCTTTGGAAATATTTTCTCTGATTGTGATTCCTCTCAGCAGTTTCTCCCTGACCTTTGAGTTTAGAAAGCCCTTAAGTACCACGGAGAAGGAAAGCAAAATATTTGTAGTGATAAATTCCCACCCTTGCTGGCAGCTCAGTGCTAGTCCTATTTTTGTGGCATTTTCAGGCTCTAATGGATCAAAAATGGACCTTGTTCCTGATATCTTTGACTCCCCTGTGCTTTGGAGAGCCCGGCTGCAGGTCTAGCTGGAGTGCCTGATGGTGGAGAGAGAGGTTGTCCCAACAGCTCCCAGTGATGTAGCTGCACAAAGGGACAGGGGACGCGCAGGGGACAGCCAGGGACTCAGAACATCCTGGGCAGCACCGTGGTTTTCCACAGGCACGTGCTGTAATCCTGGGGATTAAAGGATGGGCTTGGATAGCCAGCAAAGAGCCCAGCTGGGACAAGGCTCACCTGAGTGTTCGCTGTGCTCTGCCTGGACTCTTCCCCCTCGTTTTACGCCATCCCTGCAGTCCCAGCCAGACGTGGAGCATTTTCCTGTGCCGGACTGGCAGAGTGCTGCTCTGAGGGCTGCTGCTTGCCACGCCAGTGCTGGCCGTATTGCAGTGACAGATGACATTTTCCCAGTGTATGCAGGGTTTATAACCAGCTTTTATTAAAGCTTTCTCCTTGAGCAAAAGGACATCCGTTAGAAGCAGGCACTGGCCACGGAGCCGGGATGCTTTGACACCGTCCCCGTGATTGACACAGAGCGTTCCACGTCCTGCTCCACAGAGCACAGCGGGAGCCAAGCCATGGAAAACATCTCCTCTCCTTGCATCTTCGGGTCTGTCTCAGCCAGCACTTGGCCCAAATATCCTCCCGTTGCTGTCACTCAGAGCAGCGCTGCTGGAGCTATTTCTGCCTCTGTTTAGCTCCTCTCTTGGCTTCCTCCTTGCTGCTCTTTAGCAAACAGACAAACCGTCACAAAAATAGCCAGCTCCCTGCCTTCTTCTGCGAGCACCTTGCCTGGGCGTTCATTTTTGGCAGTAATTCTTCTGTTTTATTGATGAACCACTTATGTTTCGATTCCCTGACTCCATCAATCTCTGAGTAGTGGGTAGGAGAGGAGGAGTGGCACAGGGACACGTGCAGTACCTGGACTGTGAATGTACATTATTTTTGTATGCATGTACGTATCTCTAGATGCCTCTCAGTCTGTGCCAGGCACATTAAATTACAGTACAATGATTTTTTACTACTTATTTGATGCTTTTCTTTGCAATGCCAGTACAGTTTTTTTTTTCCTTCAGGTGAATTCCTGTGCCCAACAACCTCCCTTTCCTCCAGCCAGCCGATTGTTTTTTAAGCTCTGCCACTCTGTGTACCATGAAGGAGAGGTAAATAGGGAGCCAGAGAATCGAGGGAGGCAGCTGGGAGATTATTAATGTTGAAAATATCAGCAAGCATCAGCCCTTTGATCAGCAGGCATGTTTACAAAGGGACCTTTCCTCAGCTCGCACACCCCGCCGAGCTCGTTGGCATTCAGTGCATGCCACAGCAGCTGCTCCTGTCTCCTGCTCCGTGCCTGTCCGGAGAGAGGCTGGAAAAGGAGTCGACAGGTAGATAAATAAAGAGAGAAAACCGGGCTGTTGTCGCAGACAAATGCGGGTTTGTGCAGATGCGGCCCGACAGGAGGCGGGGAGGCAGAAGGCACGCTGGCAGGCTGGGATTGCCCCTGCTCCAGAGGGCTTGGGAAGCTGCCTGGCAAGTTGGGAAAGGACAGGGGACAGGTGGGATGAGCACTGCCTGTTAGCTGGGCCTGGTGCCCACTTTCGGCCCTGCTTCACCGTCCGCTTTCACCCCGCCGGCAGCCACACCCGCGCCCGTCACTGCTGGACAACGTTTGTGCTCCCCAGCTCGTGGTTCGGTTGTGTTGATGCTGCTCAAGGCCTGTGGGCCCTTCCGAAGTAGGAAAAACGAAGAGCAGCAGCATGCTCTGGGCTGCATCCTCGTCTGGGTCCTCACCTGAACCTTCTTCCAGACAATTCTCCTTGGGAGAGAGTTTGAGCCACTGAAAACCAAAGACTGTCCCAGTCCCATCACCCCCAGTCCGGCCTGTTGGGGTGCACTGGGTGGTGGTGGAGAGATGGGCCCTGAGGGTCAGAGAGAGGGGCTCTGTCCTGGGCCCGGAGGTGACCCTGGGAGTGCATCCAGGTCACCGGGGATGGACTGAGAGAGGATTGTGTGTTTATGGCCAGACTGGGCCTGTGAGAAGTGTTCATTGGAGTTTGTGGCCTTACAGGGCATTGTTTGCCCGTTACCATAATAGGTGAAATCTGTGCAATGCCCCAGGTGATTGGGGGACACTGTGGGGAACATCTTTCCTGTTTATAGGATGTGATATCCTGTTGGGTGCTGGGATTTAGGGAATTCTGACTGCACAATAAACGGCTTTGCATTTTCCACCTGATGAGCGAGGTCCTTGCCCAGGCGTCAGTGCTGCAGAACAGCCTGCAGATACTGATACAATTCTTGGGTAGTTGTTTGGGTTTGGGTTTAGTTTTCTTTTTTGTTTTTGTTTCCCCTATGGTGTAGGTGCTAAAAAGCTAGAAGCAGAGAAATTCTTCAGCCTTTTCTCAATATTCTGTGAGCAGACTGTCTTTCCTATGGAAACTATTTTAAACAAGGTCACAGTTTCATAAACTTCTTGCACCCGCAGGCTGTTTTGCAGGATTGTTATGGCTTTGACTTTGAAAATATTTTGGAATAGGTATCTTAGGACTTGGCCAATCCTCTCAAGGGGTGGATGGCCGAGGAACCAATTACCTATTGCCACCCAACACACTTTTTGTGATCTATCCTATAAAGTAGTCAGAAAATTATTAAAGAAAAGCTTCGGCTTCCACTGTTCATGAGCCTGGGCTCTGTGGCGTTTTCTTTATGCGCCTCAGACGTAACAGCGACACTATGGGAAACCACTGTATGGCTCTGATGGGGCTTTTTTTCCCCTTTTTAAACCAGGAACCAGCCACATCCAGCGAGGCAGTGGCTGCACTTCAGCACCTCAGGTGCGCCGGGCCTGCCAGAACAGGAGCAGGGGCTGGCCCAGTGGAAGCCGTTCCCTGGCTGAGCCTGCCGGCTGCTAATCACAGAGTAAATCCTAATAATTAATAATAATGTCTGAGTGGCTGTCTGCGGCTCTGCCTCGCTCGGTGCCATCCGGGCTGGCAGCAGCGGCAGGGGATGGCTCGGTGTTGCCCAAACAGCATTTGCAGGCTTTTGTTCTGCCCGAGTGCAGCTGTTCAGAGCAGCCCTGTGTGTGCCCCTCTGGGCTCGCTGCTGGCTCCCACACGGGCAGGATGGGGCTCCCTGGGGAAGGGGCGTCCCTGGGCTTGCTCAGAGCGCTTCAGGAGGGACAGGTGATCCATAAAATAAAAACTACGGGAGCAGGAAGCAAGGAGAAGGGGACAACTCACCCGTCCCAGGGGCTGCTAATTCCCACCTCTCTCCTGTGACATCCTGGCTGCGTTTTTCTCTACTGCTCTTTTATTTACATAAGGCATTTTTACAGCTTTAATCCCCTTTGCCTTTGCCTTTCCCTCACACACGGAGGCAGTTTTGTAGGTTTGGGCTCTCCATCTCATGCGTGGAAACAGCTGTGCACAGAAATGCATGCACAAGCCGTTTTTGTGGAGTTTTGTAACTTTTGTGTCTGCCTGGTGGCTGAGAAGGCACCTATGGCTTTAGTTACATTTATTGTTATATTGCACATGAATAGTCTCTCCCATACACATTCATCTTCTTTTCCCTCAGTTCTGTCACTCAGAAGCAGGCCCTGCTCCTTGTGAAAGGTAAAAATGGTGGGAGTTCCCTACATTTACGTCATTAAAGTCAAATTAAAAGATCTCTATCTTGTGTTTAGCCCTAAGGGGTGGAAACGCTTTAATTTAAATGAAATTGCCAGACTCAGCAAAGATAAATGTAAGGATATCATGGTAAATGCAGCATCTGTGAGATACAAGAGATCACCTAAATAATCAGCTGGCTCCCTCTTACCTTCAAAGAAAGGTTCTCTTCTCTTTTGTAGTTTACTTCTGGAAGAAATAAAATGTCAAAGCAACAGAAGAATTTGTGGTTGTATTATTTATTTCTCTGCTTTTCCAAAAGGCGCTGGAAGCCGAAAATGTGAGTAAACACAAAGAAAAGCTCTTTTTTGGATATCAGATAATATTTTGCTTTGCAGCAACTTTGTTCTCTTCAGTTTTTTCAGTTTTAATTAGACCCAAACAAACAAAGCAGTAAGGAAACAAATGAAAAAAAAGCATTCAAAGGAAATTGGGGAAGGGAGTGAAATATTTTCCTCTCAAGACTTTGGCAAAAAGAGTAACAACCACTTTTTTTAACCAGTTTGGCCATAGAATCTTCATTCTGTCCTACATTTTTTTACCTCTGGTAATCACTTCTGTAGAATGAATGGAAAGTTTTCAGTGTTGTTCCTCACAAACAATTTTAGGGCATTCTTCATGAAACATTACCCCTTGAGCCAGCAGTGGCCTCACCCACAGAAAAGGAGATTTTAGTGGGAGCTGCTTCCTTTGGGAAGGATGCAAACTGCAGTGGAGAGGCTGGACAGGAATCAGCTACACTTCCCTCAGCGGTGAATGTTATTCCAGCAGCATTTTCAGCATCTTTGCCTGGGAGAGGACAGGGAGCTGAACAAGTGGCAATACCCTGACGTCATTTGAAATGTTCTCAGGACTCTCTCTGGTCACACTGTTTATACAGTTTAAGGTTTGAAATGTAGCAGTTGCTGTTATCCCAAGATAAGTCACAAAGAAATGCTGTCTGTAGCCAGGAAGGGTTATTCCTGTAAATCAAATTATTTCATGCTGCTGGGTTTCCAAATGGACTCTAATTAAATTAAACAGCTTTTTAAAAATTTTTTTTTCTTTATCACCACAGGCAGATCGAGATTGTGTTGCAATTATGGGGGAAGATCTATATTTATAGCGTGGAAAGAATCTGTGCAGCAGCCACCGTTGTCTCTCTGTGCCTGACAGGACATTTCTGTTCTGCACTAATGTTGTGTAACCTTCGGCTAAGAGAAGCAGGCACAAAGTATTTGCCAGCATTGTCAAGACAAAGCTACAGGTCTTTCTTCTTTTGTGCTTAAAACATCAGAGCAGATGCTGAACCCTTCTCTTGTTAATATGTTGGAGGCTGAAAGCTGAATTCCCACTCGCTGACATGAGTGCAAGGGAGAAATATCAGATATCTTGGGTGGCAGGAGGAAAGCACACGAGAAATCCAATATCTGCTGAGGAATTCCAGTTCTGCCTTGGCTTTCATTTGCTATCTCCCAGGGCTGTGTCTGAGCAGCTGATAATCCTTCATGTCCCTGTCCCCGGAACATCCCCGTGAAAAATTGCCGGCCCGTTTCCCCAGGAACCGCGACGGAGATTGGCAAAGGGAGTTCATATCTTTTCCAATATCAGCCCTTCATCAATCCACAGCTGGCAAAGGTTACACTGGAAAATTGGATTCCCCCAGCATGAAAACAAAGCTTTTGGAGGCACTCAGTATTGATGAGAGGAGCTCTGTGTGTCACAGGCCTTGGCCAGGGAGCTGCAGAGCCCCAGCTCGGTTTGGCAGGGCTGCTGGAGAAGCTGGGCTCGGTTCTGGCTCCGGCAGAGGCTTCCTCAGTGTCACTCCTTGGGCAGGGCAGGTCTGCCTCTGCCTTTCCACGTGTGAAATGCACAGCCTGCTCTGAGGGTCTGGGAAGGACCCTCGTTAGTGCTCCAGATGCACTGGGATGTTCAGGGCTGGGCAGTGCAGCAGCTCGTGGTGCTGTGAATTCCAGCAGTGCTCTGCAGGCAGCATTCAGACATTCCCCTGCTGGCCTGGGAAAGCTGTCCCTGGGCTTGTCACCTCTCCCTGAGCCTTCTCATTACCATAGTCAATACAATTTACACCCAAAATAATCAATGAGTAACTGTCAGGAGCGTTGGGAGCTGTGTATCCAATCTTCTGCTCCAGTTCTCACTCTCTTTCTTCACTCCAGCTTGCATTGCTATAAAAATCTCTACAAGTTGAGCATAATAAGATGAAAAAAAAAGACTCAGAGTTCAGGGTGCAGCCTCATTTAAGGTTCCCAGAACAGCTCAGTCGATGCAGGCACTTGGTGGCAGCTTCTGAGGCCTGTGTTGTTAGTACAAAAATATTTTTAATACGTTTTTAAATACATAAAAAATTAGATGAGTCTAAATGCAGAATCCAGGTTCTTCTTGGCTTCCTGGTGATAACAATTCAGATGAAGGAGATATGAAAATTGGCCATAGAATCAGTTGTAGCAAATTATAATGTTAAAATGTGCCCTTTTTTTGCTTTGCTGGTTTTCCTTTACCAAGCTGGGGGGGGTTTGCCCTTTGCCAAGGCTCCAGGGTTTCCCATTGAGTTGCTCCGTGGGAAGGGGCTGATCCCAGCTCTCGGATCAGCTTCTAACAGTGGCCCAGGAATGTCCACAGAGCCGCACGAGCAGCACCCCTGCCCCGTGCACACAGAGAGGATTTGATGTATCCCAGCAGCTCCAGACTCTCCCTGTGTGTGCAGATCCCCTCAACAACCCCTGGAAGCCTTCATCCTGCTCCCTGATTGCACCCAGGGAGCATTTTGCAAAAAAAAAGTGCAACTGCTTGGGGGTGGCTGCTCCTCTAAGCAAACGCAGGAGGGGAGATGTGGCTCAGCAGGGCAGTTCATTTACCTGACACCTGAGGGACCATCTGGAAGGAAGGACATCAGAAGCAGGCTTTGTGCCCAGAAAAGGGTCTCTCTGTGATCTGTGGCTGCATTCACAGGTGGGAACAGGTTCCTTTGAAGAAGGGAATAACAGGAGTTTGAAATCATGTTCTTCCTGGCCCACAAACAGGGATTGCACAGCTCAGCCTCAGGTCTTGGGGAGCCCTGGTTTAGTTGCCCAAAGTCTCGCAGCGATTTCAGTTCGGCACTGGGAGCAGGGCCACGTCCTTGGTGGCTGCTGTGGCTCCGAGGCAGCGCCGTGGTTTGGGAAAAGGCAGGATTTTATCCCTCTCTCCCAGGTTCTGCCCAGCATGAAGGATACTGGGCAGGGACAGGCTGGGGGAGAAGCTGAAGGCACTGGCTCTCCTTTTACCAAGGAAACTTCCAGATGGCCGTGGGAGCTTTCCAACCAAAGATTCACAGCCACGTTCAATGGAATATTTGCATCCAGAGAGGTCTGGGACATCTTTCAAACGCTGCCTAGATAAGCAGTAAATTAAAAACCAATTAAGACTGAGAAGACGGAGGGAGAGGATGCCAGGTGTGGGGAGCAGTGGTCCAGGTTCTGTTTAGACTTGCTGCTCTCCCTGTCACACTTGGTGGCACTGCCAGCTGTCCCAGCAGGCTGCCTGTGCCCGGGGCCTCGAGGTAACAGCACTGGTGCATGTCTGAAGCAAGTGGACACCTTCTGGAAAAACATCTCTGCTGCCTCATGCCATTCATCACAGAGCCAGCTCCTCTTTAACATTCCAGCCCTTGCTGTGCATCCCCAGGATCTCTCCTGGCTTAGGATCCCCTAACCCAGCCAAGTCTCCAATATTATGAATCCAGTCTCGGTATTATTATTCAGCGTGATCATTTTTATCACTGAGGAGCCACCCCCAAGTTCCTGGGTTTGTTCTGAATACCCAGTAAATAACAGCACCAGTCCAGAAAAAACCCCAAATGCCGCAGGTAACCCAGATGAATCCTACTGCAGCATTTTCCATCCTGTAACACATCCTGACTTCCCACAACCAGCCCCACTGAAATCAGCAGGAAATCTGAGAAGGATTCCGTCTCTCGTGGCCTGAGTGTCACCTGGAGCAGGTAATGACACTTGGGGTTCACCTTCATTCAGAAGGCCTGGATTTATTAATGTGTGGGTTAATTTATTTGGGGTTTTGCTAATGAACAGAGATTCCTGACTCCTCTTTGCAATGAAGCCATGGGCAAACACGCTGCAGAATTTACTCAGCACAGTTTACCAAGCTCTTGGAATACAAACTCCTTAAGATGTCCAAGAGCCCGGGCTGCTGCTACGCCTCATATGATCTGTTTTTCAGGACTGGATTATAATTCCAAACACGGCGCTACTTATTCCACTCTGTGGAGTCTAATTAACTGTCAGCAATGCATTGTTGAAGGGATGATGGATTATACCGAGGAAAACATTAATGAAGCTCGTTCCAGGCAGCCCATGTGAAGGCCAGAGCTGATGTCACTGGCTGCGTGGGAAGTCCGTTCCTTTTGGTTTCCAAAGCCTGGAGCAGGGTCTGAGTGCCAATCCCACCCAATTAAGAGCTCATTAGCTGCACCCTTTTCTTTCACTGTCGTGATCAAGGTGATTTTTGTCTCTGTGAGCAGCAGAGACTGTGGGAAGTGAGCACTGACTGGGGGAGTTCCTCACTCTAAGCTGTCAGTGCTCCCTGCCCAGCAGAGCCGGGGTGAGGGAATAACTCTGCTTGGCCATGCCCACATCCTGGAGAGTCAGGATCTGCCTCCTCCTGTGGAGCTGGGAGCAGCTAAAACCTCTGAAGAACCAGCAGAGCATCCACCCTTTCCCGCTGCCATCGCATCCTCCCAGCTCAGGGGAGCGCTCTGCCACGGTGACATCCAGCTCTGGAACTGTCCCTCGAGCATCACGAGCTTTGTGCCTGTGACCCGGACACAGCCACCTCCAGGCTGACACGGACGTGTCCCTTTCTCTGTGAAAAAAATCCTGCAGGATCTGCTTTTCCCCCTCCCTTCCTGCTGCACCATCCCCAGCAGGAACAGCCCAGCCGAGGCTGTGCTTCCCCACACCAACCGGGGAGATTTTCTTTTGGAGATCCATCTTCCCGGTGTGGAGAGCTCCAGCGTCCCCGCAGCCTGCACAGCCTGGTCCCCTCGGCAGGAACTGCTGGGATCAGGGCAGGGAGCATCCCTCCAGCACTGGCCACCCCTGGGCTCCTGCTGGCCACGGCCGGGCCATCTGCTGAGGGCAGCGCAGAGCTTCTGTCCAGCCTCTCCCCAGCCCTGGTGTGCCCGTTCCAAGGGGCAGCGGCCAAGGTGGCAGCGTGGAATTAAGTGGGAATGGACACCCGCGTGAACCCAGCGGACACGGGTGAACATAAAAACCTGGCAGAATTTTTCTCAACTCCTCCTGAGCAGATGGCATCAGATTAGTCCTCTCTCTTTTTTTTTCCTTTTAACCTTTTAAATAATGAAGCAGCAACCTGGCTAAAATGGCCCCATCTGGATCATATAATCCTAATCTTCCTCCAAGGCTGAGTGCAGGTTATGTCACCATGAGCTGAGGTGAGAGCGTGGGCACTGGCACACAAATTGTGCTGGAAACCCAGCCTATTAAGTGACTTCATTTCCACCCATGGTAAAACTGGGATTAGGAATGCTCCCTTCTGACTGAAGACCTTTTACCAGGATCCTAAATTAGTGGGTATTCCACTGCTGCCTTTTTTCCCTGTTAGCAGTTCTCACCCCTCTCATTCAAAATGCAACAGGTTGGAAGAACAAACAGAGCCTTACTCTAAATTCAGCTGGAATCCCGACCCTGGAGCTGCCCTGAGGCTTGTTCAGGTCAGGGTGTAGGTTGTGGTCTGTCCTCTGGTTCTCCTCCAATTGCTCATCCAACTATTTAATTTAGTGTAGTGGGATGCCCTGGGGATTGAGTCCGAGACTTGACTTGAATTTCCTCCTTCCAGAATCTGCAGGAAAAGTCTGTCAGAGGCTGCGAGCGCCAGGATAGGAAAGGGTTTAAGGGTGACGCAGAAAAGTCTGAAAAAAACCTAGCGGGATTAAATAAAGCACGGAGAGTTTGACACAATCAGGAATTATATCCTATTAGACTAGAGGATAATCCCAAGAGAGGTGGCAGAATGCAGCAGGCAGTTTAAACCAAATTGCTTATACCAGCCTGTGAATACTGAAAGATAAAAGGCAGCAGATAAATTAATTAAAAATCCATAGTTCAGACAGGCCTTGCTTCGCCTCTCACTGTTCATGAGGAGAGAGAGAACAGCACAAAGCCAATGGCACAAGGGCAGGGCTGAGCCTGGCATCTGATTATGTCAGTTAATTTAAGGCAAAGACACTGCAACACAAAAAAACACTCCAGCAAACAGAAGTCACGTCGGAACGAGCCATTTTTTCACATTTCTTATGACTGCATTTAAGAGGCAATCTCCAAAACAAAGTTCACCCTGCTCGTATCTCATCACCAGGACCTGGTGCCTGCTGCAACGAAAGCAATTAATTGAGGTCTTTTACATGACTTTCTCTCATGCATCACTGAGTTAATTATTTAATGACATATAAATCCTAACGGTTCAAAAGGTCTGGGGCTGTGCTGCAGCTACATTGCAAAGCTGTCTTTCATCTCCCTCTTCTCACACGAGAGCAACTTCCCCTTCCCTGTGAAGAAGGAGCTCTCTCTTTGAAATATTGTTGTGGCAGCCATCAAAAGGTGTGATAGGAAATGTTTATTCACACACAGAGAGCAGATATTAAATGAAATGGAACATATGTGGTTGCCTGTTTGTTTGGTCTTCCCCTGCTAAACCCTAAAGACACTTCCCTATCACTCACTCTCCTCGGATTGCTGTGGAATGGGATATGTCTCTTTGATCTGGTGTTTTCAGTTCCACTAGATAATGCTTGTCATCAAGGAAACGCCACAAATTAATTAATTTGTAAGAAAGACTGAGCGTTTTCTTAACAATGCCTCGCATTTGTTTGGAACCTTTTATGTAAGGCTCTTGGAATGCTCTGCAGAACTGAATTAATTAGCGGTGAGGTGGCATTTTCTGTCATACCAGCGTGAGCTCGGCACTTTTGGGGCTACAGCTTTTTGTTTGTCCTTTAAATTGTGTGTTTGGGCCCAGCCCTGGCAGCTGCCGGGTGCCTCCATCCCTGAGTGATGCAGGGACACTCTGCCCCTTCCACAGCCTGGGGCACAGCACGTTTCCATCTCAGGGTAATTGTGCTGACCCTTGTCTTGCAGAATCTTTCTAAAGGCGCTTTCTGAGCCATTTTTCTGGTTTTTTTCACTGCCTATAAACGACTAGCCCGACCCCAGGGAGGGTAAGGTTCCTGCTAACATCCCTCCCTGCTCAGGTGAGGCAAGACTGCTGAGGAAGTGGAGTAGCAGGAGTTGGAGTCCACTCCAAAATAACAAAGAAATGCCCCGTGCTCGGAACTGCCACATCCCCTCTGCACCCTTGGGCTGGGTGCTGCTGTGGGAGCACGTTCCCCTTCTGTCCAGACCAGGAGAGGTTTTTGTGAGCGGTTTGGGTTGCACGTTCAGCGTGGGTTGTGTTTGTGAACGAGCTCTGCAGACAGGCTGGGATTGGGTCTGACTGTGCTCCCAGCAGCGGGAGATGCTCTGAGCTGGGAGCAGCGTTTGGAGCAGCTGGGGGTGGACATTTCGCTGTGTTCTGCTGTGCTTTGCTGAGTCTGTGAGCGAGAGCTGCACACAAACCGAGCCCACGGGCTGAGATTAGTCTCAACTTTGCTTCCAGTGTCAGGGAGATGCTCCAAGCAGTGTCTCATATCCTGCTGCCAAAAAAAAGAGTGGGAAAACACACATGGCCAGTATGAGTTTCCTCCCCAGATCATTTTCTTTCAGCTGATGCCGCCGCCTTCTTATTTGTAGCCATTTTGTGAATGGCATTGAATGCCTGAGCTTCACAAAAAAGAAAGGGCTGTTTCTCAAACCCTTCCTTACCAGGCTAAAAAACAATCATTCTTCACTGCAAACCGATCTTTATCATGTGTGAATTATCTCGTGCCCATTACAATCAGCCAAAAACCTGGCATGGCTGCATCCACCGTGGCTGGGGGAATTCAGCCACATTTGCAAACATCCCTTGTCTGCAGAGGGAACAATGGGCCGGGCACAGCTGCCTGGAAACTGCTCAGCACCAGCTGCAGCCTGGGCCTGCTTCTCTGCGAGGTGACAGCTGGGGAGGGACAGGGACAGGCAGTTTGGGAGAGGAGAGCACCCTGCACTCTGCCACGGGGCTGGGACACCTCGAGGAGCTGCTCTGCACCCCCACCGCAGAGTTAAATGCGTTCTGTTGGGGTCAAATTGTCGTGTCTTAGGTGATCCTGGTACCTCACCTGCCTTGGAGGTGCAGAGGGGCTTCACTGAACAGGTTGTGTGCAGTGGGAATTGCAGGTGAGGTGGGAAAGCGGCAGAATTTTTAGGTGAGAAGGACAGAGAGGTTCAAACACCCACCAGATCTGGGTATGTTCTACTGCTAAAATAATGAGCCAACAAGGTGGCACTCCGTGCTCAGGTCTGGTGAAGGTGCTGGTCAGTCACAGGTTGGACTTGATCATCCTGGAGGTGTTTTCCAGCCTTAATGATTCTGGGAAATGGGGCTTGGAAGAGGCTGATTCCCTCCAGACCAGTTCCAGCCCCGTGCTGTGGGAAGGGTCACTCTGGCCACGCTGCTTTGGTGTGCCAGGGATCTGTGCCATGTCCTGCAGTGCAGGGACCCCTCAATTCGACATTTTTTTCAGGGAAAAGCTGTTGCAGCCCAGGGGGGAGCTCTGCAAACCTTCTATTTAGGGACTGAGCAGCATCCACGTCAGCTGGAATTTCCATTCCCTGGGCTAACCCCGCTGCAGGGCCCTCCATGGAGAAACAGGAGCTGTGGGTCTTCAGTGCTCATCATTTCTGCTCCATCTGCGCCCTCCTCCTGCCCTCCCCAGCTGAAAGGAGGGGTTTCCACAGCAGTGGGAATCACTAAATAATGGAGAAGGGCCTGAGTGTCTCACTCGGGTCAAAACGTGGAAGAGAGAGTGAGAAGCCAGGAAGAAACACGGTTTTTCCAGGTTGTTTGTACCTGTGTGAGAATGAGAAATCACACAGTGATGCTTGTAAAAATTAATGGGGAAAAAAAAAGGAAAAATCCATCGTGGCCTGTGAACTACAAAGATGCTACAGGTGAGAGGAGGAATCTGACATTCCCGTGTCTGGAGGCTGTGGGATCGTGTGGAGAGGAACCCTCACCCTTCTGGTTGTGCTTTTCCCTCCACGTTTGGTTTTACCCACTCTGAGAGGAAGTTCCTCTGGCAGGGTGGGATTTTAGTGGGATTTGGTGAGATTCTACAGACAAATCGAACCCTTCTCTCTCTTCCAGAGCAAATTCCAGGAAATCTCTCCTAGTCTGCCCCAGAAGCATCAATCTTTAACCCTCACTCAGCAAACTGCCACACCAGGACTGATTTTGCAACAGAACATTTCCAGGGCATGTTTTTTAATAAAAACACGTTCCCAAGGACCCCTGCTAATAAAGAGATCAAAGGCAAAGCTTAGCTGCTACAAAGGCAGCTGCAGACACACGTGGCAAAAGGAATATGAACAGAAATTAGCAAGGAGAGTGAGGATTACTCTGAAAATAATTCGTTTGATAGAACAAGAGCTGTGCAGTTCCAGCAATTATTCCTACAGCAGTTTTTGGGAAATGCCCTCTTGCTTTCTGCTTCCTTGTTTCAGCCTCAGCTCACAGGTTCTCTTCACTTGCCTTTCCTCAGGGAAGGGGCTGTAATTGAGAGAAAGAAGAGGATGAATTAAACAGATCCACTTTGAAAGTGAATTGTAGCTTTTCAGGTTCCCCAAACTCAGGCAGACAGGCTGCCCGTGAGATAAAGCCTTTGCATCTGTGGGAGAGAAACAACTGGCCAGGAGAACATTGGCAATCCATTTCAGCAACACTTTCTAAATTAAGTGCCTTAAAGATTCCATTTAGATTCTGTCAGGCAGTTTCTGGGTGTTAATTAAATACTGACTGATTATGGAAAACTTATTTATGGGAATCCTAGACCTGCTGATGCCTCTAGGAGCATTTTATAACACATCCTACTTAGAAATAATTTTTTTGCATTGATTTTTCTATACCCCTTTTTCTTTTTTTTCACTGATTTTGAAGAATATTATCAGGGAAAGAAAGAGATTTCTTTCTTAAAAGTTTTCCTGCCATAAATTCTAAATTCTCTGGTTCTTACTGGACAAGTAGGAGACTGCAGGTGATAAATCATAGGCTCAAGTTAGAAATATTTAGACTCTGGAAATGCAGCCACTGAAATTAAAAAAGAGACATAGAAACCTTTTATTCTCTTGGTTTGTGAGCACACTTTTTGCTGTGAACAGCCCTGTTCTGATGGTGCCAGCAAGCTGAGGGTTAAAAGCCGACAGAAGGAATTAGAGATTCAGTGGCTCAAAATATTCACAAAAGCAGGAAAAACTTCATATAGCTGCAACAGGTGGGTGTGGAACTGTGGCAGTTTGTCTTGGGAACAGCGCTGCTGGGACTGTCACTGGGATTGTCTCTGCCAGGAAGCAGCTGAGGGAACTGGCCCTGCTCGGGGAGCTTCTGCATCATCTCTGTGGGGACAGGAGCGTCTGTGTGACCTCACAGGGGACACAGCTCCTGCTGCAGCACTTCGGGGCTCAACTCAGCCCCGAGGAGCCTGACTAATTAATGTAATTAATGCTGCGTAACGCACCACGAAAAGGCCTCCAGATGTGACTCACCCAGAGGGAGCCCAGCAGAGCACCAACATTTGGCTTGAAACTCTTAAAACCGAGCTCAGGAACCCATTCCAAAGGGCAGGAATGACAAACAAATGTCGCTGTGAGCGGCACTAATGGCGAGTAATGGCACGACAAGTTCAGGAGGAAAGCAGTAGTAGTTCTTTTTTAATTAATTAAATCATCATTTTTAAAACAGGGTTCGCAAAGAGTGTGTTGAATGGCATAAGACAGTTGGGTGCTCGGCCATCCACCCCTTGAGGGGATTGGTCAAGCTCTAAGACACTTATTCCAAAATATCAGAAGGCCAGAACCACAACAATCCTGCATAACAAACCCAGGTGCAAGATAAAGAGTTGGTTTACAAAAACCCATGGCAGTGTTTCCATAGCCTCTGTGAGAGCCGCAAAGTTCTCCCAGAACACTGCAGAAAGCTGAAAGATTTCTCTACCAAAGCTTTTCAGCATCCACAAACAAACACGACCAGAGCTCAGCTGCAGCAAACGCAACCCTTGCAGGCTGGCCGTGGCCCAGGAGAGCCAGATGAGCGTCGTGACTTTGCAAAAGGCACCGGAGCTTGTCAGACACGGGTTTGATGCTGCATCCAGGGAAGTGTGACCCGTTCCCTGAGCCCAGACCCCTGCAGCCCCACGTGGCTCTGCAGAAGGGCTGGGGCCGGGCCCTGCCTGAGTCACACACACACAGCGCAGTCCATCATCACTGCCTTTTATTTAACACACAATAACGCTGCCTCTGAGCCGAAATTAATTGCTCAGTCGTACGTACGAGTCACTTAATTGTAATTGTTATTACCTTAATTTTTACAATCACGGTGGGTAAACAGCAGTGCTTGGTTTTCCAAGGGATGTGGCTCACGTTTGGAGCACGTCTGCTTCCTGCCTCGCTCATTTCTTGTGGCAATCCTCTAGAAAACATCATGTATGTCCTCCCAAGCAGGGAATTAGAAAATATTCTTATGGTAATAAGAACTTCTCCTTCAGCTCTGGCCACCTCCTGGGTGGGACAGGGTGACTGAGTGACACCAACCTGCCCTACAAAGCGACAACTTCAGCAACAGCTGAGGCCCCAGTGCCCAGAGCTTGCACTTCTTGCCTTCCTTTAGTGGCTGCACCCCCCAGAGTGGTTTATAAACCCAGATTTACAGATCTTCCAGATGCTGACCTTTTTTTTTTACTTTGAATTTTAGATCAATATTTTGTAGATCTGGCCCTGGGCTGGTTGTAGTGGCTGGTTGATGTCTCCTGCTGATGGAATGGGGCAGTGCCTTTCCAGCTCCAGAGATTGCAGATCTGAAAGAGGAGAGTTCACCAATAACTTTAATTCCTCTGCTCTCCCTTCAAGCTACAACCCCTTTAATTACAGGCCTGTGACATTTTTCAGTCGTTCTCACTTCCCAGCAAATAGTTTGGCTAATAGTGGCTGTATTGATGGACCCATCTAGCAGAGCAGAGGAAGAACCAAAGCTCCTGGATTTAAAATGAATGGAGTGTTTACCTGTACATCATTTTAATGGATGGTGAAATTCATTCTCATGATAGACCCATAAATGTCACTTTCTGTCTGCCACAGCAAAATACTCGTGTAACAAATGGCATGCTGCATTAATACCCAACAAGAGGATGTTCAAAGCAGCTTGACTTGCATTACACACGCTAATAAAGGCTCAACCTGGGATTTTTATTCATTCTGTTGGCTCAGGGAGCAGGAGAAACACATGGGTGGAGGTACAGCAAGAGGGAAGATGAATGATATGAAATTAAATATAAACTAGTCTGGTTCCCAGAAATGAGATCCCTTTGTTGAGCTTGGGTTTATTCCAGGTGCTCCAGTAGAAACAATTTTTATTTGGGTTTTTTTTTTACCACAATCCTCTGTGGGTTTGCTCAGCTCCAGGAAAACCTGGAGACTGATATCAGCCTCTTCCACCCATCAGTGGAAATGCAGTCATATCCCTGAAATCCCAGTGTCCAGGGAAGTCAAACCCTCCAGGAGTGCATGAAAGAGCAATCAGGGCCCTTTTTTGCATCCTGCTCTGCCCCACTCTTCCAGGACTGCAGCAGGTTTGGGACACTGTGGGCAACAGGAATCAGCAAAACATCTCCAGCCTTTTGTTTCCCGTTACTTTCTCTCCAGGAAAAGCTTTTCTCAGGTTCCCTTTCCCGGATTCCCTGGGTTGGGATGCACAGACACAGAAGCATCGTCCTCTCCTGGGCCCAGGGATGGGATGGAGCAAACAGCAGGGAACAACCCCAGCCCCTGTGCCAGGACCCAGCTCTGTGCCTGTCCCTCTACCTTTAAAAAGCTGCTGCCTCACAAATCCATCCTATGGGATTTCAGAGGGGTGAAACCAAAGGAAATTTTAGAATTAAAGATTATTCTTTAGCAAAAACGCAAACCCTCTGTAGTCCTGTAGAGATCAAGAACTTTCTTCACCCCTAAGTCATCCCCTAGGTTTTAACAGAGAATAATGTCTCATATAAAGGATGGTAAAAATAGGTTCAAAACATAGAGAAAAGGAGTATTTCTCTCTTTCTCTTCAGTTCCCCATAAGCAGCTCTTGTCTGGGTGCTTGGGATGTTCTTATCTCCCTGTGCTGGGAAGGGCTGGATGTTTCACGGGCCACCAACAGTCCCACCCCACTTTGGGGCTGAGGAAGACACAAGTCCTGTGAAAGCTTTCCTGGATCAGCCCTTTATCCCTCCAGAAAGGCTTTGATTAAAGCCACCCACCCAAAGAAAACCCTTCCTGTGTGCCACCCCGCCTTTCCCCGGTGATAAATGGGGGGTGGATGAGAAACCCCTGACTGTGGGTGCTGAAACAAAGGGCAGCGCTCTCCTGTTCCTCAGCACAGGACTGGAGCCCAGGGGAAGTTTAACAGGACCTAAATTGAATCATTTAATTCATAGAAAACCCCCCCCTCCCATCCACTGCCAATTTTCTGTTACACCTTTGGTTTCATCTCTATTCCCTTTGGTTTAGTTCCAGCTCCCCTGTCCCTAAACTCTTAGAGTGGAGCCATCCTGCTTTTAAAAAAATGCTGCAGCTCAGTATCCAAGCCCTGCTCAGCTCTGTCAGATCATTTAAATATTTAACTGAGCCTGGATGGACTATTTGTTAATTAGAGCTTTCTGTGTTAGAGAAATGTTCCTTAATTTGCATCTCCCAATATAAATATCCCCTGGATACCAGCGCTTAAAGCTGCAAACCCCTCCACAGGAAGAAGCTGTTAGGGACAAAGCAGAATGAGATTCCCCTGCTTCCCAATTCCCAGGATCAATGGCCGTGTTCCTCAGCTTGGCTGCGATCAGAAAACATCCCAGGAGTGCTTGGATGGAGCTCGGTGTTTAGATTATCTCCGGTCTCCATCACGAAGAGCATCCCGAATCTCCTGAGCCAGGCCCTCGCTGGAGATGGGACCTGAGGCGTTCGCCTGCTGCTGTTTTCCCTTGCTGAGCTGTTGTAGGAACACGTTGAAGGCCCTGCTCCACTCCGATGGCCTCTGCAGCTTTCTGTGCGAGCAGAGTGGTAATTCCACTGTGGCATTTCAAGAAATATCGCTGGCTCTCTGTGTTTAAGGGCTTTGAGTCGCCAAGAGAAAGGGGAAGTGTAATCTCCTTACGTTATCATTAAAGGCATCAACTAATCCTGCCGCAAAAGGTGCGATTTGCTGATCGAAAGGGGAACATTTCTGCTGCCTGCGAGTGCATCTTGCCAGCTAATGAACGCTCCTTCCCCAGTTCCTCAAAAGCTTAGCTGTGCCTGATGAATTCCACATCCCCGCCTCGATAATGCAGAATCCCCACCTGGCAAATGCCGCGTCCCTTTCTAGAAATATTTTCTTTTCCACTGCTGTGTAAACCCAGCCCTTGTGAAAACAACGGGCTGATGGTGCTGGCATGTGGAACTGCTGCAGATCAGGCAGGAGGTGGCACAGTCAGGTGGGCAATCATCAAACCATCCAGGGTCACACACAGGTTTTTCATTGCGCTGCTGACTTGATCTGCTGCCTCAGGCAAAGCACTTCACTGCTTTCTGCTTCCAGTTCCACCCACCGGGAAAATAAATATCAGTACATCCAGCTTTGTCCCACTGCTTTTGAAAACAAAGGAGCTGAGACCTGGGAAGAAGCATTTGGGCATTTAGCTGTGTGGCAGTGATCGCTGTCTCTTTTCCAGGCAGGATGAGGGAAGGTTTAAATGTTCCTTCCTCAATTTGCAGACGTGGGACTCCTGTGCCACCCCCCAGAGGGAAAGAGGGATGTGAGCAAGGTTTGGGAGCTCCTGGGCACAGGGATTTATGGAGGAGAGAGGTGCCAGTTTGCTGACAGAACATCTTTTTTCCCCCCTTGATAAGTTCTCTACCACTGCAGGTGCAAATTGGTCAGATTTACCTTTCTCCTGTGTGCTCACAGTGTTCCATCTGCAGCCACACAGCAAACTGGTTCTGCTGACGACTTCCCTTTCCCTGTGTTCCTACACACATCAGCCATCCTCACCAACACTCAGTGGATTCCCAAAAAGCGTTCCATGGCTTGGAGAGGCTTTGCACAAGGAACAACCTGAGCCAGAATGTTTTGGGATGGTTAAAATGGTATTAATGAAAAGGAGTTTCAGGTTTGGTGCGGGGTGTTGGGGTCCAAGCTGAGAATCCTGTAGAGCTGAGTGGGCTGGGGGCAACAACAGGATTTACTTCCAGGGAATGGAGGTTTCACAGGTAGAAGGTTTGGACAAGCAACATGAAGCCAAAGAGGGCATTTTTCATAAGTATGGAGGAGTCGGAGCATCCAATATGGGAATAAGAAATATTCTGTGAAGAAGCCCAAGGCTGATAGGGAGCAGTGTGACAATAGCAAGGATTGTCCTGGACACGTGGCTCGACCCTCCCCAAAACCAAAGATAACCCCAGCTTCTGCCCTGCTGTCAGCACCGGGAGCTTTGCAGCCAGCTGGCAGCACAGGGGAACTCTCTTATTTCCACATTTATTTCATGCCAGTGTTTCTCTAAGTGATTGCAGCACTGTTGGAAAATATTCTGAACAAAATTATTTTGGATTTCCCATTTTTTATCTCTCTTTTTTTTTCTTTTTTTTTTTACTTAATAACTTGCTTTTAGTTAATGAAACCTCCTGCTGCTTAGGAAAGGGGAGGATAGGCCACGATTTCCAGCCAAGTGTGTGCGTGTGCGTGCCAGTGCCTGTCAGCACAATAACCTGTTCAAATTTGGGCAGGGATTTGGGTGCAGGGGGCTGATTGCTGGAGCAGGACATGAAATTCCACTTGTCTGGCTTTTTCTCTGTGATCTGGAATTCAAATTTAGGGTTCACTTGTTGATGTTAAGACCTGGAAGTGTCCATTACCATCCCTGCTCTGGGTGGACACGCCGGGAACTGGACTCCAGAGAGGAAATCAAACTTTCTGAGCTTGGACTCCGCACCTCCATCTCCCGCTGGGATGGACACAGAGGATTTGTAGAATCCTGGGTGAAAAGTGGGCAACAGTTGTGATTAAATAGAAAAACCCTTTGTCAGCTTTCTTAAAAGCTGTTTTATCCCCCATGTGGGGAGAAAAAGGAGGGGAGGATGCCTTTGAATAGCTCCTGTGCCTTGGAAACCTTTTTAATATCCCTTTAAGTACAAGCTCCAGCACATTTCTGGATGATAGGAATTGCTCTTATATTAAAAATGTAGCAGTGGTGTTTTATGATGGGGAAACATTTTTAATGCCAAAGTAGTGCTATTTTAAAATTAGTTGCTTTTATGAAACGGATGAGGTGGTTTTATTTAAAAAAGACCACTCGGGAAGGAAAACTGTGGCTGTATTTCTGTCTTACAAAGCTGCGTTTTTTACACCACCTCTTTCTTGAAAAGAAGGGGCTAGACTTGAATTTTTTGGGGTTTCCATTGAGCCTGTTTAGGCTCTGCCTGCACATAAAAATTCAGTTTTTTATGAAAGGTCTGGTATTAGCAGTGGCCAAAGGCGTTTCTTTGGCCCAAAGTGACCTTGTGGAAAGCTGCTTTAAAGTAAAATTTGCATTTATAATTATAAATAATAATTACAAATTCTTCCCCTCTTGCTGTGTAGAAATTGCTGTGATAGCAAATACAGAGTTTCAGCCACAGCCTCATCCTCCCTGCCGAAGGTGTGCCTGAGGAGAGGGCAGCACTGGCCCCCTTTGCCTGCAGTTTTGGGCATTTCCGGGAGAGACTGGCAACATAAACCCTGGGTATTCACTTAAGTGGGAAGAGAAGGCAAACTCATCATAATAACCCCAAATAACAAATCCAAATCCAACAACACCCCAAAAACAACAAATCACAGCTGCTTTTTTGCAGGGGCATCCAGGGCCCATTTTCGCTGTGCTGGAGGAGAGCAGGGACGGTTCTCTGAGGGTGCTGCAGCTGCAGCAGCTCTCCCAGCACGGCTCTCCCCAAGTCCCCAGGACAGTGGGGGAGATTGTGTCTGCACAACCAAAGGGGTGCAGGATCCTGAGCCAGCCCAGCTGCTCCCAGGCGGGAAAAGCAGCAAAACCCTCACCCCATAACCCACTGATCATTTCCCTTCATATTTATACAGGTGCACTGCTATGGATGCGCTTGGGGATGTTATATTGCATTCCTGCACCTGAGAGGCAGTGCCGGAGCTGTTCTGGCTAAAGTGAGACTCTCCCATCACCTGAGAGCACCCACACTGCTCTCAGCTTGCTGAACTGGTCCGTGATCCTGGCTGCTCACCTTTTGTTTCCTCATTAAAAGCTCTCGTTCCTGGAATTGCGTTATTTTCGTTCTATGATTCATTTCTCAGCGTGCTGCTTTCTCTCCCCCACCCATCACCTCTCGCTTCTTGGTGCTTGTGGGCAGAGGGAAAAACCTTGGGAATGCAGCCTCCAAAGATTAAAAAAAAAAAAAGTTAAAAGCCAGGAAAACACTTCTTTTGAGTGTGCTTAGTTGCATGAAGTTGAGTGTGGCGTGGCTGTTGTGCAGAGCAGTGACGCTGATCTGTGCTTACACAGAATGGTTTCAAAAACAGACTGTGGGTGGCACAGGACCAGAGGCAAATTTAAACACTTTTCAGAGGTGAAATGCTGTCGCTGTTACATCCGAGGCGCATACAGAAAACGCCACAGAGTCCAGGCTCATGAACAAGCGGAAGCCGAAGCTTTTCTTTAATAATTTTCTGACTACTTTATAGGATAGATCGCAAAAAGTGTGTTGAGTGGCAACAGGTAATTGGTTCCTCGGCCATCCACCCCTTGAGAGGATTGGCCAAGTCCTAAGATACCTATTCCAAAATATTTTCAAAGTCGAAGCCATAACAATCTTGCAAAACAGCCTGCAGGTGCGAGAAGTTTATGGAACTGTGACCTTGTTTAAAATAGGTTCCATAGGAAAGACAGTCTGCTCACAGAATATTGAGAACAGGCTGAAGAATTTCTCTGCTTCCGGCTTTTTAGCACCTACAAAATGCCTCCTTTCCTAAATTACCATCTTGGCTCAGTTTAGGGTCTGAGTGGCTTGGTTACTGTGTCCTGGAGAGAGGCTGCCAGAGTGCTGGTAAAGCTTTGGCAGTCCTGACTGACCTCAGGTGTCGCTTCCACGGCTCTGCCATTCACCCCAGGAAATTTGTGTCATGGAATAGAGGGAGAAATCACAAATCCTGTCACCCAACAACACATTCCACGTAGGAACTCACTCTCCATGACCATCTGGGCTGGAAATCAAGAACACGCACACAGCTCTGCGTGTTCATCAGCTGGTTGCACACAGAGCGTGCTTCAGGTTAAGTTTCTATAATTGCTGGAGCTGAAAGGCAAAGGGGAAAAAACTCAGTGGTGTTTGTTTTGTCTTTAATCATTCCTGTACAAAGGCAGTTCTCTGGCTCCCTGGGGTTTGGCTGGGTGGTTTTGCATATCTGAGAGATGCAGTGTTGGCTTCCCCCTTCTCTCTCCATTATTTATCTATTCCTTTGTGTCAGGTCCAGCTTAAGTTGTGAGCGTTCTCTGGGCTGTGGTGATAATTATATTTATTCCTCTGAGATGGTTTTCCTTGGGTTTTCAAACAAGACAGGGGCCTTTGAGATCCCACTGTCTTTGGCTCTCTGATAGCTTTTGAACCATTTGTGAATTTCCAACAAATTTCTGCAGCGTGTGTCAGTCTCAGAGAGAACTCATGAGGATGTTACTTTTATTACCCAAAGGGACTGGGATAATCCTATATTTCTGTAGGTTTCATAAACACAGGTGGGAGAGAAAAGGGTGTCAATCCTATATTTCTGTAGGTTTCATAAACACAGGTGGGAGAGAAAAGGGTGTCAGTCCCAGTGCTGGGCTCTGCAGGGTAAGGTCACCCTTCTAAGAAACCAGGATCTGTGTGGGAGGCATCACAAATGTCCCAGGAACAGGAAGAGCTGCTTTGTGCCTAAACTTCCATCCATTTCCATGGGAAATTCAGGGTTTTGTGGTTCCACCACCCACAGGATGACCTGAGTGTTAAGCCTTATATATTTAGCTTTCATTTTGTCAGGCTGCTCCTTCCGCTGTTGCAGCAATCTGACTGACATCTATCTCAGCATTCGTTTTCCCCTTCCCTGAGGAAGGAGCGTGTGAGGACTGGAGCAGGATGAGATATCCATGTTTGGGATGGAGAAGGTGATGTGTGAGAAGCACACACCTCGTGTCTGGCAGTGCAGAACGCCCTGATCCCTTCCCTTCCTGCAGACAGAGACGCTTTTTGGGCGCGTGACTCAAATGAACTCAATGATTTTGTCTCCCTGCCACCCTCGGGGGCTGGCACGGATGACCTCATGTCTGGGAGAGCACAGGGCACCCTGTCCTCTGCTTCCTGCACGGACAAATCCACTCCCTGCATGTTTAGAGACCTGATTTTCAGTGCTGCTCCCCACTGAGCATCTCCGTTCAAGAAAAAGGTGTGCAAAGCCTTCTCTGTCCAGTTTTCAAAAAAAGGAAAAAGGGTTGTTCTGGGCACAGAACAATTACATTTAAATTTGTTCATTTTTAAAGGAACACTTCTTTTCTTTCCTCCCTTAAAAATTCTGGATGGAAGCTCCTTTGGTCAGCTCTCTCCTTCACCACCCTTCAGTAATTTCTGAGGGACAAAAAAGCCTCTTTGGTGTGAGCTGGGAAGGGACCTGCAGCCTTCCCCCCACCCAGCCTTGTGGCACAAGCACAGCCACTGCTCTTCTCTGTCAAAAACTCTAATTCCTAATTTAGCATGCAATTCTGGTGCAAATTAGTGCACCTTGCAGATAGAATTAGAGTCTGTGTGATGATTTGGAAAATACAATCAATTTACTCCGATTGTTTGTGCATGTCAGAACCCTCTCCAATAATGAAGAATTTACTCCTCGTGCATGAATAGAAACCATGAACCATTAGCCATGGAATGGGAGACTGCGATCCCGGGAGTGATGGGCTCCTTTGGAACGTCAGGGAGGGTGTTCCCAGGTCAGGGAGGATGGTCCCAGGTCAGGGAGGATGTTCCCAGGTCAGGGAGGGTGTTCCCAGGTCGAAATCCCAAACCCTGCCCTGTGCACGGCTGCAGCTCCAAGAGGGTGACTCCTCCTGTCAGGGCTGCCCCTCCCCAGTCCAAAACGCTGTGGGAGGAGGATGTGGGAGGAGGATGAAGGGCTCCCAGTCCTGCTGCTAGAGCAGGGTAAGGGAATCCAGTGCTGGGGTCAGGGTGGCTCTGCCCCTGAAAGGGACATCATGTCCTACCCCTGTCCCGCAGCTTGGCTCGCACAGGGTGGTGGAGTGGCCCTGTTCCCCAGCCAGGGGCTTTTCCACAGCTCCTGGGCTCCCTGAAGGTTTGCTCTGCCTGTGGAACTCCTAAAAAGTGCATTTACTGAGACATCCCGCTGGGGACTTTGCTGTGACCATTACTAACAGCGCAGGTGTGATTTCCGTGCTGCAATAATGCATCCTTTGAGACTTTGCCCTGTGAGGAGGCCAGGCTGCACCTACAGCTCGTTCCAAGAGCTCGGAACCATTTCTCAGTAGCAGCAGAGTGTGTCCAGTGCATCCCTTGTCGAGCTCCTCCAGACTATCCCTTTGTTCCACATCCACCCAGAGCTCATTAGAGGGTACTTGGGGAGTGATTGTTGCTCTAATTCTCATTTTCTGGTCTTTTCATGGCCTGATCTAAATAGCTTTTGAGAAAGCAAACAATATGCATATTTCATGAAATTCAGCTCAATATCTGTTTAATTGTGAACGCCCTCGGTGAGGTTTTCAGAAGCTGCTTCAGTGAATCACTCGAGCTGACAAACAGGGAAACTGGGAATGAATTTCTGAGCACCAAGCCCTCATCAGTCTCCTGCTCCTCTCCCTCTTCCCTCAGAGATCAGCTCCTTTGCCTGGCTCTGGCAGCCTGATTTCTTCCCAGCAGAGTTTCATGTCTGGTTTTGGACTTTGAGCAGTTCCTAGGGAAAGGCCATTCCCAGGAAAAGGCTCCCTCTAATCCGCAGGATGGCTGGACAAGGCTGCTTTATCAGGGGCCTGTGCTGCCCGCTGGGGCTGGAGCCTGGGATGGCTTGCACTGGGTGCAGGTAGGAGAATCCCGTGGCTGTGAATTCCTCAGGCATGCAGATGTTTCAGCATATGCATCCTATCGCTGGGGCCAGCCTTAGTGCCGGGGGAAACGCACGAGATGGTAAAACCTACATTATCTGGGATTTCGGATGTTTGCTTGGCAGAACAAGGGATTAGAGGGGAGAAAGCTGAAATGACCATCTGTCTGCAGAAAAAGGATCCCGTGAATTCAAATTTCCATGGTCATTTTCCCTAATCTGCTTGGCTTCATTCGATATCTTCTATCAGAGCTGATGTCCTCGTGCCCCAAACAGCGACAGAGTTCATTTCCCACGTGGGGAAATTTTCTCCCACTTGTGTCTTTCTACAAGGAACTTTAGAAACCATTTATCTGTCACTGTTGAGCTTCCCATTGTTCGCAGCCCATAATTTTAGGGCTTCCAGCACCTTCTATCCCCAAAGAATGAGGGCTGGGTTTGTATTGCTTCTACATCTAGAACTGAAATGCATTTCCCTCTGGGGTGGGATGACTCACGGTGCTGGACCCTCTCACTGCACAAGAGTTTAGTCCCCAGTTCGGGGTGTTTGTACACCAGTGCTGTCAGTTTTTGCCCTGATGGTGTTTGAAGTTTCCCTGTAGAGCCCCTGCTCGTGGAAATGTAGGAACCTTGAAGTTTTGGGTTTAAAAAAGCTTGTGGTTGTAGAGGAGAAATCTGGAAGTGCGTTAGAAGTGTAACCTGTGGATTCACAACCCAGAGAGCTTAAAGCCCCAAGTTTATTAATTTTAAATCTCATTATCTTTAAGAGCAAATTATAATTTCCTTAAAATAGCAGAGACATAACACCTGCAAAGAGGCAGCAGATCCTTGGTTCTGTGGCGGGGCTGTGCACTGGGAGGTGCAGAAGCCTCTCCTAACTGACAGAGGTGCTCAGAGCCTGAAGGAAATAAAGTTCTTTGCTTTGTTTTCAAACCTTGCCTTGCTCCCATTCTTTAGGATTTAGCTCTGAAGGCAGAGCCTGCCTGGGAGACCTTGATTCGGGGTATCTTCAGCAAGACAAAGAGGTTGCTGGGCACTAATCAGCTCTGCTGGAATGGTTTGTATCTGTGCTGGCATTAGCATGTGCTCCCCAGGGGCTCCCAGGCGCCTTTGGAGTGAAACACCGAATAGATTGGGGTCCTCACCCCTGTGCAGGCTGCCTGGAAGCAGAGAAGCTTGAGGTTTATTTTATTTTCTGCCGGACTCTGTGTTCTGCCTTTTCTGCTTTCCTTCTCTTTTAGCATTTCCTTGTTTACAGCAAGGTGAGTCGTATTTACAGCGCCGGGGAATTTGTCAGGAGCTGCATTCTGCTCGTCATCTGTTCCTTGCCCATTTCAGAAAGCAATTAGCAGGCGGAGCATGTGAATAACAAACTGTGCTGGAAGGGGCTGCTCACCCAAGTGTGCCGAGCAGAACTGCTCCTGTCAGACTGGGAGCTCTGACAGCTCCAGCACCGGCTGCAGCCGGGGCCAGCAAGCAGAGCTGTGGGGAGAGAACAGAGATCCACGGCCTCAGGGTCCTTGGGGACGCTGCTTTGGGGCAGGGAGTGGCAGTTAGGGCCAGATATCACTCACTTGGCCTTTCCTTTTTCAGTAGAAGCTGATGAGTTGTGCATCAGATTCTTAGCGGTGTCCTGAGCTGTTTTAGTCTTAGAATCAAAGAAATAAAACTTTTGTGCTCAATTCTGGTACTTGAGATACAGCCTGGGCTCAGACGGAGTGCGTGACTGGGGGTTTAGCCCGGGGAGAGCTAAAAGATGTGGGATAACAGAGCACTATTTCACAGACACTTAAAAATGTCATCTACAAATAGAAGTTAATATTTTACTTTGTTTGCATGGGATGTTTCCCTGCCCTTGCAGTACTGCACCGAGTTTGGATGCTGGAATCAATCAGGGAAGGGTGAAGCAGAGGGATTTGAGTCTGCTTCAAGTGCAAATGTCTGTGCAAACTCAAACGTGGAGCTGCTACAGACTTCTCCATTATTCGTATATTGGGTGCCTTGCTCTAAGGATGAACTTGGTATCTCCAAAACTTGGCCTTCCTTCCATCCATGTTCTAAACCAGAAGATGTTTTCTGACCCCCAGGATGAGAGAGAGGCAGAGGAGAGCAAGAGCATCCTCTGTCCCAGGCTTTTGGATACTTCCCAGCCTTTCCCTTCCCTCCCAGCTTTCCTGTGCTGCCCTTCAAGCGAGCAGTTTGCCTGAAAAGCAGGCCCGCTTCATCCGGCCTCGCGTCCAGCCGGCTTCCCATGAAATAATAATCACAGCATTTAGGAAATGAAACCCGTGAGTGTCGCCCGAGGGCAGGCGGGCCCTGCAAAGGGAGAGTCGGGAGCGTTTGTTCCGAGCAGGGAAGCAGCAGGAGGATGGAGCTGAGTGCAGGCAACAGCCCCTGAGCCTGATGCTTCCTGACGGGCTCTGGTTGCTCCCTCCATCAGCCCGTGCCTGAGGGAATCCATCCCGCCTGAGGCCAGCGTGTGAAGGTGAGGGCAGGTTTGGCTGGGAACAGCCAGGGCACTGCTGGCCCCTGTGCGAGCACCTGTGTGTGTGGCTGCAGAGCCCGGCCTCGGGAAGGGTTCCCACGAGTGGCTGTGGGCACAAAGCCCCCTTTGGTTGATCCAGATGTGTTTCTGGAAGTGGTTTGCCCGGTGGGAATGATGCTGTGCACACACGGATGAGAAATGGTTGTCTTTTCCGGGCTGTTCTCTGCACTTGCTCTTTCCATCGCAAGGGAGAAATGTTATTCCTGTCCTGTCTGTTTGTTCCTCAGCTGCTGGCAGGGGATGCTTGTGTGTATCAGAACCAATCAGGGCGATATTTAATTTACCTGAACAGACGTGAGCTGCTGGACTGTCACAAAAACAGAGCCTGGTGTCCTGGTGCTGCAGTTCGCAGGCCTGAAGGGAAGCGCCATGAGCAGCCAGGCTCCGAGTGAGCCCTGGTGATTTGATTCCCTGAACAGCTGCATTTCTTGGAACTGAGAGGGGACGAGAAACTGGGTCAGCATCCAACACAGCATTAAACTGGTCATTTGCAAGTTTATTTAGTTCTAGGCACACTTTTGGGCCAGTTTGAGAACGTCCTCTGTGCAAGGGCAGCCCGGTGGCCCCAGCAAGAGCTCAGCCCCGTTCGTGTCTCTGCCTGTGTCAGAGGCACTGCAGCAGCTGTGCAAAAGGGCTTTGAGACCCAGCAACAAAGTGGTTATTTAGGAGTGCAGTGTTTGTTGTTTCTGTAATAGTGTGGTGCTCTGAAACGCTGGGCTGAGCTCGCTGGCAGAGGCTGCTGCTGGCTGGGAGTGCCCCCCAGCCCCCAGGTCCACGCACAGAAATGCTCCGCGTGCCCAAGCAGAGCTCAGGGCTGTGCTCCTGCAGGGACAGAGCACCTTGGTGTGCCTGTGCTCGTGTCCAGGCGCTGAGCCCTCTCCTGTCCGTGCCTGGGTCATCAGTGAAGGCTGGGAATGGGATTGCTCTCCCTGCTCATGCAGCCCTGCAGCCCTCCAGGGCGCAGCCAGCCTTTGGGGGTTTTCTTCCTGCAAGGACTCGGGCAGTCCCTCCCCTGGAGTGTGCTCTGTTCTCAGAGGGAGCACGACATTATCTCACTTTTGGCTGGAAGCTTGTCTCTCTCTTTCTAGACAGGGATGAGCAGCCGGGAGACAGGGGAAGAAAGAGGAAAGGATTGTCAATAATTAGAAATTCAGCCAATTATAGAATGGTGTGGGTTGGAAGGCACCTTAAAGATCATCTAATTCCACTCCCTGCCATGGGCAAGGACACTTTCCACTATTCCAGGTTTCTCAAAGCCCCATCCAGCCTGGCCTGGAACACTTCCAGGGATGGGGCAGCCACAACAGCTTAACAAATGTTACATTTCTGTTTATGAAAAGGCCCTTTGGTGAGCTGGTAGCCATTTAAACAGCTCTCTTAATAGAGTGCGGTCTCTCAGAAAGGCCAGCAGTGGATTTGCAGCACCTGAGATGGATGAGATGGCTCCTCTGCTTTCACCAGGAACAATTTATTTACAGGGTGAGGCTGTCAGCCCTGCATGAACACTGCCAAAGCTGGCAGGTCTGCAGGATGAGCTTTTGTTGGGTTTATATTTCTGGCTTCTTCAGCCAAAGCAACCCTGCTCAGGCCATGGCTTTGTTCTGAGAAGAATGAGATGGTCTAAAGACAGCCCCTGTTCTCTCTTGCCAGCTCGTCCTGCCTGGTGCCTCGTGTGTTTGGCATCGTGCTGCGTGGGATGGCTCGGAGCAGAAACGAGAATGGCAAAGGTGTTGTTGCTCGTACCTCCGTGGAGAATCCAAGCCTGATTTTTCTCTTTAGCTGGGAATTAGCTGGGGGAGTGACTCACTCTGCTGTTGAAGCAGCTAATGCTGCCTGCGGAATTATCCTGGCCACTGCAGCTTGGACTCCCCGCTCACTCCGTTCCAGTTGCTCTTGGCCGTATTTAAAATTTGTAATTGTGGTTGCTTTGCTGCTTGCTAAGCTGATGAGGGGATCAACAAGAGAGGTGGGAGGAACCATTGGGAAGAATCAGGGATTTCGTGGCATTGCCAGAGTGCCAGAGCTCAGCCTGGCCTAGCTTGTGGCATCCTTTTTTCACCAGGAGAGATCAAAAGCCACGAGCTTTGGATCTGCTGTCTGTAGCAGATTAATGTTTCTGTTCCCCTGGAGCCTATGGCTCAGAAATAATGACCTGGTGAGAGGCACATCAAAACAGTCCATAGAAAGGTCATGATAACAATTACAGGAGTGTAATAAAAGCAATTAAGTATTCACAGCAGCTTATTCCTTGGTAAGGGTGGAGATATCCCATTTCAGAGAGGAGCAGAGGTCAGGCAGCGGAAAGGTGAGGAGCATATTTGATGTGGCAGGTGATGAATTCCCTGACTTGAGCAGGGTGAGTGTCCTTCTCATCTGTGCTCAGGGCCGGGCAGGAGCAGGGATCAGCACAGATTATGGAGAATCCTCCTTTTACACCTGCTCTGAAGGCTGCGAGGCAGAAATCTGCAGGACTTTCTTGTGCTGCGGAGGAGCAGCGAGAATTTGCACCAAACCCTGGAGGTGCCACCAGTTCTTTGGGGAGAGGGAGCAGCAGCAGGATGCTGGAGCCTCCTCCAGCAAGGAGGGAAGGTGCACATCCTCTGTGGCTTCAGCATCTCATTCCTGGGCTGAATGGAGTGGGATGGAAGCATTCCTGGGTTGAATGGAGCGGGATGGGAGCATTCTTTATGCCACAGGCTTTCTCTGCCGCGCTGCAGGCTTGTTCCTTCTGCTCTGCCAAAGGGTTTGTAGCCTGCATCCTCTGCTGTGCAAAGGCAACATTTTGCTGCCAAGGTGATGGTGTAACTGAGATTGAAGGCCTGTATGTGTGCAAAACCCTGCAGTGCTTGAAATGGAAGTAGAAAAAGTCGTCCTCAATCTGCTCTTTTTTTGTTGTTCTATGATTCACAGGGGGGGATTCTGCGTCTTGATAAGAAAACGCGTTTCCCGTGCCAAAAGTAAATGTTCCAAAGCTTCTGGGGACAGTACCGGTGTTTTCAGGGCAGGATTGATCCCTCAGTGCTGGGTGAGTCAGTGTGTGCACAGCCCATCACCTTCACCAATGACAAGGCTGAAGGGGGTGAGGAAGCAGGCTCGGATTTAAGTGCCCGGCGTTCGGATCAGCAGCAGAGCTGGAAATAGAACCCAGGTGCCTGGGCTCTCAGTCTTCTGCTAATCAAAGCACCCGAGGTGAATGAAGCCTTTCTCCGATCTTCTGCTGGTGGTGCCCAGGCCTGGGAGGCACAGCTTGGAGTGGAGATAGGGAAGGAGAGCTGTCAGAGCTGTCTGGGGCTGGAGAATCTCCCGGTGCCGCTCCTCTGGGATGCTGTGGGATGTCAGATGCCCTTGAGGAGCTGGAGTTACACTCCCTGCTATTAACCCCGGGCTGCTCTGTTTGCTTCTATCCACAAGCAGCCTGCTGGCTCCCTTCTCGTTGTCACTGGTGGTGGGGTTTTTGTTCAGCAGCAATTTCACCTTTGTTGCCGGAGCTGCGAGCAGGGCTGGACGAGAGGCAGTGTAATTAAAGTTTGTTCAGACAAAGGCGTTTGGTGACAAGAGGCAGTGTTGCTGAATCCACAAGGGGCACAATTAACTGATAAGAGTAAACTAATTGTTATTCATATTAAATTAGGGCACAGGTGATTTGGAAAATCTATAGACACTCCCATATGCTTTGCAATTTTGCATTGCAGATTATGGTTTTATAAGGCCCTTCTGGGATTCAGATTAGAGAGGCAAAGTGTGGAGCTGGATCTAAACTGAACATACTCCTTCCTGATTAACTACATGATAAAAACATAAATGTGCACATCAGAGGATTTATCACTGCATACTAATTTTTCTTTTCCAGGCACGAACACAACAGGTTGGTTTTTTTTACATATCCCAGTGATTTTGTTTCGTGGCAGCCAGGTAAACCCAGACAAGGTGACGTGATTCCCATGTTGTCACATAATAGTTTGGAGCTGGAGGTTCATAGCAGGGACTGGGGACATGGCAGGGACATGACTGCAGGAGCTGCTGAGGTATTTGCTGCTGGTTCTTTTGTGCTGTGCCCTCATGGTCTGGGGATCTTTGTAGGCAAGGGGCAGCAGGGCTGTGCTCACCCTGCCAGGACGAAGTGAGGCTGCAAAGAGGAGTAGTTTCTCCACGCTGCCTGGGAACGCCAGGCTGGAGCTTTTGGAGCAATTCTGTATCAGGCTCTGTTGGTTTAAAACAGCTCTGAAATGAATATTTATAAACGGGACACGAAAAAAGAATCCAAATTGCTTGTGTGATCTTGGGACGTGAGATATTATGATTATTTATGCGCTTCTATGTCTCGCTTTATCAGTTCATTGTGCTGCAATCCCAGAGTGTCACAAGCTGCTCTTGAAGAAGGTTCTCTCTCAGTAAGAGCCAAAACTGCCTGAAGAAGCAGTGGTGGAAAATGTGGGGACAGCAGAGCAGGAAATGGGGCAGAGGGTGTGCCAAGAGCACAGCTGGAGCGCTAAGGCAGAGAGAGACGCAGGCTTGGACTGGCTGCGGAGCCTCCTGACCCCTAAAAACAAAGGGCCTGCGACTTTTGTCATCCTGGAGTCCCCATTTGGGGTTGTCTCAGCACACCCAGGGACCCAGCAATAATTCCAGCAGTGTGTGCATGTGTTGGCTTCCTCTCCTCCCTTCCTAAGCAGTGGCATCCAGCAAAGACAAGAGTTCCTGACCTGTGTGAGGGGTGCGAGGAGGGTTTGGAAATGGAGCTTAATCACAAAGCAACGTGGAGAGAGCTGGTGGTGTTTGTTTGCTAAGAGGGGGCTTCCCAATACATTAAAGGCCCTCAGAGAACAGTCTGGATGTATGATTTAGCACCCTCTGCACCGTTCTGGTCTCTGAGCAATCTCTGCCTTGGATCCTGGCCAGGATAACGATCGGGGAAAGGCTGGAGCTGGACAAGGAGCCTGGGGGTTATTGAAGCACTCCTGCCAGCTCCCAGCAACGTGTTAAACCATTTCCTCTTGGATGTTCCCCGGAGTTCAGCTCACCTGCAGTGGGTCTTTAGCCCACGAAGAGTCTCTTCTGGGAGGTGAAGGAGCACCGCTGTCCATGGGGAGCTCCGTGCAAAGCTCTTGTCTCCCGGGCTCTGAGCTGATGCAGGCTCAGTCTCTCAGCAGGGCAGGGAAGAAGGGGCTTGTGTTAGGCTGAGGTGTCTTTACTGGAGCAAATCCCGGTGGAAAAACGCCAGGCTGGGGCTTAATTGAAGGGGAGAGCACCACCTGCTGATGCAGCACCACGGCTCCTCTGGTCTCCTCTGCCTGACCTGTTCCTAAATGTGTTGTGCACACGCTGTGAAGCATCCTGAGGGCTGCACCCACAGATCAGGGAATATCAACATCCTCCATCCACTTCCAGAGCCTTGAAGGGGTGGGGAGCTCCTCCCTGCTGCCAGGGAAGAAAGCGTCTCCCTGTCTTCGGGGTGGGAAGGAAAACCTGTTGGTCTCTGGCCCTTGGTCAGTAATAGCCAGGACAGCAGGCACTTGTGCAAATGACAACCAAAGTAGGAGCAAGGATCTGTTCCAGAGAGTGGGATGGACTGGGGTGATTGAAGGGAGCACCATAAACAGTGGGCTGGGGGGGTTGGTTGGATGGAGGGTGAACACAATTTGTTAGTTTGGTTTCTGGGCATGAGCAGCCACAGCCACTGTGGGAAGAAGGGGAATGGTGTTGGTTTGGCAAAGTGGCTGGACTTCGACGTTTTTCTCCTCCATAGCCTCTCCTACAACCTCTGGTCCCTGTCACCTGCACGCCAAGGTGAGTGGGACCAGCGAGTGAGGTTGTCCCTGGCTGGGTCTGAGGAGCTCAGGCCTGGCGTTTCGGCATCTGGCCCATCCCACTCTTCTCGCCGTTTCTGCAGGCAGTCGTATCTCCAGCCTGGCACCACGAGGTGATTATAACCTGGAGCCCAGCCTGGAGCTGGGGAAACTCTCTGAGGGGAGGTAATTGCCGTGTTCAGGCAGGAAAATGAGGCAGTGCTGCTGGAGGTGTGAAGCTGTGGCTGGGGCAGCAGCAGAGGCTGACAGCCAGGTTAGATGGAAACAGGGATCTCTCCAGCCCTCAGGCTGCTCCCAGCAGCCCAACACCGTGTCTGTGCACGCTCTGCTGAAACATACCCTGCTATTTACTGAGGATTTGCCCTCGTGCTGTTCCCTTTGCCCCTCACAGCCTCGGCTAATGAGCTGGTTGCTCACCCGGAGAGAGGCATCGCTCCTGTTCGTGCCTGGCTGCAGCGCGGCTCCGAGCACGGATGCTCCTGGCACTGCCAGATGGCAAACACGGGGGAGAGGAGAAAAGGGAGCTGCAGCTCTGCTTCCTCACAGGAAAAAAGCCTGGTGGGAGAGTGTCTGCCCCGGCTCTGCTGCTGCCTGGCTGTGGAGTCAGGAAGGGTGAGACAGAGCGGGGTCAAGGAGCAATCCCCAGGGTGGCTGGGGCGGGCGCAGGGTGTGGGGCTGGAAGCATCTTCCCTAGGTTTCCTTGTGCCTCCAGCCCCGTGGTAACAAACCTTACATAAACCTAGCCAGAAGCACGACATTAATATTTTTAAAAAATGACATTTAAGTTATTGGATCTATGCTGTATTCTCCAGCAGAGTGTCTCTGTGTTTGCGTGTGCGCGCTCACGCTCCGGGCTTTGTTTTCCTTTTATAGTGGATTGTTGTGTGTATGTATTTTACTCGGGGTGTTTTGTGCTATAATAAGAAGGGGGAGGGAGCAGGGAAATGCTGCTCTGTTTATACACACTGCTGTCAGCAGCGATGCTGCCTCTTCCAGATTCGCATCCTCTGCGAAGCTCCCTGGATCCAGCCAGGAGCGCATTTCCCCCCTTTACCCCAGGATCCTGCGGGAGGACGGGCTGAGCCTCTCCTCCCACGCCCCTCTTGCTGGCCCTCCCCTGGAATTTGGCCCTGGGGAGTGTGGCACACCCCCAGCCAGCGTGCAGCCAAGTGGATATGTGAAGGTTCAAAGGGACAGCCTTGGGAAATGTCAGAGCGGTGCCTTTGCACGGTTGTTCCGCTGCTCCCGATCACAAAAAGCAGCTCTGGGTGTGTCACGCTGTAATTTTCATCCACGGGGATGGAGCAATGTCTCTGTGTGTGTCTCTATGTCCCTCCTGAGCTTCCTTGATACTTTTCCCAATGCTTTCCACCGTTGGGAGTCTTCAGAGACACTGGTGCAGGGCTCAGCCTGAAATGTTACTGCTCACCAATAATTTTTATAAATCTCAGGTGTAGCACATCTCCTTCCCCTCCCCTGAATTTTTATGTGTTTAGGTTTTGTGGCAGGAGCGTTTTTATGTCTCTTCTCATTTTTTTTCCCCCTGTCACACCCAGCCCTGAAATATTCAACGAGTGTGCCCTTTTCTTATTCTGATATGGGCCTCAAGGGACAGATCCTTCCTCTCCATCTCCAGCATGCCACAACAGCGGGTAGCCTGGGACTCGCTGGAAAAGCACTGGGTCTGAATCCACCCTTTTGATATAAGTGGACATTATGCATTTTTAATAGGCGTAGAGCTCAGTGAAACCCTTAGTACTAGCTGAGCTGGCACAAAATTCCCAGGCAAGGAGTCTTTGGAGCTGATCTCTCCCTGGGTACCTTGCAGGAAATGAGACCAAGGACAAAAAAAGGGCCACGTTCCCTTTGATTGCAGGAGCTGCCGTGTTTTGCAGAGGAGGTGGCTGAGCAGGAGCTGCCTGGCTGTGCATGAAGGACTCTGGGCTGGCAGTCCTTGTTCATCCCGTTCTTCCGCAGAGAAGGTGCAGCTTGCAGGGAGAGGCTGTTTAAAGCTCCTTCCTTCCAGCATCGCCGTGGACAGAGCTTCATCTCCCTGCTTTGTCCAGCACAGGCTCTGCCAGGCTCAGCAAAGCTTGTTTCCACCTGAGGCAGTGGTGTGGAGTCCTGCAGCTCGCTCCACTCCACTCCAGGAGGAAGGAGTATGGGAGCTGCTGTCCCCGTGATGATGCAGCTGGGATTTGGCAGTGGGCCTCGATGGCTGATCGTTTGTGGGCAATGTTTGGATTTCCAAACTTCACAGCAGAAATCTCTGCATCCCCTGGAGATGCACAAGTTAAAACCAGGGTCTGAATGCTGTAGGTTCAAAACCAAAAAGTCCACTGAGAATGGTGGGGATCCCTGGTGAAGAACACTGAGGTTTCTCCACGCTGTGGATCTCAGATCCCTGCGCTCCCCAGTCACTGGAACGTTGTGTTTTTGCTTTGTTCTTCCTTTTTTGGTAAAGCATAAGTAAATCTGTCTATACCTACAGGTTTCCATGGCACTGTAACCTTAGAGAGAGGGAACAGCAGGGGAGTACCTGTGGATCTGTGCACATCCACTGTGGAGCAGGAAGAGAGGGTGGCACTTGGAGAGGATTGATGTGGTTGGAAGCAGCTCGGGACAGGTGAAAGGTGCCTCACCCCCAAGGTCAGCAGTCACTTCAGGCTCAGGTTAAACTGCCCAGCTGTCCACGTGGCACTTGGAGACACAGTCACTGTGGTGTTCAGCCAGCTGGGAGAGATCTGCTGCTGAGCATGAGTCTGCCCTGCTGGGTCAGCTACGAAAGGGCAGTATCAGGAGATAAAACCTTTGCTCTCCCTGCCCCTACAAGCCCTGTCTCCTCCAAGTGATCCCTAAGGAGGAAGGGAACATCCCTGTGGTCCTGTGCATGGACAGAGGGCACACAAGGGTCCTGTGTGCCCGCTGGGCTGGGTACCGATGTCACAGCTTAGGGGCAGCTCTAAGAGCCTCCAGAGCCTCCTTCCCATGGGAAATCACGCTCCTGCTGCCCTTTGCCCGGTGCCGGGACCCTTGGTCAGCCCCCAGGATGGACATGGGGGTACTTGGGTGTTTGGGTGGGGACGGCTGAGTGGGGCCATGGGGAGGCTGGTGCTACAAGGAAAGGGAGTGGGATGAGGTGTAAGGAGTATTCCCCACTGCTCTCAAAGCCCGGGTGGGCTCAGCTGGGAGCCATCAGCCCGGGCACGGGCAGAGAGGAGCGGAGGGAAAGGCTGAAAGTGGAGCCGAGCTCTGCCTGCCGCCCTGGGGGCTGGAGGGGAGCCGAGCTCCGCACCCAGCACACGGTCACAGCTTCCTCCGAGCGGGGCTGAGCCCCTCGCCGGCCAGAGCCTCCCCTCGCCCCCAGCCCTCCCCAGCCCCACGCTCCCGCTGCGCCGGGGGAGCGGCTCCCCGAGCCCGTGGCCGCGGACTCGGCGGGTGATGCCGCGGAGAGTGAGGAGAGCAGGAACCAATTCCTCCAGGGGCCATCCGGGAGCCTTCCCTGGCTTTTCCTCCTGTCGCAGGGAGAGCTGCCCCTGCCTGAGCGGGATAAATTGGTACAGACCATTAGCAGCGCAGGTCCTCCTCTGGCGGGGGGAGGCTGTCGGCGCTGCTCTGGATACAAAGCAGCCACGCTCTGGCTCCTTCCTCCTGCACGCTGCCCTCCTCCTCCTCCTCCTCCTCCTCCTCCCTGTTTGCTCGCCCCCTCCCTCCCTCTCTCCCTGTCTTTCTTTCCCCGAACGCCACGCTGCAGAAGGCAGACCTGCGAGCCGGAGCTCCACGGAAGCAAAGCAGGAGCGAGGAGCTCCCCGAGGCTGCTTCTTTGCGAGTGAAACACGGGCAGGGATGCGATGAAGGAGCGTCGTGGTTGCTGCCTGGATTAAGAAAGAAAACATAAAAAAAAAAAAAACCCAAAACCCCTCCACCACAAAGCCGGACGCAACAAACGAAGAAAAAAGGGAGGAGAGAAGGAGGGGGAGGTTGCTGGGGGAGCCCGCTCGGATGGGCGAAGAGCCGCTTTGAATCGTGCCTCTGTTCCCAGGGATTAAAGCATGAATGGGAGCAGCTTCCCGGCCACGATGGAGAGAGAAGGCGGCTCCGGCTGTGGGAATAAGGTAACTCTTGCCTCCTCTCGCAGGCGCTGCATGGCTGAGCCGAGCAGGACACAGATCCTTTATGCACAGGGCGTGTGGATGCGTGGATGCAGCGGGCAGGGAATGGGAGGAAGCAGGAGAGACTCCGAGCGATTTTTCCTACCCCTCCCAGCGTATTTAAAGGACGCAGAGCGGGTCCCGGGGGCTGCAGTGCTGGAGATCACTTTGCCCCCCCTTTGCCTGAGGACACCGAGCTGCTTTCCCTGGGGAACGCTGCCTGGGTTATGGGAGATACGCCCGTGTCTCGCCTCCAGGAGCTCCCAGCATCGCCCTCCCAGCCCTGCACCTGCCGCGGGGCTCCCCCCGGGCTCTCGGGGACCCCAGCGGCCCTGCACCCCTCCGTGCATCCGTGCAGAATTAGGGGAGGGAGGTGAGAGGCGACCCGGAGTTGCTTTTCTCTTCCCTTGGTCATCCTCTGCCTTTTCTTCGCAACAGAAAGGGATGGGATTCAGGAGGAGGGGGAACTGAAATCCCTTTCATTCGTGCCAGCAGTGCTGAGAGCCAACTTTGAGGCTGCTTAAAGGGAAAAGCTTCCCGAGTGCTATCTTTTGGGGGAACAGGAGATGGCTGAGCAAGGCTTTGCCATCTGAGGAGGGATCTCTGTGTTGTGTTATGGAGTGGGTGTGTGCGGGAGGGGATGGAAAATAGTGATTGTGAGGGAGAAAGTCAGCGGTGATCAATGAAGCTACCCACAAACGATCCTTTCCTCTCCCTGCTGGGCCTCTCTCTGACTCAGTTCCTGGGTCTCTGACTGTGAAACTCTGAATTTCTCTCAGTCAGAGCAGAAAGCACAACTTCAAACAGTGGTGGGAGGTGTCTTAGCCCAGATATTTGGGGAAGCACAGAGGAGAGCCCGATGTTTGCAGCCGTGGAGCCCCTACCCAGTTATTCCCAGTGAGCAGAGGTCTTGCCTGGCCATCCCTCATTATCTTGGGTAGGATCTTGCTGCTGCAACATCCATTTGCTCGGCGCTGTCTGCCACATCCCCCTCCTCCCCTTGCCTTCAGGGGCTTCTTGATGGCTCTTGGCATGGGGTTCGGAAGCATTTGCTTTGATTACTTAAATAATGACTTGTCCCAGAAGTCCCCACTGGTGTGCACACAGCGCAGGAAATCCTGAGCCCCAGAGTGCCATCAGTCCCTGTAAGAGCCTGGATGAACATTTAGGGAGTTTGTGGCCCAGTGCGAGGGACTGGCAGAGACTCTGGAGTCTCTTGCACTGCTCTGCACTGCTCTGTCTGGATTGTTGGTGTCCCTGAACGTCCACCTCAGTGAATGGGCTCACCAAGATTTGGCTAGAAGGTTACAAGGGCTGGGATTGCTTGGATCACCTGGCAGGGATAGGACTGAAAAGGTGTGGAAAGGAAAATGGAAGCACTGGGGAAAAGATGGGTAAAATATCTTCTTTCTGTGTGAAACACCCATCTCTGGTTTCTGTGCCAGCCTCCAGGCACAGAGGAATGTAGAAGATGTTCTGGTGAAGGAATTCAATAATAAGAAAGACTGTTTCTCCCAGGAGGGTTAATTCTGTGGTAGGGGCTTTGGAAACGGCCAAAGCCAGCAGGACAGTGGGTGTTGCTATAATGGGAAGGCAGCTGATCAATAATTTCATTTTCCTGTTTGAATATTTATGGGTGCGGGGAAGGCAGAGGAAGAAACACGCAATCAGTGATGTTGGCTCTGAGCACGTTCCCATTCCATGCAGCCGGATTACAAATCCCTCCCTGCACCCCTCACAGGCATTCCTAGGGAAACTGTTGGATTCTCCAGTGGGAATCCCAGCAGTGCCCTGGCAGCTTCAGTGGGAGCTGGCTCCCCCAGCCAGGCTGACCCAGCAGGGTGCAGAACAGGGGACACAAAGCCTCATGTTTTGATTCCAGAGGGTCCCCATAAGGGTCTCCCTCAGTGCAAGTGTCCATACGGAGGAGAGGGAGAGAGCTTTCCCACCTGGCTTCCCAAAGTTTCCTGCCCCATCAAGGCGGCTCAGAGTGGAGAGTGAACACAAAGTGCCCCAACCCTGGCAGGGACTGTCCCCCTGTCTGTGTCACAGCTGACACAGTGCCACCAGGGCCAGCGAGTCTGTGCCTTTGTCCTCATCAGGGCAGTGCCTCCAGAGCCCAGCCAAGCTCGGGGATGCTGGATTTGCTCTTCCCTGCCTGGAGCTGAAGTGTTGTCGTGCATCTTTCTGGGGTTTCTCTGCCTTTACGCACCTCCTGAGGCAAGGAGAGCTGTGAGTGCCTCCAGAGTGCAGGGCTGCCTGGGTTTTACACCCTCAGCCCTGCTGCATCCTCCTGGCAACGCTCTGGGAGATCTGGCCTAAGATCACCAAGAAGCCTTCCAGGACCAAAGTGTGAGCACATGCTCGAGCCTTGGCCAAAGCTGGCTGCTCCCTGTCAGAATGACGCTTTCCGAACCCAAAACAGGGCATCTGCCCCTTTAATCTCTTCCAGCCCCTCCTGTTGCCACACGAGGAGGCTTGGGAAATGACAAGAACTGTCTTGTAAGGGGCACCAGGGCAAAAGCTGCATTTCATTTTCCAGTGGTTTATGCAGACTTGCCTTTTGAGATGATTTTGCTCTCTCTTGCCCTTGTTCTATTTCTACTGGCTCAAAAAAAAAGTTGTGCAAAGAAGCAATTTTTAGTTCTCCAAGCAAAACCCAGTGGGCAGATCTGAATCCAGAGGAGGACTGGATACGGTCCTTTCTTGCACCTCTGTGCATTTTCTCTGGCAGGGACGAGCAGTGCCAGAGGCTGCCTGGATTCCAGGACTGCTTTTCAGCAAGATCCCTGACTTCTGGGGATGCAGCAAGCCTTGGTCAGCATCATCCTCTGTGGCCGTGCCCTCTGTGGCTTTCTCACCCTCCGCTTTTCCTGCAGGCCTTCATTTTGTGCCCTGAAAAGTTAGGTGGGCTGCAGCTGTGAGTTGTGCTTGGCTGGAGGAGCATTTGCTGTGGCTTCAACCCACCCCGAGGCAAAGCTTCTGGAATCAATGTCACTGGAAGGTGCCTCTGAAGCGGCTGTTCCGTGGGTCCTTTTTCTCTGTCATGTGTTGTCTTTTCATGTGGAAAAGACATGAGTGGAGATCCTGAATCAGTCTCCTGCCCGTGTTTTGCTCCTGTGGTGGCAGGAGAAGTGCCCTGTGCCGAGCACGAGGGCCCAAGGGTGAGGACGGGCTCTCCCTCTTCCCCCTGCATCCCCTGGCCATTTGTGTTTGGGTTGGCAAGTTGGCATCAGGGCTGGATTCACCTCCAGGAGCTGATGAGGGCTTTGCTGAGCGGAGATCACGGGGTGTGGCCCGTAATTAATCTTCATCTCCTGCTGGAGACACGAGGACACCCCCAGGTGCTGTCAGTACCACGGCGTGTTAGTCACTGTGGAACACGTCCTCCTCCACTTGTAGTGGGAACTCCACATCCCCGCGGAGTGAGAGAGTGGGCAAAGCGTTCACAGAGCTGGGGAGCAGATCCTGCTCTCTCAGAGCTCTGTCCCGAAAATTTAGTTTAGCCTTCCTCCTACTCTCATCCCTCTCCCTCTGTGGGTGTGTTGGCTGCACCAAGTGATGCTTCCCAAAGGACTGTGGTTGTTCAGAGGCTCAGAAGATGATTCCTGGGCAGTAAAATGTCGCTGTGAGCAGCACTAACGGCGAGGAACGACACGACCAAGTTCAGGAAGAAAGCAGTAGTAGTTCTTTTTTAATTAATTAAATCATCATTTTTATAACAGGGTTCGCAAAGAGTGTGTTGAATGGCATAAGACAGTTGGGTGCTCGGCCATCCCCCCCTTGAGGGGATTGGTCAAGCTCTAAGACACTTATTCCAAAATATCAGAAGGCCAGAACCACAACAATCCTGCATAACAAACCCAGGTGCAAGATAAAGAGTTCGTTTACAAAAACCCATGGCAGTGTTTCCATAGCCTCTGTGAGAACTGCAAAGTTCTCCCAGAACACTGCAGAAAGCTGAGAGATTTCTCTACCAAAGCTTTTCAGCATCCACAGTAAAACACCTTGGAGCACACTTCCACACCCATTTTTTCCATCCTGGAAGTGGATTCCTTCCCCCTGCACAGCGCTGTGCAGTTGTTCTCACTCTGCTCCTGCCCTGCCCGGCTACCACAGAGCCTTGAAGCAATTTCCCAGCTGCAGTGGCGCCTCAGAAATCCCTCCAGCTCTGCTCTCCCTGTGAGCCACGGGCAACACAACGCGATATGCCTGGCTGTGACAGCAGAATAAATAGGAAATGCTCGAGATCCCCCTCCTGCCTGGCTCTGAGCTGTTTTCCTAAAGCCAGGACAAGAGCTAAGCTTCTGCATAGGGATTTTTGTGCTGCTCTTTAAGAGCAGCGGAGAGGGAATTGAAAGCTGTGGCTCAGAGGAGAAGTCTGCTCAGCCCCAAAAGGTGGGGAACCCTTTGCTTTAATGTTCTGAAAATTGGGGTGTCGGCGCAGGCAGGCTCAGCTGTAAAAAAAAAAAAAATAGGAATTTCCAGGGTGCAGCTCATCTGATCTAAAGGAATTCCCCTAAAATAGACCAAGTAAAGTCTCCCTGGTGTTTGCAAAAAGAATAAAGACAGCGAGCTCTGCCATGGGGACCTCCCTGCTCCGATGGCCCTGCAGGAAGCAGGAGAATGAGACAAAACTCACTGTCTGACAGGAGAAAGGGACATGGGATTTGTCTCAGTTGCTTTGCTGGACATCATTCCTAAATGCCCTGCAGGTTCCTCTGCAGATTTCGCACCTGAAAGGCAAAAAAAGAGGCTAACCCAGGAGAAATAGCTCGAGCCTGCCTCACCTTCCATTCAGCTGGAAAGAGCCCTGGAGCGGACGGATGGATGCTGAGGCTCTGCTCTGGATTTCATGAATGGATGAATGTAGAGACGCAAGAGGGGATTTTGAGGGGATTTGGAAGCCTGCTCCAGGATTTGTCTGGCACACAGAGCGCTTATAATACTTCCAGCATTATCATAATATAATGCCAGCGTGATTCGGGGCCTGCTCTGGCTCTCAGTGAATAGAAAGCATCACTCCTGTCGCCATCAGGGGGACAGGGATCTCACTTTGGATGAGTTGGAGTTTGCATAGTCCAGACTCTTGTCCTGGTGGCACCAAGCAGGGGCTGAGATGCTCCTGTGTGCTGCTGTGAGTGTGTGTGGGTGCCAGTGTGACAGTGGGGTGGGTGCCCGGGTCACCTCCCCGTGGACCTGGCTATAAAATTCCACCTTGGAGCTGTTGGATTTCACCCTTTGTGTTTTCCATCTGTTCAGCAGCTCCTACAGCTAAAGAAGAAACGTGTCCCAATGAATTTCTCTTCCCAGAGGTGGCTGTGTGAGGGCCAGGACTGCTCTGACTGGGAAAAGTCCTTGGGGGAGTCCTGCTTTTTAGGGAATGAGCAAAAAAGCAAAGTCTAGGGGGTGACAGTGCTCTGGCCCCACGGGCTGGGTGATCTCTTATGGTTTTTCCATCTGAATCTGTGACACAGAAAGTAAACCTGGAACCGTGCTGGGACCAGTGCATCCAAGGGAGCTTTTTCCAGCTTCAGCTCATGTCAGCCTCATCCATCCCTAAAAAAAAAGCCACCCTACAGTCCTGCAGTAGAAATTAGTCCTGTGGAAGCACTTCCCCAAGGCCTTCAGCCCTTCCTTGCACAGCAGAAGCGCATCAGAGCGCTGCAGCATTTTGGGGTGCTCCAGTGCAGGATTTGGGGCCTTTTCTGTGGTCTGCACTGCTGTGTTTTGCTCATCTTCAGGAGGGCTGTGGGTGCTCACAGTGCAACCAGATGCACACGGAGCCTGCATGTTCCATCCTGCTCCTCTCCTGCCCGGGCTGTGTCAGCAGCACGGGAGCAGCGCTCCTGGAAGGATTTTCTGCCTGTGTGGATGAGGGGCAACGCAGAGAGAAATCATTCATGGTGTTTCACTGGGTGCAGGAGCCGTGGTCCAACCCAGAGCAGGGATTAACTGGATTAAGCTCTCACCCACCACATCTGGGTTCGGGCTGGATGGAAGGAGGGAAGCAGGAGCTGGTGGCTCCCTGGTCTGTGATTGAAGTCACTCTCCTGCTGTGGGCACCACATCCCTGCCCGTGCCCTCCTTGCCCTGCCAGCCCTCTGTCCCCGTGGGGAGCTGTAACTGCAGCCCAAGGGAAGGGTTGGAGTTTGTGGAGTGTGCAGGAGGTGAGGGACCCTGAGCCCCGGCCATTACCCAGGTACAGGAGGCAGCTTATGAGGGAGAGGCTGGCAGGGCTGTTGCTCCCGTCCCTCTCAGAGCAAATAAATCCCTCGGGAGGGATCCAAGCCAGGGCAGATCCACTCTGCTCTCCCTGAGTCCAGGCTGGGAACAGAGCAGGGATTTTGTCAGGCTGGGTGCAGTACCTGGAGCCTATTTCGGCTCATGAATAACTTGGTATTTCTCCTGAATAATAGATGCACATGATGGCTGCTGAGAGGCAGAGCTGCGAGGGGGCTGGGTGTCTGAAGGAGGGAGACAGGGAGTGAGGCAGTCCTGGGCTGAACTGGGAGCTGCCTGGGGGCTGGAAAACTGGCAGAGGTGATGTTTGGGTGTAAACATGTGGGACTGAGGCACAGAGGGGGCCTGGCTGGTCTTGTTGTGTCTCCTACTGTCAGTAGGCGTATGGACGTATATATTTATATAAAAATATGTTATATGTTAGTGCAGTACAGCACTGCCCGGCTCAGGCTCTGGGGCTGGGGAAGGTGAATATTTGAAACGATGCCACTTCTCTGCCTCTGAGGGGGCCTTCCTGTGGCTGTGTCCATGGCAGGAGAACCATGTTGAAATCACAGGCGCTGTGATTAAATCCCAGCACAGTTCATGCTGCGGGTCAGCAGCCCAGGACCTGCCTGCCAGGGCAGGTTTGGGACAGCGCAGAGGCTGGACCTGAGAGCTGTGGGGGTTTTTGGGAGGCACTGGCTGTGCTCAGGTCAGCAGGATGCTTTGAGAGGCAGCCTCTCTCTTCCTTGAGAGACAGCCTTCACCTGACTTTCTAGTGGCACGTTCTGCTTCTAATTTGGGAGAAAGAGAAGGATAATCTGGCACAAGCCTGCCACCCTTGAAAGGCTGCCAGCCGGTTTATGGCACTCTCTGTCTGCCTGCTCCCTACAGCCCTGGAGAGGCAGGAATATTCCCTCCTGCCATCCCTGGCTCCCGCGGAGGCTGCAGGGATGCAGAGCTCCAGGAGAGGCTGCTCTGGCCGTGTGATGTGGGCTTGTAGGGACAGCCAAGGGTTTGTTCAGATGGGCTGTGATCCACTTGGAGGAAAGGCAGCTGGTTATGGAGATTAGAGCCACAGAAGTCACTGCTGATGAATAATTCTTCCAGTGTCTTTCTTATAATAGTGGCACACTCACCAGGCGTGACTCGGACATATTCATCTTCCCAGGGTGTGCAGCTCCTGGAACGACCTTCTGAGAGGCTTTGGAAGTGTTTGCTTCTGTTTGTCAGGTCAGGAGCATCGTTCCTGGCACGATTTTCACTGGGGAAAGAAATTACAAGTGCTGAAACGGGGAGTATGAAAAAGATGGGTTGGAATCTGCGTGGTAAAGCATGACTCTGTCTGAGGCTGTGAGGCAGCGTGGTGAGAGCTCAGCTCACTCTTGGGTGGCCCATTTGAAGCCTCATCTCCCTCGGAGTTAGTTACTCTAAGTTATTAGTTCCTTCAGCTCTGAAATGCTCCCAAGTGCAAGCAGCCAGAGTTCAGAGAGGAGCGTTGAGAAGGGGCCTGGCGGGCACAGCTGAATAAAACCCCTCTGAGACGAGTCCCCTGGCAGCACGGGGGATCTGCCTGCATCCTGGAGGTGTGGATTCTGTCTCTGCCTCCAGCGTGGCAGGCTGGCCTCAGGAAAGAGGAAAAATGGCAAAAAAAGGTGCCTTTCTATAAATAAAGCCCAAAGGAGGGGAGGAGGGGGAGCTGCCAATTTCTGCCCTTTGTGGAGGAGTAACTGGCCGTGGCATTGAGAGGATGCAGGAATTATTGCCAGGTGCTGGGCTCGGGGAGACGTTGCACACCATAAACCTGTCGCTGCTGAAGGTTTGTGGGGTTTTGCACTAGCAGGACGCTGTGGAAGGGGAGCAGGGGGACCTGAGCTCTGTCCCTGCCACTGTTCCTTGGCTCTGGGAGATCTGTCAGCTGCGGAGCCGCTGGTGGCAGAGGATTTGTTGCAATCCTCTGAAGCTGTCGCCCCACACGTGCACCTCCTTCCTTCTCCCGTTTGTCTTTTGCTGATGCTGCCAGCGCTGTCCCTGCCCTGCCTGGCAGCCCTTTCTGCCTCGTTCCAGGAGGCTCTAAAGGCAAGAGGCTGCTGGAGTTCATAACTCACCTGAGAGCCTGAGTTACCCTGGTACAGAGCAGAGTGGGAGCTCTGGGACCCCAGGCTGGGGACAGGGCCTGTGGAGTAGGGAAGAATCCACGTTTGGGATGGGATCAGCACGTGCCCCTCTCTGCTGCTCATGCTGTGGGGCACTCTCAGCTTGTAAAGCTTGGGATGCTTCCCAAAGCTGTACTGCACTGGCTGGATATGGGAAAACTGAGGGTCAGGGAGTCCAGGGCAGCCTGTTCCAAAGGCAGCCCGCGCTGGAGGCAGAGGGAAGAGACGTCTTCACTCCGCACCGAGAACCAGCATGCTCAGAGAGACTGAGACAGAAAATCCTCTTTTCTGCCAACGTGACGGTGACTGGGAGGACCAGGAGGGTCCAGATGTCCTCGCTGATGTGCCACATCCCCATTTCCATAGCCTGCACTTGGCTTTTCCCAGGAAGCCCCAGCCCCTCGAGCTGCAGAGCGGCCCCGTGCAGCACCTTCAGAGCGCAGGCAGCTCTGGTTCCTCCCTCTCTGTCTCAACCATCATTTCTGCTCTGGCTCATTATCAACTGAGTCAATGAGTTTAGTAACTCATGTTTTTAAAGATTAGTCATCTGTAGGAATGACATTTGAAAGACTGACAGTTCCAATCAAATCACAAGGGCCGCTCTTGTGCTTGAAGATAGCTGTTTAATTAAAAAAAAAAGTAAAATCAACCTGACTAATCAAGTGTGGTACCTTGAGATGCAGCTGAGGAAAGTACAGATGTGGTCCTAGGAAGGAGGAAGCTGCCAGGCTGGCGGGGTGCGGGTTGGGCAGGCCTGAAGGGCGTGTTGGTGGGGCTGTGCTGCAGCTCTGTGGATGTTCCCTAACCCTGCTGCCTCCTTGGGCAGGGCACGGCCTGATCTGTGCCAGGCGAGGTTGGTGACAGCCGTAATAACAACGCTGCAATTTGCCGGGTTGATTTGAGATGCGCCATAATTACTGCGTGATTACAATATCCTTAGAGCAGCCCTTACAAACCCCTCCAGCTCCTCAGAGCTCCCCAAGGGCTCGTCCGGCACCTCACCTTGCACCTGAAAGCCTGCGGGGGAGTCCGGGTGTCCCTCAGGCACGTCTGCAGCTCTGGCTGTGTCAGACAAGGGGTGTGTGCCCTCAGCCACCTGTAGGTCAGGGTTCCCTGCTGCTGAGGCACTCTGTGCACCACAGGGAGTGTTTGGTGGCAGGATGGTGCTTGGCCAAGCAGGACAAGCTTTTCCAAGGGCTGAGGACGCTCCTGAGAAGGGCAGAGGCTGGGGAGGGAGCAGGGGGACAGCACCCATAAGTGCTTTTCTTCCTGTGACAACCTTGTGCTCGCTGAGTTATGAGCTGTAGAACTGCCAGCTTCACTCTGTCTCCAGCTTCTGCTCGGCTCCTCCATTTCTCATTCAGAAGATCTGGATGGGCTTGGACCTTGGGTGATTCTAAAATTAAGAAAAATTACCTTTTCCAGGCCATGGGATTGGTGAGAGCTGGGCTCTGCCAGCACCTCAGGCGTCGGTGGCTGCGCCATCGTTGTGTTCAGCCTCTGATCCTGGCCAAAAGCGGGCAGCTATTTGCATCTCACCTCCAGAGCAGGCTGAGGTGAGGTGAGCCAAAATAACTCAGCCACAGGGAAGCCAGAGTCAGAACCAGGCTGGGGCTGGAAGCTGGACAAACTGGTACATTTATGCTGTGCCTTTCCCTCTGAGAGCCAAATCCCATTTCCTCGGGCAACGCTGGCATAGCTCCGGGTTTATTGGATTGGCATGTGGGGTTTTATGCTGGTGGAAGAGAAGGAGTGGTTCCCTGCCAAATGCCTCTCACATGGAAGATGGGCCAGGTTATTCTGGCATGTCAAAGGTTCCCAGGCAGGCAGAAGCCTTCGTGTTCCCTGGGGAGGGAGCTGGGGAGGGAAGGAGGATGAGAGCACCACAGGAAGCCCCGTGTGCTCCTTGGAGCTGACCCAGCAGGGTCAGAACTTCGGCAGGGATCAGAAATCCAAGGGGGGCAATTTAAAAATGACCTTCCTGCTTCCAAGCAGGGTGTGCAGGTTTGTGGCTGCACTAATGGACTGCGAGCACCGATTGATTGCATTGCAAGCTGCTGAATTACAGCTGGGCATCTGCTTCATCATCCCAAATTCCACCCCCCACTCCGCTTCCCTTTCCACGCTGTGGCACCAAAGAATCAATGTTAATTCCTCAGTCCCATTAGTGACTCCTGCAGAGGTCACAGGCTGTCGGGCTCTGTGCCCTGTGTGGGCACCCAGCACAGAGCAGGGATCAGGATTTGGGCCCCATCCCTTTAAGGGAGCCATCTAATGGGGATGGGAGCTGGGAATTTTCTCTCTAGGCTGCCGCAGTGGTGCCACACTGAGCTTTGCTAGGCCTGTCCTGAAAGGCCACAGGAATGAAAAGCTGCAGGGAATACTCCTGTGACTGGCACTGCTGTGCCATAAATCCGTGCCTGCAGTGCTGGGGTGTGCTGTGGGGTTGCTGGGACAGAAGGGAGCAAGCACTCTGGCTCAGGGTGCAGCAGTTTACCTGGGAGCCCCGGCAGCTCCTCTGCAGCGAGAAGGTGGTTTGGAATAAGGCAGAAATTTAAACGTGAATTTACAGCCCAGACACTCCTCGGTTCAAGTTGCCTCAGTGGCTGCTCTGGGTGCTTCTGAAATACAAAGCAGCTCCTTCCAGGCTCCCCCAGCCCGTGAGCAGCGCGTGTTGGGAGGGAGGAGATGCCGGGTGGGAATTCACAGCATTGCCTGGAGCACTCTGCCTGCCCCAGGCAGGAACAGCCTCCCTGTGCTCCCAGGGCAAGGAATGCTGCTGGCTGCCTGTCTGGAGCATCTCCCAGCCTGGACATTGCACAGTGTCCAGCAGCTCCAACAGCAGCTCCTGCAAAGGAGTTTCCACTTCAGCTCTGTCTTCAGGGACTTGTGCCTACAGCAGCTGCTGTTTCCAAAAGTGATGGAGAATTTGGATGCCTGCATGTTTATTTCCCCCAGCCTTCGAAAAAAGACACCTTTAGAATATTGATGTTTGCTATTGAAAAGAGAATAATCATGTTTTTAAAAACTAAATCCCTCTTTAAGGTGTTTAGAGAGCCCAGTGGTGGCTTTCTGCAGTGGGAGAGGGCGAACTTGCTCACAGCTCTGCCAGCTTCTTTTTCCCCTTTTCTTTTATACATTAGAATCAGGTTACTAATAACTCTTTTTAAACAGAGCAGGATTTATTTTCTTCCGGGGTAGGGAAGAACTCTTTAATTAAAAGTGACTGCTGATGGCTGTGGGTCTGCTGAGCTGCTCCCAGGTGATGCCAAAGGTGTGTGCCCTGCCCTGCTGTGCCCCCCTGGCACTGGCTGTGGGAGGAGAGCCGTCTCATCTCCAGGTCTGGAACTGGGAGCATTGGGAGATAAAATGAGGCCTGGTGGCCTGCTGGGCACAGCTCTTCCCGTTTGAGGGTTGGATTTGTGAACTTGCCAGCGGAAGGGGAGGCAGCTCCCAGCATGTCCCACCAGCCCAGGGCTCCAGATGCGCCCACGGAATCCTTCACCATTAGTTCAGACAGGGTACAAAAGCCTCTCAGCCATCACCAGCAGAAGCTGTGGAGTGGTGGAGGTGATGAAATCCTTGCTCCAGCATCAGTGAGCACCACAGTCCGTCTTCGTTTATCGTTCTGTTGCGTTGTACTGGTTTGGCTTGTTAGGCTTCCTTGGGTAAACAGAGAAAGGAATGTCCAGAGGAAGCCTTGACACATTTGGCTCGATGGTTCAGCCTGGAAAAATGCAGTTTGCTGGCCTGCAGCTTGGAAAGGTGAGGCTTTTCCTCTGGAAAAGTGAGGTTTAGGTCATTCTGACCTCTTCCCATGAGGTGTCACGTGGCAGCACGTGCCTTCAAACCCCTTGGACAAAGCATATGCAAAGCCTATTATGAAGCTGTGGAATTCAGCCCAATCACGTTGAAATTGGGTCATCCTTTGTTAATGTCACTTTTTCAGATGCACGGGAGTCAGCGGTGCACAAAATATTCAGTGCAGTGCAGGCCACAGAGGTGGAAATAGAGAGCCTGGGAATCTGTCTGATGCTGGCAGTGCTGATGTGGTCTGAGCTGAGCAGAGGGGACAGCTCCAGGTGTGTTGTGTCACCAGATGAGGAGACTTGATGGAGAAACCCTTAAATGAGCTAATTGCTGGAGCATTTTCCCAGCACTCACCCACAAGCAACCTTAACGAAAATCCACCAACTTTTCCCGAAGAAAAACAACTCCCAGTTGCCTCTCTATTTTGGAAGTGGGCTGTAAGTCAAACAGCTTTTCATCTCGAAGGAGATGCTTTTTAAAAACCATCTGTGAAGTGCAGCCGTTTATCAAGGAGGGTTGGGTGCTGGAGAGGCTTTCTCATCCCAGACCTGAGTCAAGCCACAGTTCTCCTGGCTGGAGAGAGTGCTGCCAATCCTGGCAGAGCAGAGCATCCTCTGGAAGCAGAAAGGGCCCCAATAACTGATGGCATTCCCTGGTGAGGCTCTCCCAGCATCCAGGACCCGCAGCAGCCTCGCCACTGCTGGTGCCAAGTGTGTGACACATTTTTTGCTCCTGCTTTGCTTAGCACAAGAAGATTGCAAAGCCCAGGTTCAGCCCTTTCCAAAATCACTTAATAAAAGGATTCCTGCCTTTTCCAGCCTTGGAAAAGATCCCTTTGGAGCAACAAGGAAAGGAAGTGCCTGTAGTTAGAGAGAAATCTAAACAGCATTTGGGCACTGTGGTGATGACTGCAGTGTGCGAACCCGTCCAGGAAAACAAAGACATTTAGGACAATGAATCCAATCTTTCCAAACTTTCCCAGGAGATGTGCCTTGCTGTTGGAAGCAGTGAAATCCTGGGACTGTGTCACAGCATAAGAGCAGTGCCACCACACCTCCTGTCCTGATTCTACCGTGGAGGGGGGATTAATCTGGAGAAGAGAAAGTTTCTGATGCTTGTTAAAATTTGGCCGAAGCTCTGAAACTCAAGGGTTTATATGTTTTCCAAACTGGTGGGTGGTTCATTCTAATTCTGGATATGCAGTTTATTCACATACACAACTAATCCTTTTTCGAATCCTGTTAAGTTCTTGTTCTTCTCAGTATCCTGTGGCAATAAGTTCCAGCAGCTAATTGTGCTTGTGTTGAGCTCCCTTGATCCACTTTACTCATGCTTGCTTTAAAATTTAAGTGTTGTTCTGAGAAGCTTGGTTAATATTTTTTTTTTTCCCTGGGAGATAAGCTGTGTTCTTGATCCCATTTGTGCCAACAGGGCTCAGGCTGGAAGGAAGAAGAGTGGGTCAGGTTTTGCCTCAGCTGTTGCAAGGTCAGGGAAATTTTGTGCCTTAATTTCTGTGGCAGTTGGAAAACACAAGGAATGGCTCTGTAGGCAAGGCAAGTGCAGTGACTGTGGTTTGTAGGTGAAGCTGGAGAAAATATTGAGTGATAAAACAGCCTCCTGAAACTGAGCTTCCTTAATCAGGCTTTTCCAGTACTCCTGAATTTCTGAAATTAAAAAAGAAATAAATAAATAAGAAGAAGCATACATTATTTCTGTATTTCTGGCCAGAGGAATTATTTTAATTTTTAAAAGAAGGAAACAAATGCTGGGGGAAGAGATGATGCAAACCCTCACCCTCCGCTGCAGCATTGGCTCCACAATTCGGATTCCCATGGATGAATCCGGGTCTCCTGTAGCTGGAAGAGCTCTACTGGAGACCTGAAACATTTCTGATCATTCTCCCTCCCTTTGCTGACCTCTAACCCGAGGTTTGTGCTGCACGGATCAGCTCAGGGATGTCCATCCCCCTTGCAGCTCTCTGGGAGGGCTGGCCTGAAAACCCTCTGTCCTTTTGTCCCCTGGATCGGGAGAATCTGAGCTTGAAAACACCACCCCTGATTAAATCCTCCGAGAAGCAGCAATTCTGTGTGCTCATTACTCAGTTCTGGCTATGTTCTGCTTAATAACTGAACAGTAATTAGCTCCACAGTTTTGCTACTATACTTATAATAGCCCCCATTAAAGTTATGGGGTTTTTAGGCAGTAATGGCTTACAGAGTAATTAACGAGCAAGAGGCTTTTATTACTACCTTTATTTTTAGCCTGTGCTTTACAAGCCTGTTCTGCCAAACACCAAAAATCTTAGACAGAGCCTTGGAGTGCCCACCCCCTGCCAAGCAGCGTGGAAAGGAGCAGGGATGCGTGTGGGGCACCTGGAGCTCAGAATTGCTCCAGAATCCCGGAATTCCAGAATTATTTGGGTTGAAGGGACCTTAAAGCCCATAACATTCCACCCCCTGCCGTGGGCAGGGACCCCTTCCTCTATCCCAGGCTGCTCCCATCCCCATCCAACCTGGCCACTTGTCCTGACCCAGCCTTGTCCCCAGTGTCTGCTGTGCTGTGCCCACCCCGTGCCTCAGTTTCCCCCTGCACTCGCATCCCTGCGGTGGATTTCTGTGCCAGACGTCTGTCTGAGCTTGGGCGTGAATTCAGAGGGGTTTTTGGGATCACAGGGGTTGTGAGTTGGGGTGGGCAGAGCAGAGGCACCAGCTCTGCCTTGTGCCACTCCAGCATCACTTTTCAGCAGGGATCAGCTGCTGTTGCAAAAGTGAAAGGAACCCTGTGCTGAGATTTAGGGGATGCTTTGCCTGGAGGGAAAAGCTTTTGGTGAGAATATTCTGAAGTGTGAGTGTTCATTTTCTTTGTAAAGCTTTTGTTGCAGGTTTTGGCAGCGTTTGTTTGTTATTTCCTGGCTGGTTTGGAGCACAACAAAGTGTTTGCTACGTTTGTCTGGGGATTTTTTGGGGTGTGCTTTTTTACATCTAGACAATGTTTTTACTCCGGTAAGATGTCGAGGCACGAATTCAAATCAAGCCATTCTTTACTATAACATTTTCTAAATCACTTCTCTTCAATGTGGGCAAACCAAGGATTAATGACACTGGGGCTGAGCAGCCCCAAAGGAGGAATGAAGGTAAAACTGACTATAAAGGTAGCAGATCAAATCAGTCGTTCCTATGGCAAGTGTCAGAGCTGATGCCAATTAACTTGATTTAAAAAAAGAACCTTCAGTGTTTAATAATCCAGCATGTTACTAACACGTGGCTCCAGGATTTATTAAAGCTTTTTTATTAGATCAGTGCCCTTTCCATATTGTCATTCCTCGACACCATTGCCCTCTGCCGGAGGATGGGGATCTCTCTCATCATGTGGCACCTGATTCTTCCCAAAACCGTGCAAAACGCCTTTGTTTTAGGAGTACTTTAACCCCAAAATCACATTTGAGCCAGTGATTTGTGTCCTTCACCTCACTTTTCAAAAGTGGAAAAATAAAAAAGGCGGGATATTTTCTCTAGTGGAAAATAGAGTTTGATCGTTTTAATTGATGTTTAAATTTGTTCCTCGTCCTTCATTTCCCTGGGGAAGAGGAGATAGCAGAAGTTCAAAACTGGCAGTCTGAACAAAGCAGGTTTTGTTTCTAACCCTGTCGGTGGGAAACGGAGATCGGTGTTATGATGGGGCAGGGGTACAGGGAACGCCTTGAAGAGGAGAAGAATCCTTTCTCCCTGACCAATCTTTGTCTGGGGCCACAAACAGCAACAAAAAGCATCGCCTGGCTTTGGCAACAAGGGAATTTGGGGATTTAGGGCAAGCTCTTTGTCTCAGGCTGCGAAGCTGTGACTCGTCTCAGCAGCAGTGTAAAATCACAGGCTCCCGTGGGTTCCTGGCTGATGTTGTTCACGGGAGGAAATGGATTTCACCTTTGGCAGCTTTGGCACGTGATGAGAGGGGGGAGCGTGGCTTTGTGACACTGAGAGCCGGCGTGGCCACCGAGGCCCTAGGTGGCATCAGGGTGTTGGAGAGGGAAGCTTGAAATACTCTGGATGGAGATTTCACAGTGCTCACAGCAGCCCCAAAGGAATTCTTACCATGTCCTTCAGGCAGGGTCATCAATAAAAGCAAATCCCTTCAGGAACTGGCAGTGAGGAAATGCCTTTGCTGCAGAGCAGAGCCCAGGGTGCTCTGGGGGTGCTGCCAGGCAGCTCGGGGTGCAGAGCATGGCCAGAACTGGGGTCAGGCTCTGGCTCCGTGTCCCTCCCATCACCCATCAGCATCTGGGACCCACCCTGGGGTTGTGTCCCTTTGGGGACGTTAATTGCAGCCACTGCATCTGAGTGGCACCTGCAGCCCCGAAGCGCCGATGGTGCGAGCAGAGCTCAGCCAGCTCCGGGGGGACAGGGAAGGGAACATTCCTGTCCCTGGCAGCTCTCTCTGCTGGGCCACGAGTGGGCTGTGCTGGAGCTCCACAGTGACCACTGGGTGACCAGGGAGCTGCTGAATGCTCAGGAGCAAACGAAAAGGAGTCGATGCCGGAGAGAGCAAGGCACAAATCGCTGGAGCCTGCTCGTTCTTCCCGGTGCTGAGGGGGTGGAAAGCAGGGCAGCACCCCAGCCCAAAGGTGCCCGTTTTCCATCATGCCAAGCCCAGCCTGTCCCACGGGAGGAGGCTGGATTGAGCCTGGATGGGCAGGAGGCAGGGAAAGGGCAGCTCTAAGGTGGGGGCACTGTGTCTGGAGGAAGCTGCCGGTGACGAACAGGGCATTTGGTGATGCCAGCCCACCGCGGCAGCTTGCCAGGGGCTGTGGATGGGCTCTGAGGGGCTTTTTTAGCTGTCATTTGCTCCCACCCCCTCTCCAGCAGCAGAATCCTTTCCTTGGTGCATTTCTGGGGAAGGCACTTTACCAGGTAAGGTGTTCAGGCTTTCCAGCTGCCCCCTACGGCCCTGCCCTGGCAGGGGATGCTCAAGGGACGTGTTCCAGCTTTATCCGAGGATTCAAAGGATGCCAACACTCCATGTCCTCTGTTCAGGCACGGTCAGCAACCGCAGGGACAGCAGGGATGAGGCCAGATGCTCTTTCCTGAGGGCACTGTGCTTTGGCAGAGCGAGGCCAGCAGGATTTCTCAGGCTCTGAGAGCTGGACAGGGATGCAGCAGAAGGCTGATGCTTGCTGGAATAATTCCTCCTCTTCCTCCCTGGTTGATTTTGTCTGAATGAGGCTGCTTTCACCAACTCTGAAAAAAAAGGAGAGAGCTCTGACTGGGGAACTGGCTGTTTGCTAGAGTTGGCTGGAAATTTTCCTACAAGTTTGGGTTTAGTATGTGTGGAAAAAAACCAAGTATTCACTGAAACTTTAGCTGAAGAACACTTACATGTCACTTTTAAGCCCAACCTATGTCTTCCTTCCCTCTTGTTTTCCCTGGTGAATGAATACCTCTGTGATTGAAGTGCTAATTTGGAAGAACCAGGTCCTGTCCAGCCACTTGAATATCTCTTGATTGCAAGATTCCTTTAGAGGAAAAACCTGTCAGTTCTTGGAGCCGTTTCACTCCAAGCGGGCTCCGTGCTGGGGGCTGGCTGGACAGCCCAGTGGCCACGGGAAGTTCAGATCAATCCAGTTCGGGCTAATCGGGGATCTGAACCTGGATTTCTCCATGCAACCAAGAAAAAGCCAGCTCTGGAAAGACACAAGTAGCATGGCATCAAGAGCCCAGGCTCAAGGAGCTCCCTCTGACCGAAGGAGGGGTCTGATAATTCCCAGATCACTGGCAGTGGGAGAGCAGTGCTTTTCCCAGAGCATCCTGCTCCCTCCGCAGCATCCCTGGGCTCTCCCTGCCTGCACTGCAGCCCTTTTAGCAGCCTGGGATGCGTTCCCCCCCACGGGAGCAGCGGCACTAAACTGCTACCCGTGTTTGCAAACTGCCCACCCTGCGTGGCAGCCCCGCTAAGTGCCGTGCTTTGCACACAGTCTGCTTAAATCTTGTATGTGCTCGTGTTGCATCAAACTAAGCCATCGTGGCACTTTAATATACTCCAGGCACAGCACCTCCGAGAGAGAATGAACCTGAGCAGGCTGCTGGAAGCCCGAGCTAAAACTGGCTGTGTTGGAGCTGCCAGCAGGATGGGCTGAGCTGAGGGGATGCTGATGGGGAAAAATGCGGGATCACGTTTCTGTGCCCCAGGAGCAGAGGTGCAGCCACCCCAAGAGCTCTGCCTGGCCCAGGGAGAGGATCTGGGGGGTCACAGCATGTGCTGATGTGTCCTCACACATCAGTGGTGTGGTCATGGCAGTCTCTGCTCCTTCTGCGGGCTTGGCTGGCTTGTGGGGAAGGTTCTTTTCTGCTGGGATGGCTCAGACACTGCGGCACCAAGCAGCTTTCACTCGGCTGGCAAGAGGGACTTGCTTGACAAGGGGAAAGCAAGGCCCTGGACATCCAGGAGGCATCTCCCTGGAGGGGTGGGACACTGCTGCTGCTCACTGCCTCAGGGGTTTGTTCTTCTTGAGGAGGATTTGGGAGCTCTGGTACTTTCTCTGCCTACTCACCTTTGCTCTGTGTTGCAGGTTGGCTTCCACATGAGTCCCTGAGGTTCCTGCTGGCAGCTCCAGCAGTGTCCTGCAGAAGTGCCCTCCTGCTCCTGGGCTCAGCAGCCGAGGCCCCTGCAAACCTGCTTCTGCAATGGGTGGGTTGTAAGCACTGGTAAGACCCACGAGTCGTGTCGCCTTCGCTGCTCTCTCCCTCTCTCGCGTTCTCTCTCTCTCTGTCCTTGCTCCTTCCTGCCCATTTATTTCTGTTCTCCATGTGCTCTGCTGTTCTGTCTCTGGGGTTTTCACTGTCAGGTAATGAGGAGCTGTGGGCCCAGTCAGTCTTGGAGATGCCGAAGAGACGAGACATCCTGGCTATCGTGCTGATAGTTCTGCCCTGGACACTACTAATCACCGTGTGGCACCAGAGCACCATTGCTCCGCTGCTTGCAGTGCACAAGGGTGAGAGAAACCAAACCAGCCCATGCCAAGCCCGTGCATCCCCCCTTCGCCCTCATCTCCTCTCTCATTTCATTTCTCCATGGCAGCCATGCTCATCTCAGCTCCCAGACCATGCCCATGCAGGAGCCTCCCCACCTCTGCTGTAGGAACAGCCCAGTGCTCGTAGGGGTCCTTCAGAGGCATCAAACTCCAAGTCATGGGATGTGCTCGCTGCACTTGGAGAGCTCTTCATGGCCTAAATCCAGAGTGCTGCTTCTCTTTGTTCCCTGGGAGAGGATTCCCTCCCTGCTGGCCTTTGCAGCGCTCTGCACACAGAGTTATTCCAGCAGGAAAGCTGCAAAGGAGAGCAGAGGAAACGAAGCTGCCACTCGAGGCAGCTGCTCTGGGAGACGTGAGGCTGAGAGCACTTTTTAAGGCAAGCAGAAAGCAGTGCTCTTGCCCTCGAAGGAGAAGGCAGGAGCCAGATCTCACCTGCCTGGGGGAGTTACAAAGCTATGAGAAGCTGACTTCCACACTGCCTGTCACGCACTGCAGTAAATACAGCCCTGGCCCAAATCTGGAGGCTGCAGGAAGTTCTTTTGGCTGGAAGCATCCTAGTTTGGTCCTGTTCTTGGCACAGCAGCAATATCTAAGGGCTGTGAGGGCTCTTGGGGGCTGGAAGAAGCCACGCTACCTTCTGCCACCTTCCTTCTTGGTTCTACCCTTCTGCTGTGGGCAGGCTGGTCTGGGGGAAGAAGCCCAGTTCATTTTCAGGACCCTTTCATCCTCTCTGGTCCCTTTCTCTGAGGGATTCTCTCCCCTTTTAATGTTTGCCCCCATCCTCCCCAGCTGCTTATCCCTTCGCTGGACACTCTGATGTGCAGCTTGAGTTGTAGGAAGCTCAGTCCGTCCCGAGCAGCTTTCCCTTTCTCCTGACAGCCACCCCTGAGGCTTTGGGCAGGGAAAAATGACTCTGATCCCTTCTGGAAGGTGGACAGTGTTTCAGAGGGTGAGGGATCTCCTGGGCTCTAAAACAGGACATTAAAGATGACTGAAAACACGCTGCCTGTCTGTACAGCAGTTTGGTTCACTGCCCTAAAAGCTGTTTTCTGTGAATAGCCACTGCAGTTACAGCACAGAAACTGCTCCAATGGCTCAGCCAAGAACTCACCAATGACCTTGATAAGATACTTCTCTGCTTCTCAGAGCCCCCAGTGGAAAGTGAGTGGGGGTAGAGACCGGCCTGAAAGCTCTCTAGAGGAATCATTTTGTTCTTGTGAGGCGTTTCTGAGATGCCCTGCTAACAGGTGCTGAGAGAGATGTACACCTGGAGATGCCCAGAACAGCAGAGCTTCCCCGTGCCAGGGCTTACAGCTGAGGCTTTCACCTGCAGGGCTTTGCAAACTGTCTCGGGCACCGTCCTGGCTAATTACATTTGTGTCTGTGTCCAATGCATTTCACAGATTGATTCCTGAACTGATTCCAGCGTTCTCTGCTCTCAGAGAGCTCTGCTGTGTGATGCTGAGGTGCTTTGCAGTACGTAGGGCCTGCTCTCAAACCGTACCCTGTTCCCTCCCCCAGTTATCCACCCCCCTCTGTCAATGCCATGGAGTACGAGGCCTTCGTTCGGTTCTGGCATCAAAGCCTGTGCTGCTGGAAGAATAACATGCTATGAAAAAGCCATGGGTAGTCCCCTGCTGGGTCAGACCTAATGGCTCTCTCTTCCTGTTCTTTCTCATCTCGAGTTCCTGGTAGTTACCTGATTTTTGCAAAATCTACGGCTCAAAGTGTTCTGTGCCCACCGGAGGGCCAGGCTTACATCCTGAGCGGGGGTCCCCCTTCATGTCTGCAGCCCGTGGCATTCCCGCTGCTCTGCAGTGGAAACTGTGGAAGTTGCACCCTGGAAAAGTGGCAGGTGCGTCAACATTGGTTTCCCTTGAGCTGATTGTGAACAGTTTGCAGGGATTTTGTATGTTTGGATCAGAGTACCTGATCTTTAGGCAGTTCATTGCTCACATCTGCACCCCTGAGGGGGCTGTTATGTTCAGAGGCTGGAGGGGCCTTTTTGAGGCAGGTTAGTTAGAGGCAGGGGAAAACTCTCTGCAGGAAAAACCTACAATCACAGGCTTTAATTTCCACTCTCCATTTCTGGGTTTGAAGTGTGTCTTTCCCCGCTTCTCTGCGCCTGTCAGAGAGCAGTGGGGCACTGCAGTGTCCTGCCCAGACCACGCTGCTGGGGATCTTCACTGGCCTGGTGTTTTCCACCAGTTATTCCCCTGCCTCCCAGTCCAGGTGCTCCAGTGCCTGAGTGCAGAGCCGTGAGTCCTGTCCCACTGAGCACGGTGCCCAGAGCCCTGGAGCTCTTCAGGGATGATGGATCATCAGTCCACGTGGCTATTTTCTTTATCGAGATCCCATTGCTCCTTGATCCCATTGATCCTGTCTCTTCTGGGTGCTTTTTAAAGCTCCTTGTTGTGAGCACTCAGCCCAGTTGTCCTGGGCTCTCAGGCTTTTTTTTTCTTTTAATGCTGGTTTTCTAGCAGTAGAATCTTCTTTTCTCACGTGTGTTTGTCCCTGACTCCTTTATTTATCCGTGCACTTATTTATGAAAGCCTCCACCCGAGCCCGTTTCCTCTCCTCGCACCCACGCGGGTGACCCGCGGGTGGCCGCAGCCTGCTGGCTCAGCCGGGGGGTGCCGGACACCCGAGTCCATGCGGCTTTCTCTTCTCTCCATGCCCTTGCTCAGATGATGGTGGTGACTCCCAGCGTGATCTCGCTGCAGGCTTGGACTCCAAGGAATACTGCCTGTCGGACCGGGACATTGTGGAGGTGGTGAGGACAGAGTACGTGTACACGCGCCCACCCCCGTGGTCAGACACGCTGCCCACCATCCACGTGGTCACCCCCACCTACAGCCGGCCCGTGCAGAAGGCAGAGCTGACCCGGCTGGCCAACACGCTGCTGCACGTGCCCAACCTGCACTGGATCCTGGTGGAGGATGCCCAGCGCCGCACGCCGCTCATCACCCGGCTGCTGCGGGACACGGGGCTCAACTACACCCACCTCAACGTGGAGACGCCCCGCAACTACAAACTGCGCGGGGACATGAGGGACCCCCGCATCCCCCGCGGCACCATGCAGAGGAACCTGGCCCTCAGGTGGCTGAGAGAGACCTTTAACAAAAACAACAGCCAGCCCGGGATTGTTTACTTTGCTGATGATGATAACACCTACAGCCTGGAGCTCTTCGAGGAGGTAAGACCTGAGGCTGGGGGGGCTGAACGTGGCTGATTAGCACAGGGAGGGGGTGAGAGATGCTGTGAGCGAGCTGAGGAGATGCTGCGCATGTCCTCTCCTGAGCTCTGGATTAGTCCTGGCTGTAGTCCCTGTGCTCGGGTTTTCTCCGGGGCTCCGTTACCCTGTGTGTTTCCCAGAGTCAAAGCATCCCGTGGGAAGCCACGGGAACCCCGGTTTATCAGGTGTGATCAGGAGGCAGCTTCCATGGAAAGGGAGCTAATGAGGAGCTGCCTTCCCCTGTGGGGAGCCTTGTTAGGGTTGGAACATCCCCTGCTGTCCGACGTGCAAAGACACCCCAGCCATCCTTCTTCCTCGCCTCATCCCGGAGATTTCCAGCTCATCTGACGTTTTCCACCTTCCTTCTCCACCACTTGGCTGTCTGTTAAATCCTGTCTGTTTTTATTTGAGGGGTCCCTGGAGCTCCTTTTCCTTCCCTGCCGTTTGCCCTTGTTTGCCGCATCGCAAGGTTAAATTCCGTGGCTGTCAGGAGCCCGGCGCCTGCTCCGCACAGACCCCGGCTGAGGGAGGCAGCGGTGCCCTGTCAGAGCCACCCCTGAGCTGTGTCAGCAAGCCGCGGCGTTCCCAGGACATCTTGTTCAGAGATGTTCTCTGCGCTTGTCTCTGCCTTGCTGCACACCCGAGGAGCAGGAGTTTGTCAGAGATTTTGCTTCCCCTCCTGGAGAAGCAAAGCCCTCCATGCACTGCCTGGGCGAGGGATGTCTCTGTGCCAGGAGACGTGCAGCTTTTCCCCCCCGGAGCAATTCCTCTTGCAGCACCCGGGCATGGATGTCTCCCAGGCTGCTGTCAGCAGGCAGAGGAGCAGAGGTCTCCCCCTGGAAGTTTGCAGCTCCAGGGCTGAATTTCAGCATGTCCTGACAATCTGGTTGGGCTTGAGCAGGGGAAGTTTTCCCCAGGCTTTTCCACCTTTGCTCTTTGTTCCACTCCGACTGCGGCTCTAAATGAGCTCCTGTCTGCAGGTTTGAATGGTCTTACAGTGCCAGGTACCTCACCTGGCTTCCAGCTCAGAAATTACTTGTTCCCTCCCCCCTGACACCAAACTCTTGCAGCAAGGGACAAGAAAGGAGGATTGCTTCCTCCCCCACCAGCTGCCAGTTTTCATAGCAGGGATCTCCTGTTTGTTTCCTTATACATGCCTCTTTCCCTTCCCTGATGGCTCTCACTTTAGCTTGCACAGCCACAGGAATACACACGCTTTGAAAGCTGAAAGTGAATTCAGACTGAATTTCTTTCTTCCCCCGTCCCCTTTGAGGCTGGCTCTGGCAGCATCTTGAGACAGACTCCTCACATGAATAAAGCAGAAAGGGTTCCTTCATTCACTCGTGTGCTGTGCTCCTAGAGGCTTCTCCTCTCTGATATGTCTCTGCAGTTAAGGTCACTGAGCCAAGGAAATGTGCTGTGAAATGCAGGAGACACACGTTATTGTTCCCTGTGGACAGGGGCTGCCGTTAGCAGCTGTATAATGCAGAAGGGCAAGTGCCAGAGCTCTTCTGCTCTCGTTTGCAGTAATTAGCAGCGATGAGATTAGCTCTGGGAGATCCCTGATCTAAGAGAGCGAGCTGAGAGCGGAACGGGAGGCTGAGCCTGCCAGGGAGCAGGGCAGGGTGCTGGGGGTGAGCGGGCAGAGTGGCATTCAAAGCATCTGCCTTGGCAAGTGCAGCAGCCCTGGTGGCTCCGCTCTATTTCTGGCCACCGCAGGGAGCAGAGGCACTCGGCGTTGTTCCCCGGGGCAGGAGCAGCGAGAAGGGACTGTCCTGCCTGCTGGGAATGTCTGGAGAGGCTGTGCTTCCCAGCCGGCCCCGAGGCAGGGGGCTGCAGTACCTCACTCTGGAGATGCCCTCAGCCTTACATAGGCCGAGCTCGCAGCTTAAATATCGTAGTAGAGACCACCTTTCTTCCTACATGTGCCACTCCGGCATTTCCAGGCGGCCTTGGACAAGGTGCTTCCCTCCTGTGCCTTGATTTGCCCACGTGGAGCCCGACAGCTGGACAAAAACCCCACTCGTAAATCCCAGAGATGCTCCTTCCTGGCAGCTTTGTTTCCAGTGCTGAGCCCAGCTCGGTTCCGTGGCCACTGCTGTCAGCTGGCACTTCCCAAAGCCCTTCCCTTCTCCAGCTCTGGCACGGGCAGCCTTTTACAGGTGGGCAGTGAGGCCTGAGCCACGGAGGTGCTGCCGGGGGGTGGGGTGCAGGCCGCTGGCTCCAGCCGGAGCTCGGGACGTCGGGTCCCGGGGCTGGTTCTGCCGGGATCCCCGTGGAACCCGGGCTCAGCGCGTCCCCGCGTGTGCTCGCCCCCAGATGCGCAGCACCAGGAAGGTGTCGGTGTGGCCCGTGGCCTTCGTGGGCGGCCTGCGCTACGAGTCGCCCAAGGTGAACGCGGCGGGGAAGGTGTACGGCTGGAAAACCGTGTTCGACCCGCACCGCCCCTTCGCCATCGACATGGCCGGCTTCGCCGTCAACCTCAGGCTCATCCTGCAGCGCTCTCAGGCCTACTTCAAACTGCGGGGAGTCAAGGGCGGCTACCAGGAGAGCAGCCTGCTCCGGGAGCTGGTCACCCTCAGCGACCTCGAGCCCAAGGCTGCCAACTGCACTAAGGTATGGTCTCGTCCTCGGGCGGGGGTTGTGAGGAGCCAGAGGGGGGGGGAAGCCCCAGTCAGCCCCATCATTCCATCACCTCACAGAATCACAGCACATCCTGAGTTGGAAGGATTATCCAAGCCAACAATCCCACCCTGGGCATCCCTGGCAGCGCTGCCCAAACGCTCCTGGAGCTCTGGCAGCCTCGGGGCTGTGCCCATTCCCTGGGGAGCCTGGGCAGTGCCCAGCACCCTCTGGGGGAAGAACCTTTCCCTGAAATCCGGTCTAACCCTCCCCTGGCATGTTTCCAGCCATTCCCTGGGTCCTGTCCCTGCTCACCAGAGAGAAGAGATCAGTCTGTCCATCCTCTGCCCCTCATGAAGAAATTGCAGACAGATGTGAGCCTCCTCTCAGTCTCCTCTCCTCCAGGCTGCTCCTCTGTGTTTGGAGGGAGCACAGCCCCATTTCGTGGAAGCAGGGAATGGGTGATTACTCACTAAAATGTGTGGAGGGCACACATATCTGTTTTGGTTGCAGGCTGCTAGTGGTTGCATAAGCCTTGAAATAGAGAGTCTTCTTTCCCCCGTAGCTGTTCTTCTTTCTTACATTACTCCTAAAAGATTTTATTTTCAAGGTGGGCTTTCCTGTGGCCTTGCTGATCCCCTGGAGCAGGGAATTCCATGGGTGAAATGCATGTCAGCTGTTTAATGTGAATTCCTGAGGGGGTCTGAGTGCTGTGACATGCTGAGGTTTGGCTCTGTGGGGCCGTGTGAGCTGTAACCCAGGAGCAGCAGCCACAGCCTTTCCTGACTGCAGGGAAGGGCTGTTCCCACAGTCTCTGCCTTGTTGCCAAGTTGTCTTCTCCCTCCTGACATCTCTGCAATGTCTGTGCTGTACAAAAAACCTGGATCTTTCTGTGTCAGAGCAATCATAGAAATGTTTTTGTGCCTGGGATATTGCTCTGAGCTCCAGGAGGCTTCCAGGAAGCTTCATTTGGGGGGGATTTCACTGCTGTCAGCTGTCTGATTGATACTGACTGCACACATTGCTGGGCCAGGGAGCAGGACCCCATGTGCTAAATAACACAGAAACCCAGAGCACACTGGTGGTTCTCCTGAAGACTTCCCAGTCTGGGATGAGAGATGAATTTGTCTGGGCTGACAGGGGAGCGTGGGAGACACCATGAGACAAAGCTGGTGAGTGTGACAGGCATCACTCACAGCCCATCAGCAACAGAGGTGCTGTCAAGGGCTTTGAAGCTTTGTGAGTGGGTTCCCTAAACACTGGAGCTGTGGTGGGGGTCCCTCCGAGGTCAGAGACCCCTGTGTAGCACTCTCACACCTTTGTCTGTTACAAACATCAGCCAGTCTGAATTAGAGAGCCTTTATTGCTTAATTACCCCAACAGAATTGTTCTTTTACTGCAAATAAGTTGTTATTGCCATCAGTCCCAGTGCTGGATCCAGGCCTCCATCCCTTTTTGGGATAGGAAAAAAAAGCGTTTCTAATACCTTTTGTCTGATTTCCATGTGCACTGCTCCACAGCCCCCAACCATGGAAAAAAACAGGGATCACAAGGTTTTCCAGTGCTCTCACAAGGAATCCAGGAATAAGGAGGAGAAGCCCAGGGAAAGGAGCAAGTCTGGGTTTTGTCTGATACCTGCTGTGCCCCTCTGAATCCACACGTCTGTGTTTGGCTGTCCAACGCTGGGACAAATAACACAACCAGCCTCCCGAGGTTAGGGAAAGAGACAGGATTAAAATCAGATCCCCGTTCCTGGGCCCTGCATGGAAATAAATGTGTTTCCAACAGGCAGGAGAGACGGACAGGCTGCTTTTAGGCTGGTGCACAGAAGATTAGGGGTGTTTACTCCATTCATCTTTGCTCTATTGTCCCTGCTGTAAATGAATACCTGTTGGAAGGAAGCTGTGCTAAAGGCTGGGGGTGGGAACGACGGCCCTGGAGGAACACCGGAGGAAGGAGAGGAAGGAAAAGGCTGTTTCCAGGCAGGAGGAAACAAATGGCGCTGGAGCCAGGCAGGGCTGTGACACAGGTCAGGGATGGGGAGGAAGAAGCAGGGATTGCTGCCCAGCATCGGAAGCAGACTGTGCTGCTTTTCTTGGCTGGGCTGGGGAGAGCTCACAAGGGTCCTTGTTGTGAGCTGAATGCTGTCTTCTCCTGGCAAGCTCCGAGCGCAGCTCTGCAGGTTGGGCTCTGCCTTTCTGCTTCAGCTGCTGCCAGCAGCCTCCATTTCCCTGGGAGTCTCCATTTCTGGTTTTACTCCCCCATTTTACCAGGAGCAGAGGCCAGGCCAGCAGCAGAGAAGGACCAAAGCCAGCCGTGGTCTGGGGTCCTCTCACCCCGAGATCAAAGCACAGGCTCCTCTCTCTCTCGCTCTCCTGTGCTCCCAGCACTTGTCATGCCTTGCTTCTGTTAAACATAACCACACACCTGCTTTGCAGGGAGATTTACATTAAAAATTATGATGTGCTTGGATAGAGTCATTAAGGAGGGATCAGAGGAATGTGTAAGATAAGCACAGGCATCTGTTCTCCAAAAATGCTGCCTTCCCTGTGTGCAGTGCTGTTCTGGTAATGCTGATCAGAATTCAGCCCACAAACACACACTCCTGCAAAAAGCTGAAGCTTAGGCCAAAGGCCACGTATCCTGCTTATTTTCTTGGATTTGGGAACTGCCCAAAATCAAGGAGAAAGTAAGGAAAGTTAGTATTAATTGCTGAGGAGAAAGTTATCCCTCCTTATGAGGAGGGAAGGATCGGTTTATCCTGGAGCTGTAAGGAAACAGGGCTTTGCAAGGATTCTCTGCCTTTGGAGTTCTGCTGCTCGTGCATTTCCCCACTCCCCCAAATCAAACCACCCTCTCTTCAATCCATTGGCACAGGAGGGAGGTCTGAAATGTGGCATTCCCATGAGGCTGGTGGACGGGGGGATATTTGCTCCCCATTTTCTGTTAACACCCAGGAGAATAATCTGCAGTGAGCTCAGCCAGGGAAGGAGAGCCAGGGGGCCCATGGGCACCATTAATGCCACAGCTGGGGGAATATTTGGTTGTCAGGCTGGAGAACGGGGAGCAAAGCTGCCCTTTCAAGCCTGATGTCTCTCTTCCTTCACATTCTGTAGTTTCCATTTCAAACAACAACTCCTGAACCCCTCCTGGGAGGGTCTGTGTGCTGGAAACCCGGCGACCCCCTCCCACTGCAGGTCGACTCTCCTGTCTGCTTTTTAATCTCCTGTTGGAAGACAATGAATTGTTCTGCCGTGGAGATGAATCCCTGCCATCTCCCAGATCTGTTTTGAGTCCTGTGACTCCAAATGGCAGGGCTGGCAACGAATGGAAGGGTTTTGCAGTAGTATTTTCAAAGGGGAGTCCCTCAGGTGACCTGTACGAAACCACTGCTCAGGACAAGTCGGATGTTTGGTCTCCCTCACTGTTTGGTCTCTTGTGAGAGAGCCAAAGCTTCCCTGCTGCTTGGAAAAACCAAGCACTGGCTGAAAGGAAAAGCAAATGTTTCTGTACTAAATGGTGATCTACCTCCCACGTTAAAGAGCACAGCATGAAAAACGGTAAAAGCTGCTGTATCAAGCTGCAGACTCTGAGAATGGGTCCATTTTAGCTCGTTTAATCTCCCCTTTTTTGGCATTTGGCTGAAGCAGTGCAGAAGTGGGATCCAGTTGAAGGAGAATACTGATAAGGTGTAGTTGTTGTGGTTGCTCGTGGAGCGTGTGGTCGGAGTTGCTGAAGTGCGAGCGAGTCCCCGGGCCACAAGCAGGGCTGGATGTGGAGTGTCAGGAGTGTAAAGGGCTCTCACCAGCTCCCACTGGAGAGGAGAATTGGCTGCAGGATTTCTCCAGCACCTGGTGTATCCTTTCTGCTGTTGGACCTGCCACCGGTGCCTGCAGAGAGCCACTCGTGAGCCCTGCTTGGGTTTGCCTTTTCCCGGGCAGGCAGCGCAGGAATTGCAGCAGAGCCGCTGCCGTGGGGAGAGCAGCGCTGGGATCCAGGGTAACTTTGATAAGCGGGCTCTGAAGTGCTTGTGGGGGATGATGAAATGGATTTCTGGACCCACTCCAGCCAGCAGTTGGTCTCTACTGCTTCAGTCTCAGCAGAGATTTAAGCTCCACACAGGAGGTGGCTGCTCACATCAGAGACAAATTTGGTCAAACAAGCTCCTTGGGAAGGTGGGGGAAGGTGCTCTGCTTGAACCAGGAGGGTTTGAAAAGGGCTTTGTTCATCCTTTAGAAGCAGAACGTGCCCTCGTTTTTCAGGAAGGCAGGCGCTGGGTGGAAGTGGTTTGCGGGATTCAGCGTGCAGGGGATTGTCATGGCAACCAGAGGGAAACCCCACGGGGTGGGAAACAGCCAGGCACAGGTGAGGGGGAGCAGGAAACCTGCTCGGAGAGGATAAAGCTGCTCCCAGCAATCCCGCTTCTAGGGGGAGAGCGATGAGTGTAATTGAGTGTTTTAAGCAGCTTCCAGAACCGTCTGAGCACAGCAAGTAGAAACAATTCCCTATAATAGCCCCCCCGGAAATACTCAGCCACCTCAGATTTTGCCAGTTTGCCTCCACAGATGTTGACCTCTGCGCAACTTTGCTGCCAAGACCGGGGGAAGCTTTTAGGAGAAGCTTCAGCTCTGTTTTAAGCAAGCTGGAGTGGGGTTTTAATACCTGGTACAGAATAGGGGGTGGCTGTGTGGGGCCAGCGTTCCAAAGGGATTGGGGAGGGGGCTTTTGAGGGGATCCATAGGGTAGTGCTGGGTTATGGGAGCGTGTGTGCAGCCCAGAGCTCGTGGGAAGAAGGGAGGATTCTGGACCAGCTCCTGCCTCAGCAGCTGTGAGGCAGCAGAGGCTGCACCAGCACTGCAGCAGCAGTGAGTCCTTCCCAGCTCAGTGACACTCTCCTGGCTTTTCAGGCTCTGGAAAGAATTCCAGAGTGAAAAGAGAAGTGATGCCGAGGTTAGAGGGCAGACTGATGTTTTCTCCCCAGTAGTGGATTTTCAGGGATGTGCTGAAAAATTCAGTTTGTATTTCCCCCAGGCGAAGGCAGGGGAGGTGATGGGACGAGCTGCTGGTGCTCATCCCGATGCCTCCTCCCTCACAACGCGAGCTGAACGTCAGGAATTTGCACTTCCCCTCGGAGTGACTGCACAGGCCAAGGGTGTAAGGTGATAAGCAAGAAGCAGAGTGAGGAGCTGGCTCCGTGGGGAGGCAGGGATGTGATTCCCTGGCTGGGAGAGAGCTGCCTTACTCCATTGGAAGGCTGATGAGCCTTTCGAGGAAGCTGCTGGATAACTACATGGAAGGAGCAGGTTAATGTCCCACGACAGCACACTGTAAAATGGGTAATTTCTGTGCACTGTGCATTTTGCAGAGCGGCAGCTCTGCCTAAATGAAGGTTTATGCAAAGCCCCTCTCAGCGGTGGATGCACCATTAGGCTCCAGGGTGGCTGCTTAAATTGCACTATTGATTTAATGTGCAGGAATATTTGTTAGTGCGCTGGAGAGGTGCAGCTAATGACTTCTGCTGGCTTCTTCAGATTTTAGTCTGGCACACAAGGACAGAAAAGCCTGTGCTGGTGAACGAGGGCAAGAAAGGATTCACAGATCCCAATGTGGAAATCTGACTGTGCATGGCTGAACGGAAACCAACACCAGGTAAGAGCACACAACAGCAATGAGAAGCTAGACAAGGGCAGGAGAAAGAGAAAAGCTCTTTTAAATGCCCCTTTTCACTTCCGTTATTCACCACCCTGACCTTCCCGTACTGCTAAATGTCTCAAGACCATTAGTTAATCTCTCTTTTTTGAAGTTAATCTGTTTTTAAGACAAAATGTTAAATACCTGCTGAGGGGTTGAGGGGAATAAGAGAAATGCAGGGAGTAGGAGTTTAGGCAGGAGTTACACCATTAAGAAAAATCCTTGTCTAAACAAGGTTGCCTTGTTAATTGTCTAATACAGCTGAAGCACAGGGGTGAAGGGTGTGGATTCATCCACCTGCAAACACCTGAGGAAAGCTAAAGCAGTACCAGCCAAAGGATTTTGAAGTCAGGCAGAAGCTATCACTGAGGGAAATATTTAATTTGTACCCACACTGAAGCCACACAGAGGCAGTGAGGAGTACGGGAAGGTGTGGGTTAAACCCCACCTGAGGTGGTTGTTCACCTGAGGAGAGCATGGGGTGTCTTTTCGAGTGGGAAGGAGGAAAGAGCACACACATTGATGGCTGACTTGTGTTTGTTCATGCCCTGGGTATTTCCGCAGTGGGCTTGCAGGAGGGAAGGACGAGCTATTCGCTTGTGTCTGCACCCAGACTGTGGAGCTGTGCTTCATTATTATGGGCAAAAAAATAAATGCGCAACTCCCTTAAACTGGAGTGTAGAACCTGACCTGGAGGGAGAGGAGGTTGCTGCCCTTGAGTCCTGAGAAGCAAGAGCAGGAAGGGGGTAGATTTGCACAACAGTGGTGAATTTTTACCGAGAATGGCGAATTGCCCGAGGGAAGCAGGATGGGGCCCTGCCTGCTGCTCTGTGGCCTGGGCAGGGCAGGAGGAGAGCCTGTGCCAGGTTCTCTGTGCCAGGGAGAGGCTTTGCAGAGGGGCTGGAGCTCTCCAGCGCTGCTCCCCCAGCCCAGGCAGCACAGCTCGGGATCTGCAGTGGGAGAGAGCTTTGGGATGGCTCTGCAGCGAGGCAGAGGGGTCACACCCGTACTGCTTGTGTCTCTGTTGCAGAAGATTTCTTCCTGCGCAGCCCGCAAGGTTCCTCTCCGCAGCACCCACCCAGCCAGCCAGGCGGGAGCCAGGACCGCTGCTGCCTCCCACGAGTTTTAGCCTTCTGAAACCAAGCAACACTGCATACATGAACTGCCCGGACCCCCTGCCCTTCCTCCTGGACTCGGAGCACAAGCAGACGCTCCGGAGGTGGAGACAAAAAGCACAGAAAGGCCAGGACTGCCAGCTCCCGGCTCGCTGCGCCGGAGCCCCGCCGGGATGGGGCTGCACCGAGCAGGGGCTGTTGGCCAGCACCGGGGCGAGGGTGAGAGCCACGGCAGAGCCCCTGGGGACTGGCTTTGCTGAGACACGCCGACCTCGTGGCCACGTGTGCGACAGCCCGAGCAGCTCTCTGGCCGTGGAGGGGACAGCTGCCTTCCGAGATGGCACCTTAGCCCTTAATTTTAAACCTGCTTTAATCGGTGTTTGTTACGCTGCACAAGACAGGAAGGGTTTGGGGGAGGGGGAAAAGCAAGGCAGGTGAGAACAAACCCATGAAGCGTCACCGTTCTCGGTATTCCCTCTCCTTTTCCTTCCTCCGTTTCACAGTCTGGGGGGCACCCTGACTTTTCTTGGTGTTCATGGCATCACAGCAGGGTTGGGGGTGGAAAGGTCCTCTGGTCCAACCCCCTGCCATGGGCAGGGACACCTTCAGCTGGGCCAGGTTGCTCCTGGCCTTGAATATTCCCAGGGATGGGGCATCCCCCACATCTCCAGGCAACCTGTGCCAGTGTTACACCACCCTCATTGTAAAAAAATGTCCTTATATCTAATATATCCTCTTTTAGTTTAAAACCATCGGCCCCTGTTCTATCCCTGCTAAAAGGTTTGTCCCCATTGTTCTTGTAAGACCACTGGGGGATGTCCCCAGAGTGGGATAGAGGATCAGGGAGATGCTGATCACCACCAGTTCACCACTGACCCTGGATGGAGTCGTGTTTCCAGCATGTGGGTCTCTAAAAATGCTAAAATAATTGGAAGTGGGGATTAATGAGATTGCTGGGGTCATACACCGTAACAGTCATCCAGATCTTGGTCCTGTTTAGCCCTAATTTGGTTCCTGTGAGCATTAGGGGTGGGATTCTCTGAAGGGTGCTCCTACACGAAGGCAGATTTCCACTCTTAAAAAATAAAACTGCTTCAAACTAGGGACTGGATGCTAAGAGGTGATTTTAGTGCATTTGCCCTGTGACTGGAATGTACCCTTCAGCCCCAGCCCCTATTTCTGCTCCTGCAGAGCTCCTGGAGTGAAAAGCTACCCCAGAGCAGTTCCCAGTCACCTCTGAGGGACAGAGCAGCACCCTTGGGAAGGGGATCCTGGGCTCAGCGCTGTGTTTGCTCAGCCCCTGGCTTGAGGAGGCGTCAAGCAGGACATCGGTCACCTCCTCCCCGGCGTGTGACACCAAAGGGCAGTGTTGGTGAAGGGGGGCTCTGCTCCTCAGTGAGAGATGGGACTGAGCAGTGCAGAAGTGGGACCTGGGTGCTGCCACCATGGGTGACTCTGAGACGGCCAGCTGAGGTAAAACAGGCCCCTTCTCCCCATCCAAAACCCCTAAATTCCCTCCCCCTTCATAACTGTTGTCAAACCTTTGATCCCCCCCCCCCCCACTGTCCCAATTCTTTCGAAAAGGTCTGAAGCACAATTTTACCTTTGAACCGAGGGAAAAATGTAATCCTGCAATAGACGTGGTTATTTTTAGCCCTAACACATAGAACTATTAAAGTGCTCTGGGTTTGATTGTTGGCTTCATGGTGCCGAAGTCTCTCCTTGGACTAATGACATTGTGTATTTCTTGATATTTCAAAGGAAAATATTTTTTTGTAAATTATCTTCTCCCACTGTATATCAGAACCATTGGGGAAAAGTCACATTCTTTAGCTCCCAGCCACAGAAGCCTTTACAAAAATGTTCCTTTTAGACGTGATGGCTGAAGCACTACTTGGATAGAAAGTGTTGGATGCTGCTGGCTGCTCTGTGGGAACAGGTATTGTTATCTTGGATTAAAACTCTGCACTCAAGTAGATTTATTCTGTTACTGTACTGGCCTTCCGAGTTCCCTTCAGCCTGCAAACCCTACAGTGGAAAGAGACATTTTTCAAGGACTACCAAGTTTTCATAACGTTGATAGAGTTTCCAGCTGATGTCCTCTCCGAGCTGCATGTTTTGGTTCACTAATCTGAATTCCAGTCCCTGCTGGGTTCCAACCTTCCCTCCTTGGAAGGAAATAACTTTCAGAAAAATGCAAAGGATGGAGTTCTGAGCACAGCCCTGCACATTTGCTCTGGCCACAGGAGCCTGGGCCCTTTCAGCTGTCCCAGAGCTGCCGTGGCCCTGGGGAGCAGAGATAGGTGTGACCAGACGTGGCCAGGATGGAGTGTGTTCCAGCTGCACTGTCTGTTCTCAGTTTTAAACAAACTGTATTTAAATTTGTTAAATAAAATGATGGTTTCTAAGAGCCAGAATACCCTGCACCTCCGTTACAGACACAGTCTGGTGTTTCCCTCAGAGCCTGAATCCTGTTACTGGCACAGAAAGCAGCGACTCCTTGGAGGTCCTGAAGGATTCACAGCTCGAGTTTGATCTCTTCCTCTCCCTGAGGAGGCTGCAGCTCCTCTGTGCCTTGGAGCTGGTGAGTTCAAAGAACGTCATGTTTACCTAAATCCCGAGTTTCTGTTTAGAGGGACAAAAAGAAACCAGGACCCAAGATCCCACAGCAGCTTTAAGGAGAAAGCAGGGATGAGTTTTCCTGCTTGTAGTCCCTTTGCTTCTATCCCAGCCCACATCTGATCCCTGCTCATTTTCCGAGGGGGAATTTCATCTTTAGGTGCTTCACAGTGCGAGCACGAGTGGAGGGAGGACTGGAGGACTCACTTGTTCTTTTCTCCTCCTTGGAAATTCTCATTCCTGCTTGGCCTGAAGCATAATGATGCATTTGATAGAAGACAAAGCACATTTCACTTTTTAAAACTTTTTTTTTTTTTTCCTTTTGAGAGAGAGACGACCTCCATAGTAAAACTTAGTGGAAAAAAAAAAGCTCAAATTAAAAGTCATTTGACAACCACCTTGGCCTCCAACACAGGAATACATAATGGCCTTTTTGCAGAGAGACTTGCTAAAATCTGCCTCAAAGCACACCAAAATGGCTTTCCACACCTGATTACTCACATGTTCACCAACTATTTTCTCCCTACCTAATTATAAAAACGAGGAGGCCAGCAATAGCACATTTTGAAATCCCTGGAAAGCTGAGCTCAGCTTTCAGTTCAGATGGCTTCAGTTCTTTCTCTCTCTCTCACCTGCCTCCAGCACCTTTTTACTCCCCCACATCCACCAGATGGTCCAGAACATGCGCAGCCATCCAGGCTGGGGGTTCTCAGTAGTCCAGGGAATGAGCTGCTGCATCCATCCATCCATGGAACAACGGCCCCGCTTCCTCCGGCCGGCCTCTCCTCTGAGAGGGCAAATCCTTTCCCTGGCTCTAGTGGAGATTAGCATGCCCAAGTGCTGAGCCATCACGTCCCCAGACATGCAACCAGGAATATTCAGGATGAGCCAAACATGGGGAAGCAGCTCTGCTCAGTCCACGTACTGGGTCCGTCCTAAATAAGGGATGTCCACGGACTGGATGATCCGTCCCGCCGTGCGCTCCTCAAAGATGACAATCTGCACGGGCAGAGAGAAAATCCCTTCTTACACAGCCTGGGGTGCTTTAACTATTTTTAGGAGGAGGGGAAGGAAGCATCCTTTAAAGACATCAGTCAGTGTGAGTCTGAACAGTGACTGAGACTCTGCCTCGGCACCACGTGGTGCAGGAATGAAGCAGCAGCACATCAGGTTTGCCTCCATTCCCAACTTGGGGCAGAGCTTTGTAGTTCAGCTGCCATCCCTGTCACCCCTTAGTGGCTGCCAGAGCCAGAGCCAGCTTTAGAGCAGCACCTTCCCTAATTTGCACAGGTCTTAGGAGACAGCACTGTCCTTCCCCTCTACTAAGGGAGGATAATTGATGTCCTGTGCATGGTCTGGCTCTTTGGGACACGGATCTTTAACAACACCAACAGGCAAAGAGCAAACCCAGCAGAGCCCCTCACCTCATTGCCCCCTCTCCGCAGCCAGGGCCCAGGAAGGTAAAGTGTTTCCTGAGGTCCAATCTTCCAGTATCTTCCCAGGTTCTGACCGTTGACGAACACCACTCCTTTCTCCCAGCCCTGGAATCAAGGCAGGACACGGAATTACGGATGCAGCTCTGCTGCCTCGTTAGCGTCCCCACAGGAAACCAAAGCTGCTTTCACACTTGCATTCTGTCCAGCCACTTTCGGCAGGTTTTCTGCTTGCTTTCCCTGTGCAAATCCCTGCAGCCAGGAGCATTTCAACAAGCCCTGTTGAACAGGAGTTATCCTTAATGTGCTCATTAAAAGGATAAAGCTTTCAAAAAATGTGCAATTTGTGATTCATGCTCGTACAGGAATTTCATCCCTTTGAACAGACAGGCCTTTATTCCTTCCCAAGCATGGAATATCTGCCCTCACCTCTTTCCCAAGTGACAGAAATGCTGAACTGCTGCTGGCTGGCCTGATTTACAACAAATATGATTTTCCCAATAAATGGGAAAGTGAGCAGGACAGTAAGGATGGGCACAAGCCTTGGCTCTAAGGGAGGGAAATCAGAGGAGGAAGTTTAATAATACTTAAAATCTCATCTGAAGGTCTGTGCAATCTCCCACAGAAGGATGACAGGAATGCTAACTGCCATGCCATGGCCACAAAGAAGTGACTCTTTCCACGTCACACTGAGGAGACAGGGATAAAACAAGGGCCTCCATTATTTTCTCTGCCCATTACTCCTCTGCAACTAGAAAATCGCATTTGTATGCCAATAAAAAAAGACCAAAGTGGTCACTGGCAGCTCTGCGGGGTCAGTACTGCCCATGTTTTCTCCTCAGGACCTCTCCAGACTGAGCAGAAGTACTGGAGGAGACTTTCAGCCCCTCAGAATAATTCTCTAAAAGAGAAGGGGAGACTGCAGACACAGAGCTCAGTCAGAGCTGTTGCACAAGCGTCTCTCTAACCAGCTCTTTAAAAACCTGGATTAAAAACAACCAGGACTTGCCTGTAGCTTCAAGAAGGTGTCCTGTGGCTGCTGCTCTATCCACAGCCTCCCGCGGAAAAACGCCGGCCCCACGAAATAATCCGGGACCGTGCTCCAGCCAGACACGTGCTGCAAGCTGCAAGAGAGGGACAGCTCACACAGGGCTCTGGGGCCACCTGCCTCTGTCCCCGGGATCCACAGCCCTGGCAGGCCAAGCCGGGGCACAAGACAAGGGTACCTGGGGCTGTCGCCACCTCTGATGCCTCACAGCGACGGGAAATGCTTTTTACACGAGCGTGTGGTGACAGGACAAGGGGGAAAGGATTCAGACTGGAAGAGAGCAGGTGTAGGTGGGATATTGGGAAGAAATTTTTCCCTGAGAGGATGGTGAGGCCCTGGCAGAGGTTGCCCAGAGCAGCTGTGGCTGCCCCTGGATCCCTGGAAGTGTCCAAGGCCAGGCTGGAGCAACCTGGGATAGCGGAAGGTGTCCCTGCCCAGGGCAGGGGTGGGATGAGATGATCCTTAAGGTTCTTTCCACCCAAACCATTCTGGGATAAAAGCTCGGCTTCACGTTGGTTGCTGAGGATCCTTCAGCTCTGCCAGGGTGCTTTGAATGTCTGTGGCTTGCTAAAGGAAACTGCAGAACTGACAGGATTCAAACCAGACATTGCTGCCACTGCTCCTGTCGAGGAACACAAACACTGCCTGGCAAGGTTGCAGTAATTAGGGGAAATCTGACATTATTTCTTACCTGTGGCAACAATTTGGGAGCAGGGCACAAACAGAAGAGGAAAGAAGGAGTGTAGAATCCCAGAGAAGCCTCGAGCTTCTGTCAGGACATGCTCCCTCCAGCCCTTACAAACTGCATCTCTTGGACTGGGGGAAGTTATTGATCCAGTGCAGCCTGGCTGCTACTGAATTATTCAACTAAAAGCCTGTGACAGTCCCTTTCACAACACTCCTCTCCCTCCTCCCCCGAGGAGACTGGGAGCTGATTGTGTTTCAGTGCTGCTGGTCAGCAGCCAGGAGCTGAGGGTAGTGGTGACTAATCTTGCTTTTGTTTGGCCATGGCAGCTCACTTGCTTTAATGCTCCTCTCTGGAAATATTCCTCTAACGCCCTGCAGTCCAAAAGGCTGTGAGCTACCCCATCAATAAGAATTCTTCAGGTAGCCCCCAGCACCGGGTAAAACTGTCCTTAGGCATTTCAGGATGTGGACTTTTTTCCTTTTAAAAGCTGTTTCAGTTGAACATGGCCTCTCTCTCCTTCCTACACAAAATGGGGCAGCCGTGATATCTCGGGGGATGCACCTAAGTTGCTTTCTGGTATTAAAAACATCACTGAAAAGAGTGTCTCTGGATTGTGGCCACAGTCCATAGGGCATCTGCTGCCTGAAACATTTGCTGAGGTTTTCTGTATGTGCTAACAGAGGCTCCTCAACATCCCCCTGCTAGATTTCCTTCCTTGAATTAAAGCAAAACAACATAAAAGAGAGGGAGCCATCTGGATTGTTAATGCACTATCAGTAGCTTTCTAGAATTAATCCATCCCTTGCCAGTCTGAATTACTAAATAGATCAGCCAGATTGGTAATTTCCAGAAAGACCCGAAATTTCCAACGTGTGGGTGTGTGGGGATCCTCCCGCTGGGGTAAGCCTGGTTTTTACCTACCTGATCTAACCCTGCTGCAGGGGAATCCTAAAATCCTGCACAGTGGGATTAGATTTCTCCCTAAATAATGGCATGGATCAGCTGGCACCATTTCCTGAACTATTTCAGGCAAAGGTACCAGCGAGGAACTGATCAGTGCAAAAATCCACCTCTCCACCTCAGGCTGCCTCACTTAGCTGCTCCCTGTCAGACACTGCACTGCTGGAAAACAGGTGGTTTCAAATGAGGAAGGGAAGAAAAAAAAAAAAGTTTAAATCCCACAAACCTTTTCATGAAGGCAGGTTTCATCTCCAAGCTGTAAATCTTGAAGTTCCTCAAGGGGGTTTTATTCAAGAAGACGTCACCAATTAAGCCTGCAAGAGCAATGGAGGTAATGAAGAGTTGAGGAGCAGCTAAAGCTGATGGATTTTGCTATTTGAATCCGTGGAACAGCAGGAGATGGAAAGCAGCCACGTTCTGCAATGGAATTAGAGTCCATATGGTCCCATTGCTCATCCAGATTGAGTGGGGAGCATTACTAAACTTTGGCCTCTCCATTCTCTCCTCTCCCTCAACTCACCAGGGCCCCAAACCCCCTCCCAGGAGAAAACACTGGGGTGTGTTGGACAGGCAGCACGTGGGGGATTGTTGGGGTTTAGTGAGCTGGCCATGCACAGATTTTTTTAAAGCAGTCAATCACTTCTCTAACAGGCACAGCAAAATAGAAGCCAGGCCAGCACTGACGCCCAGGGCTGCTCCAGGGGCTTTCCATCCCAGGATTTTAAGGCACCTTAATAAGTCATTCACCTTTAGCACCCTTTTGTTAAAGCTGCTCTCCCTGAAGCAGGCAGAGCCTGGGTTCTAATGCAGCCTCCTAATCACAGGACTGAGGCTGCCTAGGCAGCACTGAGGCTTTATGCAACTTTCCTGCATTAAATAAAATCAATACAGCCATGTGCCTAACTCCATTAATCAATTTTATAGAGCTTTTGCACATAGTTCCCCACTAAAACAGAATCAACCTCTTCCAGCTCCACCACTGTGTGTGATAGGCTTGAGCATTTCAGTCAATTCTGCTCAGGGGGATGCAGTTCCCTCCCCCTGAGACTTGTGTGAGCTTTTAAATGGTGTGATCCTCCAAAATCAACCCCCAAGGGAAAACACAGATTAAAAAAGGTATTTTCCTTCCCTCCCTTGAAGTAATATGCTCACAGAGCAAGAGAAAGGGAGCTGAGCATCACCTAGGAAACCTAGAGCAGAGCCAGATTCATTGACATGGCTTTAGCTATGCCCTTATAAATAAACCTTGGTGCAGGGCACTGAGCAGCCACTGCTCTTCCTCTGATCACTCCAGACAGGGGGTGACGTAGGTGCTAAAAAGCTGGAAGCAGAGAAATTCTTCAGGCTTTTCTCAATATTCTGTGAGCAGACTGTCTTTCCCATGTAAACTATTTTAAACAAGGTTACAGTTCCATAAACTTCTTGCACCTGCAGGCTGTTTTGCAGGATTGTTGTGGGTTTGACTTTGAAAATATTTTGGAATAGGTATCTTAGGACTTGGCCAATCCTCTCAAGGGGTGGATGGCCGAGGAACCAATTACCTATTGCCACCCAACACACTTTTGCGATCTATCCTATAAAGTAGTCAGAAAATTATTAAAGAAAAGCTTCAGCTTCCACTTGTTCATGAGCCTGGACTCTGTGGCGTTTTCTTTATGCGCCTCGGATGTAACAGCGACAGGGTGAGGATGTTTTTTAACACATTCCCTCCCTCACACCATTTCCCACCAACTCCCAGTCCTGACCAGCACCACGAGAGCTGTACTGGGCCCTCAGCTGGTTCTGTGCACAGCACACAGACAGTTCTGCAGCATTTACACTCTGAGAAGTCTCTGGGAGAGTCTGGGAGCACGGAAGCAAACCCACCTTTCCTCTGCTCGTTCAGTGCCAGCCCATAATTGACGCGCCCACGGTTCTCCACCAGGAGCCTCAGCTGCCTGAAGCCCTGCTAAAAACAAACAAGGAGAAGCTTCAGATCCTGCACCAGCCTCAGCAGAGGCCAGTGGAGCTGTTTAAAAGGCACCACTACCTTTGGCAGCTGCAATTTATAAATTTACCTTGAAGTTCTCTACTGCAAACTGTAGGTGCTAAAAAGCTAAAAGCAGAGAAATTCTTTAGCCTTTTCTCACTATTCTGTGAGCAGACTGTCTTTCCTATGGAAACTATTTTAAACAAGGTCACAGTTCCATAAACTTCTTGCACCCGCAGGCTGTTTTGCTTTGTCAAAGCTTGTTGTGGCTTTGACTTTGAAAATATTTTGGAATAGGTATCTTAGAACTTGGCCAATCCTCCCAAGGGGTGGATGGCCGAGGAACCAATTACCTATTGCCACTCAACACACTTTTTGCGATCTATCCTATAAAAGTAGTCAGAAAATTATTAAAGAAAAGCTTTGGCTTCCACTTGTTCATGAGGCTGGACTCTGTGGCGTTTTCTTTATGCGCCTCGGACGTAACAGCGACATCAAACAGCAAGGAACTCGCAGCCTTTGCACTGAAGCTTTCTGGTTTGGTTTTTTTTTTTTCTCTTGAATTTTTAACTCCCATTTTGATATCACCCACAGAGCCAGTTTGACACAGGACAGGCTCATGCCATAAACTCTCCCATCAGCCTTAAGAACAACCAGTGCATCCACCCCCTCTCCTGCTCCCAGAGCCACCACAGCTCTGTTGGAATGTGCCCAGTCAATACATTGTTCTTGGTGCCAACTTCTGCCAGGGTAAAACTGCTCTCAGAGCTAAAGAGAGACATTCCCCCTCATTTAATTTGAGACCCAAGAGCCTCCAAACCCCCTTTACACCTGCTTTGTGCTAAGGAAGATGAAGCCTGCACGGATTTAATCTGCACAAACAGGGTACAGGTACTCAATGTTGTGGCTGTGGTAAGAAGGCTGGCAAATTTTGTGCAGCAAGGACTGCAATAACTTGAATTTTCTCCACGGAAAAGCATTCAAACCCCACTTTTCAAACACAAAATGGCAGTGAAATCCCACTGTTTCACTAGTGAGATGGTGTTAGATTAGGGCACCAAGCTAGTCTGAGCTAGGAGGAGGTGCCTTTCTGAGACTTCTCCCTCGTTAGCAACCTTGGTTCTGTCATCCACACCCTGAGCCACCTCCAGCAGTTACCTGTCCCTCAGGAATGGAGAGCTCCACTGCGTTGTAGTCCAGCTCCCCCACGTACATGGTGTTAACAAACACCTGCAGAACAGAGCACAGGAGACCAGAGCAACTGCTCATCAATTGTGTCATAATCACATCACTCAAGCTGTATTTGGGGAGGAAATTGTCTCTGCCTGAAACTAGAACTCAAGTGTCCCTAACTGTGTCACGGATTCAGCTCAGGTGGGAATAAAATAATCGAACTATTCTCAGAACATTCAACATTCTGATGGTTAAAGATGTTGTAAGTTTTAGCAGACTGGAACTGGAAATTTAATTAGAAACGATAAGGCTTGAGGCTTAGCTGAGAACTGCAAAGAGTGAATCACAGAACTAATCTAAAATTTCATCTTTTCCCCCATTTCCTGCCTCCACTCAAGGCGAGTGAGTCCCTCAGGAGCCCTGTGCCCCTACCTGTGCCCGGTCCCGGACGTGGTCCCTGGTGTGCAGGTGGCCACCCCCAAAAATGACGGTCTCGTAGAGCACATATCCATAGGGCTGCCCAATGCTGTCGTTCAGATGCAGATTCTCCATGTTCACAGGGAACTCTGACTTAATGGGCTGCAGAGGAGAAGCAAACTGAAGGTCAGGAGTGGCCTCTCACGCTGACAGACCATGCAGAGGCAGCAGGTATCCCACGCTCATCTCGCTGAGGTGAGAGCCTCCCGAGCTCTGCTCCAACCCAAAGTCCCTCCTGACCCTAAGAAAGCTACACCAAAGTACCAGAAAAAGGAGCCAAGGACTTGCAAAACTGCAATTCCAAGAGAACAGAAGCAGCAATGGAAAGGGTGAGATAAAAGATTTGCTGCCTTGCATATCCTTGGGAAAAAAAAAAAAAAATCCCCAACCTCATCCTTGTGGGATAAAAAGGCAGAGCACAAATCGCCTTTTGCACCTAGAAGTTGATGCCTTTTAGGTCTGGGATGCATTAAAAGAGGTGTCACTACCTGTAAAAGTGCTGGCAACACGTCCCAGAGAGAGATGTACTGGTGCAGCAGGATGGCACCATAGGAGGCCTTGCTTTCGATCATGGGAGGCAGAGGAAGGGGCTGGCCTGGGATGCAAAAAGAAAGATGGAACAACGATTTCAGACAGCACCAATTCAAGATCCCTCCACACCTCCTTTGGTCCTCCCATCCTTAATTCCCAGAGCCCCAGGGCTCCAGCAGGAGGGCCAGTTTAAACAATTCCCCCATGTAACAGTGGAGGGGGAGCCGTGCTTTGGTCCCTGGGTTTGTAATTACCAATGACCATGCTGAAGAGCTGTCGAAGCTTGAAGAATTTGGATGTGTAGTCTCCAGCCTCTGTCAGCACAGCGTCATAATCTGGAAGAGCAGCACATGGTTTGAAAACATAAAGCAGCTCTGGGAGGGCTTCATGCAAGAAATGCAAGCCCCAGGCACAATTTTCATGGCAGTGTCTGTAGTATGGAAATCTGTACACTTTAATCTGAGTGAACATCACTAAACAGCCACAGAATTCCTTAATTTAGACAGGAGCCATTCACCAAGGAGCAACACGCTTTCAGAGATCTAATTTGCACATATCCAGAATTTCACACAGGATGAAGCCAACCATTTTAACAAATTAACCATTTTAACAAAGGGCTGTTGGGATGAAAAGAGATTTATGGCACAATTTCACTTGGTAAAATTAAAAAATGGTGTCTTGGATCACCATCTAACCCTAGAAAGAAGAGAAATCAAATCATCATCTGTGACACCTCTAATTACAATTCAGAATAAGGGAATCCCCCACATCCTGGAATGGGTTGGGAATTGGAAACACCAATGAGAGCCCCCTTTTAGACAGGTATTTGCTTCTGAGCTGTGTTCCAGCTCGTCTCTCCAGGCCAAAGTGGTTGTGCTGATGCTTCCTCAGTGCTGCTGGTGACTGTCACTGTCCAGGGTAGTCAGAGCTGAAGGTGCACAGGCAAGGCAGTGGAAATAAACTCACCGTAACTGGTGACATCTGACTTGTACTCATCAGCTTCCAGAGCCCCGTTCATGAAGCCAAAGTTGGTGCCTCCATGGAACATGTAGAGGTTGATGGATGCTCCTGTTTTGAGGATGCTTGCTACAGTATTCACCATCTCTGCACAAAAAAAGGGCAGTGCCAGGGAGGCCACAGACCACAAATCTGGGCCAGGAATTCAAATCCGACACGTTCTGCTCCCGGTCATTCCCGTGCAACCACAGTGATTTGTGTTGTGATTTGCACCCTGCCCTCAGTAAGGGCAGCACATCTACTGATGCACGAATACATTCAAATATCCTCTCCTCCAGGTGAAAAGGGGTAAAGCTCCCGGCCTCCAGCAGGAATTTTGCTTTTAAGCAGCAGAGTTGTAAGGACTCCTCAGTCAGACTCCTAAACGAACACACTAATGACCCAATTACAAAGACAATTGCAGGAGGATGAGAGTGTCGTTAAAACATTCTACAGCTCTGTTTTCACTGCTCTTCAGATGCCCTGGGGGTTCTGGAATTGTTGGTTTATTTTTTTAGTAGTAACCTTCCTAATGAGCTTTTAAACCAGGGAGAAGGTGCTGCACTCACAAGGGGTTTAAACTCACCACAAAATGCCCTACAAGAAGAGCGTTTGGTGCTCACCATCTGCATCAAAGACGTAGTGAGGGCCTCCCCAGTTATCAAACCACCCAGTCCAGTACTCCATCACCATCTTTGGCTGGTCTTTCTGTGTCAAAAGGAAAACAGAGTTAGAAGGGATTCAGGGCATTCCTGCACTCACCCCTTTTTCTAGAGAAGCATTGTTCGAACCCAGTGTGGGGACACGGCTTTACAGGAGTGTTTTCTTCTCAACTGGCACAGACCAAAAGGCACCTAAGGAGCTCTGGGCATGCGAGGAACAAGAAGCTGTGGGCCAGCAATGCCCAGAAGAGGCAAGCAAAGCTTTGTGCCTCTGCTAGTCACAGAGCACACAATCAGGTGCTAGCGAACAGCTCTGGATGCTGCTGTTTGGTCGAGCTGCAGCAAGCAGACAAACCAACAGTCAGTGTTTAGTTTCTGCTAGAAACACCCATTTATAAATGTCTGCTTATCTGCCACGCCACTGCCAGCTGAGAGTTTGCAGGTGCAGGGCAGCCAGTGCCTGCCAAGGTACAGCAGCAGACCTGAGCTGCTTAATGCCTTTTTAATGCTGCATATGGTGCTGGCAGGGAAGAATTTGCAGGAATTAGGTCTTCATTAAAGGCTCTGCACACAGAGCAATTGCTTCCCATTTGTCACTGCCTGCCAGCTCCCTGCAGGATCGCTCCCGGCCCCAGCACACGGACAGGGCAATGTGTGCTCGGCCTCCTGCCCCTCCAGCCTCGTGGGCTCTTATTTCCAGACAGATTTGCCCTTTGTGTGATAGGGGCTTTATCTGATGCCACAGGAATTGGCTGAGGTAAGTGGCATTAAAGAAACTCGGGTTTCATTAGGACAAAACAACTGCCTGTAATCATCTAAACGCTCCAGCTCCAGGAGATGCATTTAATCAGGCCAACCCCAGGAAACCAGTCAAAGAGGGAATTTTGTCACCTTCTGGAACAAAAACCCGTAACAAGGAAAAGACAAAACAGCTTCATAATCCCCACAAACACTTCCTATCTCATAATTAGTCTAGCAAAGCAGGAGCTGCTTTTTCGGGGCTATGTCGCATTCATTTGGTGGGGAAGGTGCCACCTTCTATTCATTTGCAGGGTTTGGGGAATTCTGCAAGACCTGAAGGAGGTGAAAGCACTTCCAGCAGAGCCTCTTTTGCCAGCAGAGGAAAAGAAAACAAATGAAAGCTGTAGGATTAAACATCCAGCAAGCCAGCAAGGCTTCCCTCCACAGCCAGGCAAAAGCCAAGGGAAGAGGTGAGAAGAGAATTGATCAGGGCTGGGGGCAGATCCCAGCTGCTCACACCGTTCATTTGGAGCAAGCAGGGCAACGGGAAAAGAGGACAGAGTGTGTCAAGGGAGAAATAACCTGTCACTAACCCCAAAACTTGCCATTCCCTCGCCACTCCCTCAGCACAATCAGGATACTCTTCACACCAAGTGTTCATTGGGCAATTAATTAATTCCCTCCCTGATTCACACCTCTGGCAGCACGGGGAGGGGTTAAAGATGCTCAAGTGACACACTGAAACTGCCTAAGTCTACAGTGGATGAGGCACTGGAGAGGAACACCCACCACAGTGCACAGACAGAGCTGCAGCACCTCAGCAGCTTGCAGAGAGCACCCACAGCATCAGGGGGAAAGAGTTTGGGGAAAAGATGAGGGAACTTCAAGAGACAGGCCTGACAATTGTGAACTGGGATGCTCCTGGGTAACAACACTCGAATGTGAGAAGAAGCCTAACCCCTAACAGCTAAACACAGGGCACAGCTGGATGAAAAGCCTTTTTAGAAAGTGCTGAATAACAGGATGCTTAAATCCTCCCTCCCTGGTTCCAGAAGGATTTGGCCTAATGAGAAAGAAGCCCCAAACCAACACACAAATCCCAACCAGAGTATCAGTGCTTCACTTCTAGTGCTGGAAGATGTGGATGAACAAAGTGTTTGTGCACCTTACCTGCACTGTGTCCAGGTATTTCAGTAGCCCAGGCTCCAGTTTCTGAAAGTTAACAGTGGCCAGTGCTAGTGGGAAAAGAAAAATGTATTAATTTAGACTCATCCAAAATGTCTCCTTAGGCAGCAGCCCAGCAGGAGGGAACTGCAGCACCTTCTGAACCCCCAAAATAACCTCCTCAGAAATTTCCCATCAAAGCCTTCCCTTGGTACGCAGAATCCAAGTGGACCACAGCACACGGTGGAATACTCACAGGCTCTCTTTCAGCTCTAATGTGCAGAGATATTAGAGAGACAGAGCATCAGAGCAGCTCCTGGGGCGTCACCAGCTCTAATTAGAGCCTGTAAAGCACTTGGAGATCCTCACTTAAAAGGCACCACATAAAGGCAAACTGATTAGAAAGTCCTGTCTGGATGCCACTTCTCTCCCAGGCTTTAGCTGCAGGAATCCCTACCCAGGCAATATCCTACAGCTTGTCATGTCTGTGGGGGTGAGTGAGAGCAACCACAGGACAGAAGAACCACAGAGAATTGGAATTGGAAGAGTTCTCTGTGCTTCTGCCCATCCTCAGGCTCTGGAGTGGGAACGCCTGCCTGCAGGACAGGACGCACTGACTGGGATCAGTGTCCCAGCCCCTGGCACACGCTGGAACCATTTTCATACCTCCCAGCCCTTGGCTGTGCTGATATTTCTCCCAAACAAACTCTGCAGACGCAGCAGCGATGATGTGATTCGGCATTAAAAACTGACTCCTAACAAGAGAGCTGGTATCAAACCCAGCCCCAGTTGTGTCAGGCAGAGCACTTCAAACAGAATATTTACAGAAGAAAAAGCTCCCTTCTCACTATTTATACCTTGATTTTAATAGGCTGACCTATGTAGTGCACTGAGCTGAAGAATTCGGCACGGAAAACATGAAGGGAGAACAAAACAAAACGTGGATTTAGCACTGATGTAATACAGCAGCTGGCAATTCTGAAGGAGAACATGCCCAGCTCTGCTTTTCATGCAGATCAACAGCACACCATGGAAAACAGAACCAGCCCCCAGAGCCTTATTTATCATTCTCATGGGATGTTCTTCCCACACACACAAACAAGGTGTCCCACCACGGTCCTTCAGCCACGGCCTGGAGGCACAGCAGAGGCTTTATTTTGTCTCCCATGAGCTCCCAGAAGGGCTTTATCAGCTTGGGATTCTTGGAATCAGGTTGCTTTGGGTTGGAAGGGAGCTTCAAGCTCATCTCATCCCTCCCCCTGCCCTGGGCAGGGACACCTTCCACTATCCCAAGTTGTTCCAAGCCCCGTCCAACCTGGCCTTGGACACTTCCAGGGATGGGGAACGATTCACGGGCCTCTCCTTTAGCCCCCTCCTCACCACCCTGCTGCTCTTCCCCTTGGAGCCCTGGTTGTTCCACACATCTGATCAGTGACACGTTGGCTGTAATGAGCAGATTGTTGTGACATCCAAGAGGCAAACTGGGATCAAGGAGCTCCCGGCAGGACCACGCCGGAAAAGACGACTCCGAACAAGGAGGAGCTCTGAGGCAGCAAACATTCCCTCAGGAGATGAGGGCTAGGCAGAGATTTCCACAGCAGCCCTTCTCCTGACAGCTCTGTGGCAGGCAGAGAGTGACTCTGTGTGGTCACAGCTGAAAACTGCTGCACGCCCAAAACAATCCAAAAGGCAAGATCGCCGTGCTGGTGAGGGCCCGTGACTCCAGTTAATGAATTTATCCCTCTCATACTGCCATGGGAAAGCAAAAGGAGGTAAAAAAAGGAGGGGAAAGTCTTTCCCTTTAATAATCTCCATGCCTGAGATTGGAAAATAAACATTATTTATGGCTGAGTGATAACAGGAGCACTCAAAGACTGTACCCTGCAAACATTTAATTTGGGGGAGCAATCATACCTCAGGCAATTGGCAGCAACACAGGAGAGAGCAGAGGCCAAGGACACAGTAAATCCCGGCCGAAATTCCCTGGAATTCTGAGAATCAGTGCCCCAAACAGTCAGATTTAGGGCTCAGTGAAACTCAAGCAGCTGCACCTCCATTTCTTCTCAGGGAAAAGGAGGAGAGTGCTAAGCAGCATTTAAAAAACTTATTAGAATTCTACTTTGTAAAAGGGCAATGGGCATCCTTCTGCATTCTGCACATCTGACACCCTCCTCGACCCGCCCAAGGTTTTACACCCCAAAATAAGCTTGCTGAGAAGATGCTGCTGCCCCACAAACTACTGCTGCATTTACTGCTTAAATGTAGAATTCAGAATCAAGGTTTTAATGGATTTTTTTTTCCTTCTCGTTTTAATTGCAAAGCAGCTACCTTAGGAATGAGTTATTACTGTTAGTCATTGCTGAGGAACTTGTTTAATAAATATTGAAATGGAGCAATAAGTATCATTTTCAGCCTTGCAGTCTGGTGAAACATTAAGAAATGCTGGGTGCTGCCATCTCTTGACTCAGTGGGAAGTAGAGATGCCCAATCCAATGTGGAAAATAAAACCACTCTAAACCTTTCTGGGAAGGGCCTGGGCTTGTCCTGGGGTGCACCATCCAGCCAAGGGGTCCCTCCTACCACAAAAAGAACATACTCAGTGGGTGCAGAGGGTGAATTAATGTCCTGCTTTCCCTCCAAGGCCACGTTCCCCAGAGATCCCAGCCTGCCCTCACCTCTGCAGGCACTCACCTCCTTCCACCAAGCCAAAGGACAGCCCGTTCTTGTTGTCTGAGGTCATCAGCAGCTCCACAATCCCTCTGTTCAGCAGGGCCTAGGTTAAAAAGAGCAAAAGCCACGGTGTTAACAGAGTTTTGCACTTCCCAGGACATTAAAGCATTACAGTGTCACCTTCTGTGGGGACAGCCTGCAACTGGCAATGGCTTGGAATGAAATATTATCCCTGTGACATCTCCCATTCCTCCTGAAGCTTCCTTGCCTACTTTTCCCAGCTCAAAGACAACCGGAAAGTCTCATTTTGTTTTAGAAAGCTGGATTGGTTTCTCACTGATGCATCCAACTTCAGGATTTCGGCTTCCGAGATCAATTTAATAAATAGCTTCACTGCTTTCATCAAAAGAGGGATTCAGGTGGAAGGAGGAAAGGAAAAGCAGCTCAGCCTTCCTGACTGCTTGAAGCTGAAAAGAGGGAAGAGCTGATTTTCCAAGGAATGCCATCACAAGACAGCTCAGGTACCAATGTTTTTCAATAACCAATGAATTTAGATGTTCCTCAATATAACAGGACTGGAGGAAACAGCACTCTGAGGTTTTAAAATCCACCTGCACACACAAGGTTCTTCCCATTAGGATTGTTCCCTTGCAGCTGGTTCTTCACAGAACCGTGGCTGATGTTTGAAGGAGAGCTCAGGAAACCTCAGTTGTTAATTAACCACTCATTTCACTCTATCTGCACTGGAAGTCATCCCTCCAGCTCCCACGAGCTCTGAGAACAAGGCCTCAGTCTCTTCAGTCTAAATTACTAATTGTGAAAAGGGATAAAGTCTGCACAAAGAGCAGACCTGGGCACGGCACGGTGTCTGCATTAGACAAACATTGCAACACAGAGGCTACAGACAAACCCAGTCCAGAGCTAGGACAACCTGGTGACTTTATCAACCCATCACCACCAAATTTATACCTGAACAGATGATGGATTCGGGCAAAATTCAGCTGCTGAGGGACCTGGAATTTCTAACCCATTTTACTAAGGTAATGCTTTGAGCACTGCATTAATATTGAGTTTCTTCCCCTCCTTTTGAGTGTCAATGCAAAATGGAGAAACAGCAGAGCTGCCACGCATTAAATGCCTCCAGGGGTGCAGCAGAGAAGCAGGAATTGAAGCTCAGCTCTGTGTGGGAAGGGTCATGCCAAAACACCCTTGCATGGCTTTCACTTTTAGGAAGGCAAAGGCGTTGCATCCAAAAGAGTGAGGTGAGCACAAGGATTTGAGGTTTTGTGCGAGTTGTGGGTGTTTTTTACTGAGAATATTAATTCCAGGAATACTGCAACTTGGTCACAGATGCTAGGTGTGAATTCATCACCTTGCCACAAACCAGAACAAAGACTCAGAGCCCCACCTCACATCAGAACCCACTCCAACCAAAAACGAAGCCCTGCACATCCTGCTTTCCCACATTTTCATCTCTAACCACTATTCTGTACTTCCTCAGATGTAAATTGCACACAACCCCGGAATATGATGAAACAGCACTGCAAAAATACACCCACAGGCCTGGCAGGGGAATCTGCCCTGACAAATCTGAAACAGCACACCTCACCGAGCCATGGAAAAGCAAGGAGAAGCCTGCAGGCTGCTCAGACCCCCAGAATCTCTGTGCCTCGTTCATTTAGGGTTCTGAAAACCACTTGATTGGCATGATCTCTAATTTGCTTGCATGCACACTTCGTATTTAACCCTGTAAGCAGAGTTAAATCACTGCACGAGATGGGGTCGGTGCAGGAGCTGGCACAGCCCTAAGGGGATTAGCATTCCTGCCATGGGATTTATTTGTTTGAAGAGCCCCTGTACACCCTGAGCAATAGGACAGCCTGAGCCTCAGGGTGCAGCTGGGGTACCCAAAGGGTTTCAGAAGGATCCCATAATCCTGCAGCAGAAGAGCGAGACTGGATGGGTGACCATCCAGTCCAGGGCAGCAATACCTTGAAGCATTCAGTGAGAAGAAATTAAACAACCAACCCTGTGAGAGACACTGCAGATCCTGTTATCTGCCTGGCCTGCACTTGTGCTGGGGGCAAACAAACAGGTCAGACTGCTGTGAGATCCACCAGGATAATCCAGCCTCCCTGGGCACGGGACAACTCCTTATCACTCACTCAGAGCAGCCAGGGCACAGTTTAATCTCTGTTTGACAGGGCTAAGGGAGGCATTATGCAAATTAACCTGCCTGATGCTGAGCCCCAAATTACACAAGTTTAGGAGCGTGCTGGTGGCTTGTTTCCATCAACTTTCCTCCCAGGAAAGTCAACAAAGGGAAACCTTTATCAAATATCATCTAAGAGAGGCAAAACAGGAGCCCCAAGTGACTGCTTCTTCAACACCAGCTCTGCAATACAGACACTCCCCAGCCCCCTATCACCCTCTTCTCTGGAAGACATAACACAGATTTATCAGTACTGAGAGGGTCCTGTGCCAACCCTTCCACTCCAGGAGGAAACATCCAAGGAAAATGCAGCTGGGCAAGGCACTAACGCTTTCAAGGGTCTCTCAAACCACACTCAAAATTATGCAGAAAAAGGAAAACACTATAAGGAAGGTGATTTATGTGAGAGATCGACACAGAAACAAGTAAAAGTGCCACCATTACCATTTTGACATAGGTCATGTAGTTTGGGTCTTTGGCATAGGAACCGTATTCATTCTCCACCTGCACTGCAATGATGGGACCTCCTTTCTTGTACTGCGGGGGACAAAAGGGAGAAAGAAGGTGATCACCACGATTCCTAACCACAGGGACCAAAATCACACCGGCTGGCAGGAAAGATGCACCAGTGTCAGATGGATTCAGCTCCACCCTCTCATGCTCCCAAACCCACACAGAAAACTACAGCCCGTGCTGACTCCTGGAGCAAAACTGGCACATTTGTTATTGCCTCGCCCTGCTGCTGTCACACACAGCCCACGCTGCCCTGTGCAGCCATTCCCACCCCTGGAGAGGGAAAAGGGTTTTGCTTGCCTGGAGAGGGACAACAACGTGCATCAGGTGATCAAAATAGGCATCCACGGCTTCTGTGAAGCCCTTGTACGTTGTCCTCAGCTGCATCTCGGGGTCTTGCAGCAGCCAGCTGTGCAAAGCAGGAGAGGGAATGTGTTAGAGTGTCCTGTCCAGCCAAGCAGAGGTATTTCACCCACTGACATTGTCACACCTGGGCAGGGATCACTGGTGTCACCTGGCCGAGCCCACAGTGCAGTTGTGACACCCTGAGCTGTGAATTACACCCTGTGTCCCTCAGTCACACTTGGAAATAAATCCAGGCTCCAACTCCCAGTCTCTTCCTCTTCTTCTCGCTCTGCATTTCAGGCCTAAACTCATTTCATCACCTCTAGCAACAATATTTCAAGGGCTAATCTTACCGCTCTAAAGTGAATTCCGTGCGCTCCCAAGGGCACTCTACAGCCAAGTGCTCCTTCAAAAAAACCCAATCCTTTCTCAAAACAAAGATTTCTGTAGTTGTTCCCATTGTTTCTACTGCTGATTTACAAGGCTGGGTTCTGTCTGGAGTTAACAGAAAAAAGGGCAATTTGTTGAAGAGCAGAACAACATAATGCTGTAACACCTTAAGAGGAATTTTCCTTTTCTCTGCAAAATGAGGCCTTAACTAAAATACTTTCAAAGGTCTTAAAAAACTTAATGCTAAATGCAGCTTTATGGACTTAGAAAAAATCAGCTCCTCTTTAGCTGTAAAATGAGAATAGTACCGTTGCTCTTTATTAGAATTTTTAATCTGTCTGATTAAAAAAACACATGGGTGATGTGACAACAGAGGCACTTCTCATAACCTAACATGGAGGTGGCTTCTGGCTGTGGTCATGAGGAGCCCTCTCGCAGGAGTAAGTCCCTGACACCTGAACTCTGATGCCAAAGGCAAGTGAAACATGAAAAGATTAAAAGAAATAATCCCCAGGTGTCTGCACTGAGGTTTGTGCTCTGTGCAGGACAGGAAAACAAGTGGTAACCTGGCACTGGCTCCACTGAGATCCAGGAACCAGGCAAGTCCCAGTGCTCTCAGAGCCTCCTACAGCTGTGTGCTTCAGGGGAAAGCACAACAGGAGGCTGGAAAAGTCGTGGGGTTTTATTACTGCCAGCCACATAATGCAGATTTCTAGTAGGGTTTTTTAAATGGAGCTGAGATGAAGCAAATTCTTACATCAAGCCTCAAATCCTGTTCTTGTTATACAGAGAGTCAAGGTGCCACAGCAAGATGGGCCCTGCCAGTTCTATTTTCTTGCTGTAACCATTATACCATAAAACAATTATTATTTTAAATACTCCAAAAAAAATTTAGAAGAGCTCAATAAGGTAATGAGTATTCACCTGCTTTGGGGACTCAGAAAATAAACATCTCCATCTAGCAGCCAGCCACTCCACAGCAATTCCTCTGAAGGAGCCTCGACTGTGTGATCAGGAGCTTGGGATTTGTTTATCCCTCATGCTTCCCTGAACTGAACAATTTCCACACTCACCTGGGCAGACCCCCGAGGTCCCATTCCGAGCAGATGTAAGGTCCAGGGCGCAGAATCACCCACAGTCCATTTTTAGCTGCCAGGGAAAGGAAGGCCCTGGGGATCCAGACAGAGGAATTATTGTCTGCCTGCAGAAGCCCCACTCCTAATACTCCAATCGCCACGAAATTTAGGTACCAAACCAGAAGGGAATTGCTTGATGAAGCGACTGTACTGGATTGGTGCTAAACTGATTAAGCTCCCAGGACTCCAGAAGGCAGGGGAAGGAACGAATCCCCCCTGCCTGATCAAGGCACCGCTGGAAGTAACATCTTCACCCAAACCCCACACACCCCCTCCCCTCCAAACAGGAGTATTTAATAACAGAGCTGTCTGTGCCACACACCTTAGATCCAGGTTTTTACTGAAGTCAAACTTCCCTCTCTCCTTTTCATGCAGGTTCCATGGCACGTACCTGAAAGGCAGAGCGAGGGCAGTGGAGGCGAAGGATGAGCTCTGGATGCTTAAAGAAAACACTTAAAGAAAACCCGAGGCCCCACTATTCCTTCCTGTGTCTTTTCCCACAATAAGAAGCATGGAAATACATTGTTATGGCCCACTGGAATTAACAATTAAGTCCCACTGGTGAGGTCCCTGGGAGGCCTGGGCAGGGAGGGCACTTACGTGGTGAGGGTGTTTAAGCCACACGCTTTCATTTTCAGCATCCGATCTTCCCAGTACTCCCGGGGCACTCGGAAGTAGTGCATGGAACCCCCAAATATGCGGAAGGGCATCCCTTCCAGCAGGAACTGGGAGTTCTCTGTCTGCAAGCCCAGGGTCCTCCCCCACAGCCCCAGAGGGGTCAGCTCACTCCAGTTAAACCTGGAAGAGAAAAGGAGACATATGAGCAGCCAGTCCTGAGGGAGAAATGTGTCCTCCTCGTTCCACCTCACCCAGCAGGAGCAGCTCTGACCTAGCTGCTTCTCAAGCAAACCACACTCTTGGTAATACAGAGCACAAAGATTGCTCAGGAGGTTCTAAGGCAGTTGGAAGATCTTCCCAAGATGTGGATTCAATATTCATTTCACTGGCAGCTTCTCCCCTGAACGCCCAAGCCACTGTGCCACGCTCTACAACTGACACTGCTCAGGCACAGAGCGTGAAACTCATTTGCCGAAATCATGGATGGGGAAGTTTTCACTCACAATACTCACAAACACTTCCCTAACTTATGGGATTTAGGATCTCCCTGCTTTGCAGTAGGATGGCTGATGGAACATGGCTGATTTCCAGATCCATGTTCCAACAGCATCTGCATCTCAGTATTGCCATCCTGAACGTCTTGGGGACTCTGGTATCTTCCATCTCAAGGCACAGAAAAAATAAAACCCCCTCACCTGTTCCCTGTGAACAGAGAACCTTTTCCTCAATTTAGTGAGCCCCCTGCATTATACACCCAGGAGAGACTAAGTCAGCTGTCACCACAAACTCACCTCTGCCCACATCACTGCTTACATGAATCCTGGAAATGGCATTTGCCAAAAGAACCAGAGCCACGGGGACAGCAGCTCCTCAGCACTTACCGGGGGGAGCACTCCTGCTGTCACAGCTCCTCTCTACTCATGGCCTGCAGGCTCCCCAGCTCACTCTGGCTGAGCCAAAACCCCGTTTTACCAACGAGCCCGGACACAGAGCGGTGTCACTGCCTCCATCAGACCACTCCCGTGGCACAGCTCTGAACGCACACAGAGTCAGACAATGGCAGCTTGTTCCGTATCAGAGCCAGATGTGAGGAATGGATTCCCAGCTCCAGAAAGCAAGAGTGACCCACGCATTTGGGAGAAATATCAGAGCGAGAGAAGAGAGGAACACCTAAGCCTCCAGCTGCTGCCTATGCTATGAGTAAAGCAGTTGTTAGCAGAGGGTGAGGATGCTCAGAGCTCATGGCTTGCAGGGATTGCTAACCAGCAGCCTGCCTGTCGTCTGACAGGACAGGGAGGCTACAAAGGAGCTAAATCTAAGGCTTGCAGGGTACTGCACGGGCTGGCTGACAAGCTCAGAGGGTACCTGAGTAGCACAGCATTCTCACAGGGCTCTGAAACAACCGGCAGCAGGCAGGGGTAATACCTGGAAAAGGAAGCCAGATTAAATATTCACTGCCTTCAGTCAACGAGACTCACACTGATTGTCCAGCCGTTCACATAAACGGTGCTGAGCAAGGAGACGGTGATGTATCAGAAGGTGGCGTAATAATAACAACCGGGTTTGATGATAGTGCAGCTCAGGTAGGAGAAATGAGCACAAAACACCAATCTGCCACACGTAAAGGGTGACTGCCTGAGTAAGAACATGATCAAAACTGCTCATTGACATGAGAAAAGTAGGTACAGCCACAGAATGATGACACGAGGCTGGGAAACGGCAGCACTGCTCCGAAGGAATTGTTAGGAATTTCAGCAGCCAGGGAAAGGGTTCTCAAGCCCCACACAGGATACCCCATGGCCACTTGCCCCTCTATGCTGCTGAATAACAGATTGAAACTTTAGCAAACCAAACCGGCAGCTACGTCTACTCCTATTTTAGGTGGAGAGCCCGAGGTGGAAACCTCAAAGGGGTCTGGAGGTGCAAAACTCCAGTTTTTAAAGATCAGGTTGGAAAAGAGTTTCCAAGTTGTTTCTGAGCTAGGTAGAGCCCCAAATTACCCCTGCACACAGAAGTGCTGCTGACTGGTGCCAGAATGAAGGCTGTGCTCAGGAAGCACACACAGCCAGGTAAAAATAAACTAATCACCTCAGCTCATCTTCTTAATCCCAGGCATAACTAACCTGGCACATTCCCATCCAGTTTCCTACTTCAAAACTTCCCAGCTCCAGTGCTTTTTCTCCCCAAGAAGGGCTGGTAGGAAGCTCCCAGGCTCCCAATATTTTCAACACGTTATCCTAGATATCCTGAAACCCGCATTTCTCATTAGCATCTGTTCAAGTAACCTCAGGGAAAAAAAGCCACTTCTGTGGCTCAGCAGAGCTTCATCCTGCGGCCCTGAGCTGGACTGCCATAGTTTAAAATGTACCTGGCCTCTGTACTGCTTCCTGAAAGCAATTTATAGCTCCTAGCAGATTTTTCTTCTCTCTTCTGTAATGATAGCACAGGTTGCAAATAATCTTCCTTTGCTTTGTTAAAGGTTCCTGGCCTTCTTTGTACCCCACAGCAGCCATCCCTGGCAGTGTTCCAGGCCAGGTTGGACAGGGCTGGAGCAACCTGGGATATTGGAGTGTGTCCCTGCCCATGGCAGGGGGTGGAACTGGGTTATCTTTAAGATCCCTTCCAACCCAAACCATTCCAGGATTCAATGATTCTGCTTCAGAGAAGTCTGTTTCAACCATTCTATTACCAACTAACCCCAGAGCAGAGACCCTGAAGCTGAATTGGACAAGTTAGTCCAGTAAGATGGAATAAGACATAAGACTTTTTAAGATAGAATTTGAAGTGCAAAATACGATACATGGAAAAGGAAAGTCCCAATTAAACCAAACAGCCACGCTGCTCATGCCTGTAAAACATGAATGTGGCCGAAGTTCTCTCTGCAAGAGAGATTCAGCTTTGATGTTCAACCACCCTGTATCCAGACCAGTCGGGAGAAAAAGCTGATGGAAAAGAAAACAGCCAAACCAGGGGAAAAAGCCATTAAGTTCTTTGCTGATGCTAAAGGACGCGCTTCAGAGGACAAAGGACTTTGCCGCTAATCCCTAAGCTCCACTGAGACCTCCGAGGGCTTTGCTGTTTATTCTGGGCTTCCGCTGGCCAGAGGAAAGTGAAAGCTCTGAGCTGCCCCGGCTCCCAGCTCCTGCCCCGCACTCACAGACCCCGGGCGAGGCAACACCCAGAGCACTTCGGAGCACAGCTCATCGTGGACACAGCGGTTTATTCTGGATACAGCGTTTTATGGATACACTCCTACAAGAGACCTGTGGGTATCAGGTGCAACATTTATTTAAAGCCGTAGATAATTCCGGCACGGCGGCTGCGTTACCCGCTGCTTCCCACGCTCCCGTTCCGCTGCAGGAATTATGGGAGCCGAGGATCTCAGATCGGGAGAGACGGGATTCTACCGATCCCGTTAATTCCCCGGCAGCGCGCGGCAGGCACGGACCTTAATTGCGTTAATTACGTTAATAACAGCTCTCCCCCCCACCCGGAGCCGCCGTTCCATCCATGCGCAGTTCTCCCGCAGCCAACCCCGCTCCCGGCGGCGGGGCCTGCGCCCGGCGGGGCTGCAGCACCCCCCGCCCGACACCGCCGCCCCCCCCCGGCCCCGCCGCCGCGGGGACCCCG
>VZTI01002482.1:979680-1004433 GCA_013397865.1 Struthidea cinerea | reverse complement strand
GAGGGAGAGGCGCGGCTGTGAGGGAGCGGCCCGGGGGCGTGTGGGGAGACCCTCGGGAGAGGGCCCCGGGAGAGAGCCCGGAGTGAGAGCAGGGACAGGGACCCTCGGGAGAGACCCCCGGGAGAGAGCCCGGACTGAGAGCAGGGACAGGGACCCCCGGGAGAGAACCCCAATAGAGAGACCCCGGGCAGGGATCCCGAAGAGAGGCCCCTGCTAGAGACCCCCGGAAGGTCTTGTACAAAGACCTGGGCAGGGTCCCCCGATAGAGATCCCGGGGAGAGACCCCAGAGAGAGTCCTCTGGCCAGAAACTCCCCACGGAGACCCGTGAAGAGAGACCCCGGAGGGAGATTTCAGACAGGGACCCTGGACAGAGACACCGGCTGGAGACCCCTCCGTGCCAGCCTGAGACCCCTTCTCATCCCCAGGGCATCTCCTGCAGCTAGAGGGTCTCCCCGGTGGGCAGGTGGCTGTTTCTCTTTACGGCACAGATGTTTATCCTTTAAACAGCCCTCGCTGCCCTGTGGGGGAAATGCAGTGTGCCATAAACCGAGGGAGGGGACATTCGGGGCCTGCCAGCAACAGTAGAAACTGAGAGAAACAAGTGGAAGGTGTCCCTGCCACGGCAATGAGATGGGTCTGAGGTCCCTTCTAACCTAACCCATTCCATGATTCTGCTGATAATGCTCTGTGTCATCTTCCCTCCTACCAAGTACTGAGAAGGAAGGAGAGGCTGAGAAGGAAGAGGAGCTGGCTGATCAGAAGGGGTTAACGAACACATTACTTAAAAAATCCTCAAGCAGAACTATTTTGCAACACCTACTTCAAAAATTCCCTGTTACCTCTGTTTAAACACCTGAAATACCACAGAAGGAAATTATCACAACTGACACTCCAGTAACATTTCCATCATTGCTTTATTGATTTCAAACCCGAGAGGAAAAAATAGTTTAATTTACCAATATTTTTACTCCCCTTACATTGTTCCCAGCAATGATTTCACTGATTGGAGGCCACAGAGCTCAGTATTTCTGTACATAACCTTGGCTTTTCATCTGCACTTTGTGTTGCAAAGGCTTCTTTGAGATTAAGCACCAAGATGTGGTGGGAATACAGAGAACAAGCAGTGGTTGGGACACCAGGAAAAGTTTGCTGGGAAAAGAGGGAGTGTTCCTAGCTAAAGAAGAGGCATCCTGGGATACAAGCACTCTGCAGGTGGTTAGAGCCTGCGGTCACCTGTCCCAGGGGGGCTGTCAGAACCCAGGTTTTTAAGCAGAGCAGTTAATTCCTTCAAAATAAAGATTTCAGTGATCCCATGGGCTCAGGCCACACCTCTGCCGGAGGTTCCCGTTTCAGTCCTGACTCTGCAGAGGTGAGCAGCGGCTCTAGTGTTTCTTTTTCCAAGGAGGACGTGTGGCAAGCAGGCCAGGAGCGGGATTCGGAGACAGAGGCTTGCATTCACAGCTGAGATTTATGGCTGCACAACGCCAGCCTGGTGACAGCAGCTCTGCCAGGCACAGCACGCAGCTGTGCCATCCAGCTGCGCTCCCGCAGGATAAGGCAGGAAGGCTGTTTCCACTGGGGTATCCCCCTCTCCACTCCCGGGGAGAGAGCTGGTGAGCAGGGGAGGGAAACAGGCCGAGCTGTAACAGACGAAGGAATTTAAGGCTCCTGGCTTCAGCCCTGTAGCAGATTCCTGGCCACAATCATCCTCATGACCTCGTTGGTACCTGCAGCAGGATGGGAGTGCAAAGGAAACACAGTTAACACATGGTGCAATATCTTCCCCCTCAAAATGCCAAGAGAATTCTTCCCTGATCCGCAGTTTACGGCACAGAGGAGCTCTTCCCACCAGCTGAGGTGGCATTCAGGAGGTGCTGGGCCAAAGCACAACTGCCTAGTGCCAGCACATTGCTTGGGAAAGCTGGTGCTGCTTTTTATTTGGGCATTGGGAGGATGCAGGACCAGGCATCGAGCAGAACTGGATTTATACCAACATCTGAGCTCTCTGCTTTACATTTAACACACATACAACACACACAGAGGCTGCAAACCCAGTCAGTACTGGAAAGAGCACGTTCCCTTATCAGGTACCCTGGTTGTAGGTGAGGGGATTTCAAAGCAGGGAAAACAAAAGTTGAGGAGGCCAAACTGAGGCTATCAAAGGCCAGATACTGTTAGAGACACGATGTCAAAGAGCGCAAACAGACCAAAATCACAGGAGAGGAATTGTTAGGGAGAATCATCACGTGACCAGGAGTAATGGGATGAAACTGGACAGAGGCACTGCTAACATGACAACTAAACATCTTCCTCTGCTGTAAGACTCTTAAAATAGCCAGTAACTGCTCCCACACACCCAGAGCTCCCGGCCAGGGGACTCACACACGGGACACCTCATGCTCAGAGCAGAGCAGGACTCTGAAACCCAAGAATCAGAGTCATGTGGGAAGGTGAGGGCCTCCAGGGGAGTTTCTCTCCTAACCCCGCAGCCAAGTCCACTTGTAATCAGGGTGTCTTTTACCTTCCAGGATCTGGTGGACTCTGATGTCTCGCACAAACTGCTGCACCGCGTAATCCTTCAAGTAGCCGTAGCCCCCGTGCATCTGCAGAGCCTGGTTGCAGATCTAAGAGGATAACACTGCTGTGAGGTGACTTGTGAAGGACACGTCAGCGCCAGAAGCTTGGCAAGGATCCAGGAACCTGGGCTCACTTTTTTCCCTGGTCACTTAAGCTCATCTCTTAAAAGCGTGGTGTGACTCTCAGTCCCCACCAGTGCTGCTCTCGGTGGCACCACGTTACCTGTTTCACGTGAAGGGTGCGTTTCTGTGAACAGCAACGCACAGAAATACCCAGGAACGGGTACAGAGATACCCAGGGATGGGTATTTTTAGGGAATAAGGCGATTTTTGCTGCATTTCTATGGTTTGTGGATGCAAACCCAAACCACCTGATTGCCACCTGGCCAGCAGGGTGCTGGTTTCCATGGAAACATGACTCCCTGTGTCCTATCCCTCAGTTTGGGATAGAAAACATAAGAACAGCAAAAATGCAGAGTGCTGAGCACGTAAGACAGCTTCTAAATGACACCGGGCTACGAAGTGCCAAGTGTTCTTTTTCTCCCTTCTCGCTTTCTCTTTACAGGGACGTTTTGATAAGGTAACAAAATAAGATATTTTTCAAAGTGATAAGGTATTTTTCAAAGTGATAAGATCACTTTCAAAGTGCTAAGTTAATTTTCAAAGTGGTAAGGTAATTTTTCAGTGGTCTAGGAAAGACCACTTGCTACCTAGGAATTTTCACCCTGCAACATGCGAGTTATCCTTGGAAAATAAAAATGCTCTGCTCCCTGTCCTGTCCTGTCTCCCTTTTGGCTCCCTAAGAAGTGGCGTAGAAAGCACCGTGGAAAGATTAATCCTGCAGCCTCCACATGTCTTATAAAACATCCTGTCCTCGAATCAGGCTCGTGGCTCTGGGCTTGGCTTCGGGTCGCTACAAACTTCTCCCTGACACCCTGGGCGCTAAGGGGGGGGGTCTCCAAGCTTCCAGTTAGGATCCCAAGTGGTGTTTGAGTGACCTACCCCGAAGCACTCGTCGGTGGCAAAGAGCTTGGCCATGGAGCAGAGCACGGCCGCGTCCTCCCGGCCGTCCTGCAGCGCCCGTGCCGCGTTGCGCACCATGAGCCGCGCTGCCACCAGCCGTGTGGCCATCTCTGCCAGCCTGAACTGCAGGTACTGCCAGAGCCAGAGCAAAGGTTGGGTCAGCACCCTCACAGGGGTCCGAGCCACAGCCCCAGCACCTTCAGGCAGGGCTCAGGCCCGACACGCTTCCTTACACAGGAAGAACGTGTTCCCAACTTCTCCAGGGAAGGCCCTGTGAAGCGAGGGATGGCCCGTCCAGGGTGAGGAAGAGCTCAGCTCTGGAGGGCAGAGCTGCTGCAGGGGTTACCTGGTTGTTGGCGAGGGGTTCCCCAAACTGTTTGCGGACAGTGAGGTGCTCCTGAGCCAGGAGAACGGAGGCGTGAGCAGCTCCTAACGAACAAGAAGCTGGTGGGAGAAGCCAAGGACACACAGTGAATGTGAAGTTAATTCAGACAGGCAACAAGAAGATCCCGCCCTCCTCCCTTGGCTCTCTTTGCCTTTCTCACCGATGTTTATCCTGCCTCCATTGAGGCCCTGCATGGCGATGCTGAATCCCTGCCCTTCAGCTCCCAGCCGGTTGCCCACAGGAACAATGCAGTCCTCAAAGATCACAGCCCGAGTTGGCTGGGAATTCCAGCCTACCTGGGAAAAAACAGAGCTCCTTCCAGACTGCCTGAGGAGCAGCACAACTCCAGCTCAAACACAGAACCACCAGCCTGCATTCAACCCCTCAGCCCCACTGCCAAGCTGCCACAAAGCACCTGTGGTCTGCATGGTTTGGCCTCAATGTGGAAGATGGAATAGAGGTTTTTGAGAAGAGGTACAAATCCAGTGATCCTTGATGTTCCTGAGACTAAAACGCTTCGCTTACCACAGGCATGGGTATTGGGAAAACTTCACCAAAGCTGGACTCGGCTTGGTAAAACCCTGCCAGGCTGGGACTCCAGTCCCACCCATGAAGAGATAGCTAATGCTTTGCACAGACAAGCTCACTGGGACAAGAGGACACAGCCCCAAGCTGTGCAGAAGAGGCTCAGGCTGGACATCAGGAAGAGATTCTGCATGGAAAGGGTTGTCAGGCATTGGAAGGAGCTGCCCAGAGAAGTTTGGAGTCCCCATCCCTGGAGGTGTCCAAGGAACACCTGGATGTGGCACTGAGTGCTCTGGCTGACAACGTGGGGATCGGTCACAGGTTGGACTCAATCTTGGCAGTCTGTCCAACCTTAATGATTCTGTGCTTCCTGATCTCTGTCCTGCACTTGCCTCGAGCACATAGGAAGCACACACCAAGCCTCTTACCTTCTTCTCCTTCTTGCCAAAGCTGAGCCCTGGCATTCCCTTCTCCAGCACGAGGCAGGAGATGCCCTTGGGGCCTGGGCCCCCTGTGCGACACATGACCACGTACACATCGGTGTCACCTCCCCCGCTGATGAAGGCCTGCAGGAGGGCACAACAAGAAAAGTGGGGCTTTGGGGTGGTTTCATAAACTAACCCTGAGCCCACAGCAGCAGCTGGCAGGGTACAGAGATGGAGCGGCAAAGACCCCACAGCCGGGGGCATTTAGGGACCCAGCTGGTGAAAGCTCCGCAGAGCACGTCCTGCCTTGGGAGAATGCACAGAGATGAGGAGACAGCAGGGAATGGGAAGGACAGCGAGACCCAGGCCCCGGTGTGCAGGCAGCTTTAGCAGGAGCAAAGAGGTACCTTGGAGCCATTCAGGATGTAGGTGTCCCCTTTCCTCTGAGCTGAGGTCAGCAGGGAAGCTGCATCACTGCCACTCCCTGTTTGAGAGGTATGGAAGCAGCCAGTAAAGCAGAAGGTCCAGAGCCTACAAATTCTCCCTGGGATCATACCCTGACACCTGGGTTTGTACCACGAGCATGTCAGCAATCATCATCTACCCCTCCCTAACTTCCCCAAATGAACATGGAAAGAAACTTTTCGCCTCCAGCCCTGTGCAATGTTCACGTCCAGTTAAAGAGAAAGGAGAAGATGTCCTGGGTGAGGATGCTCACCTGGCTCAGTCAGGCAGTAAGAGGCAAATTTTTCCATGCTACAGAGCGATGGGCAGAACTTGCGCCGCTGCTCCTCGTTGCCAAAGGTGTCGATCATCCAAACACACATGCTGGGGTGGGAGAGAAGGAGCAGCAGTCAGGATGTGAGCGTAGGTTGTACAAGAACATCCCTGGCTGAACAGAGGAAAGCTCCACGGAGTTCAGCCACAAGCCCTGAGACCTGAAAATGTATTGTTCCACCTTCCATTCACCACAGACTGCCTTGTGGAACAGCAGGTTCCTGTTTAAGAGCCTCAGTCTCCCCTCCATGCTCAGCCCTGCTCCCTCTCCAGAAAACTGCACCTGAAGAAGGAGGCAGCATCATTCCAGCTCTCTGTGCCAAGTGACCTGTCACTGGACATGTCTGTACAAGCAGGACAGCCCCGGGATCGGGTGGTGCCTGTGGCTCTGTCACAGCACGGCCGAGGCACAAAGGCTTTTTCCAGGCAGGTTACTATCTACAGACAGCTTAAGTGCCAGAGCAGGGAACAAAATCCAGAACTCAATCCCATCTTGCATGCCACAAAGCTAAAATTACTTCTTGGTGGCATCTCAGTCCTCGTGGCCTATTTGTTTACTGCCATCCAGGGATCCTCACAGGGAGGTGTGTACTCGAGGTCACAATTTAAATATTTAAATAACGAGCAGCAGCGAGGGAGCTGCCTCCAGCTGGATTTAGAGCCCACAGAACAGCCAGGCTGACACCATCCACTCCTTCCCGGACACACTCACTTGTGGATGCTCATGTAAGCAGTGGTGCTGGCACATCCCGTTGACAGAGCTTCAAAGATTATGGAGGTGTCAAGTCGTGACAACCCAGAGCCACCAACATCTGGTTTCACATAGATCCCACCAAATCCTAGCTGGGCTGCCTTCCGCATTGTTTCCACAGGGAATATTTCCTATTGGGGCAGGCAGAGATATCCCAATGAATATTCAGGGTCAGTTCAATCTCTTTTAGTACCCCTGGGCTACCAGCTCAAGTCCCACCATCCTGCACAGTTTAAGTCGACTGGGTGGGTCAAAGAAGAGGCGGTACCTACCCAGACACTCCATCTTCAGGAGTGAATCCAAGATTCAGAGGATTGAATAACCTGGCTAGGAAAGCTCCACGGTATTTCTGATCATTTCCCCCCCTGCCCCCAGCTAGAGCAGCAGCTTCAATGACAATCTCCAGAGCTATTGCAGGAACCCCTCAGTGAGACTTAAGGGAGGAAAAAGGGAGCAGTTTAACCCTTCTGAGGCTGTCCTACCTTCTCATCCCACTCGGCCATGTAAGGAGCCATCTCCTTTGCAGCAAAGTCAAGGGCAACTTTTTGGAATTCCTTCTGATCCTCAGTGAGTCCAGCGGATGCTAGGGAAGGAGGAAGAGACAAAAACACATCTGTTGTGGGAAAGCAGCACAACCACCTCATCTATGGCCCAAACAATTTTAAGGTGCCCCTTAACTCACGCAAACAGTTCAGGGTCTCTGCTGCAGACACCATTTCTCTGTTCCTTGGGAATATCATGAACTGTGCTGAGAGCAGGGGGCTTTGGGAGGGGCTTTCTTGGGACAAAACAAATCCAAGATGCCAGGTGTCTCTGTCTGCTCCATGCTAACTGCATGGGAAAGCTGGGACAGGGGAGCACAGTCCATGGCAGCTGTCACTCCATCGCACTAAGTCTGTGCTGCAGAAATAGGAGGGAACAGTCCTGGGGCGCTACAAAGAAAGACTGGGATGCAAAGAATAAAGCAGCCCTTTGGAAACAGCATCTAAAGCTTTAGTCAGGTTCTGCATTTGAAACCGGTGCTTCATTGACACATAGATCCAACGTTGTTTTGTTAGTTCCTCTCCGGAAATTCATAGGGGTGCTGCTGCTTCAATTCTAAATGTTGTTACGTTTAGGCACAGAAGTAATTCATCTGCAAAGTGTTCTGGAACCAGAATGGCTTGGGTTGGAAGTGACCCAAGATGGAAAGACCATCTTGTTCCAACCCCCTGACACCTTCTGCGAGACCAAGCCCTGTCCAACCTGGCCTTGAACACTGCCAGGGATGGGGCATCCACAACTTCTGGGCAACCTGTGCCAGCTGGAATTCTGCTAGAGGAATTTCTTCCTAATATTTAAACTAATCTCTCCTCTTCTAGCTTAAATCCATTCCCCTTGCCCTATCAATCTGCCCATTTAAAAAGTAGCTTTCCTTCTTTTTTATAATCCCCCTTCTTTGAGAGATATTCCTTGATTCACTGTCAAATCCGAAAAACCGTGAAAGTCTAACAAAAGTAAGGAAGGGACACAGGAGAGCGAAGGACCTTCTCGGGGGCTCCTTCCCACTACTGAGCACGGTCTAACACAGGTAAGGAGGGGAGAGGGAGAGGCTTCTGCCCCACTGCCGAGCACTGTCCCACTGCCGGACAGCCGCTGCGGTGTGTCCGCGCCCGCAGCGCCCTGAACGGGGGCAGTGACACAGGAGCAGGGACACGGGAGCAGGGACACGGGAGCGATGACACGGGAGCAGGGACACAGGAGCAGGGACCACGGGAGCAGGGACGCGGGAGCAGGGACGCGGGAGCAGGGACACGGGAGCAGGGATACGGGAGCAGGGACGCGAGAGCAGTGACACGGGAGCAGGGACGCGGGAGCAGGGACGCGGGAGCAGGGACACAGGCAGCTCGGAACATCCCTCCGGGCGGGGACAGAAGGTCCGGGGCCACCGACCCGCTGTCCGTGCCCCCCAGCCCGCCTCCCCCGGGGCGCGGGGGGTTCCAGCTCGGGGCCGGGCGGCTCCTTACGGTCGAGGCAGGACGCGATCCCTCGGCGCCCCAGCAGCAGCCGCGCCGCCGCCCGCGGGGCCGCTCGCCACGCCATGGCCATGGCCGCGCGGGGCCGCTCCGCTTTCCGCCGCCCGGTTTCCGCTTGCCCTCGGGGCAGGCTGGGAGCTGTAGTCCTGCCCCCGGCACAGCCCGCCCGGGCAGCAGGGAGGGAGGGAGGCAGAGAGGGAGGGCAGACGGCACTTGCATAGCGGGGCACCGCTTGTCAGCGCGGCTTCCTCCTCCTCCTCCTCCTGCCCGCCCGCCACCGCGCAGAGGACAGGCGGCAGCGGCCCGAGCTGGTGAGCGGGAGCTCGGAGGGCTGGGAAGGAGGGAGGAAGGGGAAAGCTTGGCATGGAAGGTGGAAAAGTTGATGCCAGGCGGCCTGGCAGGAGGCGGCCGGCTCGTAGCCGTGTAAGTGCTGCTGGCGCAGCGGGCAGGGGATGGGATGGGCCGGCCGGGCCGCGCCTTCCCGCGGAACCGCGGGGTCGGTGGGGCTGGAAGGGAGCTCTGGGGACCGGCCCGTCCCTGCCGAGGTGCGGCCACCGGAGCCAGCGCGCCCGGCGGCCTCCGGCGGTCTGCAGAGAAGGGACCCTGTGCTTGGTGAGCACAGCCAGCAGCAGGCTGAGCCAGACACCCGGGCGAGGCTCACCCTGAGCTCCGGAGACAGGCACGGCTCCCTTTTCCAAAGGCGCTGCCCCTCCGGCACAGCTGAGGGGCCGCGCTCAGCCCGCGCTCCGGCGGGAGCGCCGTGCAGCAGGAATCCAGCCCCTGGTGTCCATCAGCGCTCCAGGGTGCGGTCCCCGAGCCCTGCCCGCATTCGCACTGATAGAGGAAGTGGCTGAGCTCAAGGAAAGATTGATTTGCTCTGCGCTCGGCGTACAGCGCTTGCAGCTCTCTGCCTCAGCCATCTCTGCTTTTTTCAGGTAATTCCTCCTCCTTCCCTCGCTCATCAGGTGCTTCTCGGTGAAGAGAAGATAATTCAGAGAGACCAGAGATGCCTTGGCCGAGCAGAAAGAGAGACAAAGAAGCAGTAGCAGGTCTGTGCTGACATCCTGACTGATTTAGCAGCTCTCATTTGAGGTTCCAGGCTATAGTGAAACTACAGACAGCCGTATTAACCGTCTGTCTTTCACAGCCAATGTCTTACAGACAGAATTTCCTGTGCCAAACGGGCTGAGCACCCAAGCATGACTGAGACAAGTCTGCTAGGTGTGTGCTAAGGACAGTGATGTGTTCTCAGCACAAGGGGGTTAGGAAATGTAATTCAGGCCCATCTATGCAGAGCTTTCAGGTCCTGCACAGCAGAGTCGGTCAGTCAGAGTACACCCAGTGCAGTGCCAGGAAGCTGATGTGGTACCAGCTGCAACAAAAAAAAACCAGCAGCAAGAACATTGCACTGGAGGCACCATGATGTGGCGTTTAAAGTAGAAGATGAAAAAATTGCACAGTTGGCTTGTCTGTGCCACTCATCTGCTTGATCCACTCTAGCAAGCAACCATCTTCTTACCCTTTAATCACTTAATAATTGGGGTTTTTTGTCTGTGTCCTGAAAAAACAAAGGATGTGGATCCCTTCTGAGCAGGTAGCTCAGTGGAGGTTAAGCTAAGATTTCCAGCTACTGCAGGAATTGAAATAGCTTGGTTTGCTGCTGAATGTTCCCCTTACCAGATTCACCTAAATCCACTTTGTTGCCTGCAGCTGATTTCTCAGCAATTAATTAAAAAAATTCAACTACACTTCATGTGGGCAGACATGGTCTATCCCGAGGTTTTTTTATTACTAGCTGGGACTATTAAACTACATTTGTGCACACACACACAAATATCCTATTTCAGATGCAAATTAGAAACACTCAGAATCATTGGTGCGTAATGCTGCTCCCTGAGCACCTGGGGTGTCCCAAACTCCTGCTGCAGTCAAATCTGTGAAACCAGCTTGGACAACTAAAAGTATTTTTTGAAACAAAATGTGTTTTATCTCAATGTATTTTAAGATAAAGAAGGGTCTGATGCTAAAATTGCCAAAACCGAGGAGAAGACTTCGGATGAGCAGGAAGAAGAGAAGTCTGGAAAAACTCCAGCTGGGAAATCCACGTCAGGATGGAAGAACTGGAAGAAAAAAACGTCTGAGTCCGGTGGGGAGGAGAGCAAGATCACATATTGTCACTGGCTGCTGAAATCAGAACCAGAGAGCAGGCTGGAGAAGGGGGTGGACGTGAAGGTAAGCACTGACCCCCCCTCACTGAGCAAAGGACACCAGCAGGGTCACTCCCGCCCAGCTGTAGTGCCCAGATGCTGAGGGACTAAAGCATCAGACAACTCAGATCGTTTTTTCTTCTCAAAACCCATTTGTCCTCCTGGAAACAGAAAAACAAAATGTTCTTGTCCAAGGTGACAACCTTGGGGTTTCCTAGGCAAACAGGACATAACACAAGAGGAAATCAGGTCCTCAGGATGCTTGGCTGTTGATCACAGGAGCAGCATCTGTTTCAGACTGTGCCTTTACCATGCTGCTTCATAAAGGTTTTTCTGTAGGCCCTGTGGGAGATAAAATTGTGTCAAGTTTGTGCTATAATTGAAGGAGCTGCTAGCAACAAATGCTTAGGCTCAGTGCAGACAATGACACTGTAGAGATCAGAAACCTCCTGAATTAATCTTTATTTTCATTTCATTTGGCAGTTCAGCATCGATGACTTGAAAGCTCAGCCTAATCAGACAACCTGCTGGGATGGAGTAAGGAACTACCAGGTAGGAAGCACATGGGGTCACTGAAATAGCAGTAGGAAAAAGGTGGCCCTGAGGCCCACAGCTTTTCTTTGCCTGAAGCATTTCCTTTCAGGATGCTCTGCCTGTTCATACAGGTGCATTTTGGCAGGAATCTGAAGTCAACTCCTGCTTAGTGGCCTCTAGGTCAGAGGTAGATTCAGGCTGGGAAAATACTCTGTTGAATCATCCAGTTTTTCTTTCGCTGAGACCGACCTGTGATACCTTACAGCAAGTCTGTACTTACCCAAATACTCTGGCAGTGAACAGCTTTCTGTTCCAAAGGAATTCCTTCCCCTGCTAGGTATGATCCCTGCACTCCACAGGATTCCCTATCCCCCTGTACCTGATCTGCTCTGCTCTCACTTGTTTGCTGACAACTCTCCTGGGCAAGGCTGGCTGAGCTGTTGAATTCCCACACACTTTCTGCCCAACAGGATCTTGTTCTTTAGCCTTGTTTTTACTTAATTTCATTCCAACACAAAAACATCTCTATGACAACTGTAGGAAACATTACCCCAGTGGTTCTGAAGCACATCTACCTCTCCTCTTGTTGGTTCCTGTTCTTGGCTGCTTATAATTACGCTCCGAGAACTTGATGGAAAGAGCTGAAAGTCTCTTGTTTACTCCTGACAGGCAAGGAATTTCCTGAGGTCCATGAAACTTGGGCAGCAGGCCTTCTTCTACCACAGTAACTGCAAAGAGCCTGGCATTGTGGCCATCGTCGAGGTGAGTGCCTGTGTTTTGGGGAGAGGGGAGAAGCGATAATGAATGGGTTGTCAAACAGCTCATTGCTTGTGTGTCAGCATCGAAGAGTGCAGGAGTTGTCCAGTGAGAGCAGGGAATGAGCCCAGGACACCTCAGCTCAACGTTACAGGGCTGACTCAGTCCTGTGTCCCCAGAGAGATGGAACCAAGCTGTGCTGTTTTCCTGCTGACATTTCGGTGCACTCCCAGCCAAGCCAAGCGTTGTTCCACACTCTGATTCCAGTCTGACTCACTGAATTCTAGTCAGCAGAGCCCACAAGGCAGTAGAATAAACCCAGGGCACAGAGCAGCTTTGTCTTTAAGAGGAGAACTCATCATGGAGATTATCAGCTACCCCGTTTTCCTCTGTGTGTTCCTTCCACACTGATCTCCAGCAGGTGATGCTTCACTGACTGTTCTGCACTGCTCTGACCCAAGACAGGGAAAGGAAACTCTTAGAATGGAGTTCAGGGAAAGCAAAGCTGATTTTTGCACCAGGATTACTCCTTGTCACATTTCATACCCTGTGCTGACGGGTGTTTTGAACTGATGGAAACTTTCTTCTCCCCTTGTGCTTCAGATCGTAAAGGAGGCGTACCCTGATCACACGCAGTTTGATAAGAAGCATCTTTATTATGACTCCACCAGCAAAAAAGAGAACCCCAAATGGTCCATGGTAATGTACTGTATTAAATGCAGCTGTTCAAGCTCTGTATGCAAGCCAAGAGAAGGGAGAAGGCTCTTTGCATCATATTGAAAATCTTAAGCTTCTGTCCTGGCCTAGCTGCCTTTTTCTCTCTCAAGAGAAAATCCAGTCCTGACTTGTTTTCTCTGCTTTTTCCCTACCCCTTCCAAAGGCTGCCAAATTTTCCCTGAATTTTCACATCTTGGCTGCAGGGCTGGCCTCCCTTCATTTTCAAATCTTGGCTGCAGGGCTGGCCTCCATGCGTGGCAGAACCTGATCAGGAAAATGAGCTAAGAACCACTGTCAGTACACAGTGAACAAAGCTGTAGGTTTGAGGCACATTAAATTGTAAGGAAGGGAGTGTTCATGGGGTGTCTTCTACATCCCACATCTTAATTCTGTATTGTCTGTGACATGAATGCACCTTGCTGGTGCACAGTGCTGATTCCTGCCGACAAATCACCTGCCAGAAGTACTGGGAAGTTCTTTTTAGCCTTGAGCAAGGCAAAGCTTCCAGGCTGTTAAGTGCACATCAGTTGCTTGCTTCAGTTTTAAATCTTTATCCCTCAAAGATCTTACGGGATATCTGGAGGCTGTGTCCTTGTCTAACCTGCTCCTGTGCTGCCCCTCCCCTCGCAGGTGGATGTGCAGTTTGTGAGGATGACCAAGCGCTTCATCCCCCTCTCTGAGATCAAGGTTCACCACCTGGCACACAAAGCAAATGGGGGGCCCCTCAAGAACATGATGCTCTTTGCCAAGCAACGTCTGTCTGTCCAGCCCCTGACACAAGGTGAGACCCTCCCAGGACTCTTGATTCCCCCTGTCAGAGCAGCTGGAAGTTTCACTTATGGCTTTTTGTTCCTTACCACAGAGGAATTTGATTTTGTCTTGAGCCTGGAAGGGTAAAAGCCACGTGAAAGCAGCACAGCTCCCACCCAGCCTGCTGATGCCTGCTCCTCCACCAGCACAACTTCCAAGTTTACCTGCTCAGCCGCAGCACCACGAACCACGATCCGCAGCCACACGTCCCTTCCCCTGACAGTGTTATTTTTGCTTATTTTTTCAATAAATAAAGTGTTTTGAAATCAAATGCAGCTACTTGCGTTTTAATAGTGGGAAATCTGCAATTTAGCTCTTGAAGGAAGAATCAGGTACATCCTCTTTGTTTAGTTTGGGATCTAGTGCAGCTCCATGTGCTGCAGAGGGACACTTTTCTGCAGGAAGGAATCCCTAAGTTCTGTCTAGAACCAGAAAATTTAGAATCATAAAATAGCCTGGGTTGGAAGGGGCCTTAAAATCATCTTGTTCCACCCCCTGCCATGGGCAGGGACACCTTCCACTAGCCCAGGTTGCTCCAAGCTCTGTCCAACCTGGCCTTGGACCCTTCCAGGGATGGGGCAGCCACAGCTGTGCCAGAGCCTCACCACCCTCAGGGAAGAATTTCTCCCAAGATCCCATCTAAACTATTTTCTGTCGGTTTGAAGCTGTTCCCCCCTTGTCCTGTCACTGCATGGCCTTGTAAACAAGGCTCTGGAGATGGATGTACAAAGCTGATCACAGTGAACTCCCTGCAGGTACAAAAGTTCCTGCGTTATTTTAGTTCTGTCATCAGGGAAATGAAAAGAAAATAAAGCCAGCCTGCTCATTTTTAAGCTGCATGAGTCCTCCACCAGCACAGCTGCCAAGCAGTGACACAGCTTAAAGAAAGACCAAGGATTTATAAAGATAACAAAGGACAAACTCCTCCAGCATGGTTGGAGAGCTGCACACTACGGCACTTTTAAAAGAAAAATCTCTTCATACCACAGAAAGAAAACCCCAACCCAAGCCAATATAAAACATCAGACAAACTCGTGCACAGCATTTGACAGCCAGGGCTGGCTCTTTTTAATTGGAGAGACAAAAAAACCCAAGTTTTAAAATACAGCCATTGAAAAGACGACGAATTAAGAAACATGTAAACACAGCAGAGGCTTAATTACAAGTTGCACTGCTTGGTTTGGTACTTGCCCACTCCCCTCTGCCTGGGAGAGAGGGAATGACCCAAGTACAGCACAGAACCACCAGCTCAGGGGGACAGGACTGCTCGAGCAGCATCTGCCCCTTAACATGCTAACAAAACACTGTTCTAGAGTCCCTTGTCCTGGAGTGACCCCAGCTTCTCTCTAAGGATGCTCAGCACATCTGCTCCACCCCAGACAAACAGAGGGCCCAGTGGCGGACAGGCTGAATGGTCCATTAAGATTCAGTAAAAATGGGGATCGTTTCTAAGTTCTGGTTCCACACGTAGGGACACGGAGGAGAGGGGACAAAGAAGGGAAAAAAAAAACCCAAATCAACGTATAGGCTCATGCACCTTTTCCAAGGGAACCCTCCAGGAGCGAGGAACAGATGTTAAACAGCCATCTCCTTACAGCCAGGCAATGATCTCCCATCCAGTCAGGCAGGAGAAAAGCCACTCCTGGAATGCAGAGGCATCTCCATCCAGGGGGTTTCTTTACCACTGCACGGCCTACAATCCAGGGGAATAAAGGGACTAAAGGAATTCAGCAAGGAGGGAGCTGAAGGAAAGCTTAGGAAGGTTGTGAGGGCGCTGCTGTGCTCAGCTCAGCCATGGAAAGATAGTCTGCTATCCCCAAGGGCTCCCAGAGGAGCTTCACTTGTCCCTAAAGGATTGTGCCTGGCTGCAGGACAGGCAGTCCCCCCCAGGGAGGGAGGGAGGAGTGTCCAAAGCGACATCCAGGGTCCTTTGCCATGGCAGACCTGCAGCAGGTGCCCCCCACCCCTCGCCCTGGCACAACAAGGTGACTGTTGTCCGCAGTGAGCTTTCGCTCCAGCCTTTGGAAGACACGGCCCCAGCCCACGGCACAGACTCCCCGTGGGGGAAAATCAAGCCACATCCTCACTGGTGCACAGCAGAAACGTGGGGTGACACGAGCATTCAGCAGAGATGAGAGCATTAGTCCTCCACAGAGTGAGACTGGCCAGCTCGACTAAAAACCACAACCTTACACGTGGTGAGGAAAAGATAACTTACTTTGGCAAGCAGAAACACACATTTATCACTGAAATACAGTAGCTGTCATTACATAAAAAGCTCCCCTTCCCACCCCGGCCCCACTCCCTCCACCAGCACCGTTGCACTGAACAAAGCAGAAACTTCCATTTCCCAGCTGCAAGACACCTGCTCTACATTCAGCTGTAGGACAGAGGAACTTGATTCCAGAGCCAAAAGGAAGCTGGACAAAGTAGCGAGCCACAAACTCAGGGAAATCCAGACAAATCCCACTTGACAGAGCTCATATCCCAGCACGTGAGTCTCCCCCTCGGGTGGGAGGTCTCAGCAGCTGCTTGTTGAAGGGCAGCTAAACAGGATGGACATTCTCCAAACTCAGTCCATCGAAGTCTACAAAGCCACATCTGATTTTTAATGGAGGAGTGACTTCCTTCTGGGAATGTTCTCACGAGTCTACTTAGCTGAAGGGTAAAAGCAGCTTATTTTATAAAAGAAAACCCACCTTCAGGTTCTCAGTTCATTGCATGCTCTCAGACCTCGCTGGTGACTTCAGCTCAGGCCTCAGGAATGTGTCTCTGGAATCAGAGCTCTGCCACACTTCCATCCAGCAGCCCACACAGGCCCGTTTGAGCCTCCCACAACAACTGCATCCACCTTCTGTCCCCGCTAGTCCTCATCCCGCACGCGCCAGGGAGCAAACCAGACAACGCTCACACGTGGCCCTGCGCTGCTGTCCGTCCCTACACAAAGCCTGCTCTGTCCCAAGGACACAGACACGGGCAGGGCAGCGTGTGCAGCGTAAACACACCCCAGCAGAGCCCCCAGGAGCTCCAGAACTGCTCTCTACACCTCTCCAGGCCGCTCTGTCGCTGCGCCTGGGAGCTGCACGAGTGCAGCAGCCGGAGTGTGGATCTCGGGGGCACTCAGGCAGCTGCCAGGACAAGACTAGGAAGGCACTGCTCCTGGCCAGGAGCCTTCCCGCCCCCACTTCTTGCCCACCCAGCAGCACTGGGACCGTCACCGCTCTGCCCACCCTGTGCCACCTCCTCCCGTATCCACACACCTCACTCCCTCCTACCAGCCTGGGACACAGCACGGCCCTGCCCGTGCTCCGTGCCGAGTCCTGCTGGGTGGCAGTCCCAGGGCTGAGTCACCTGCATCATCCAACTGCTTGTGGCAAGGAATCCAACGCCAGCACGAAGAGGAAGAAGGGGAAGCAGCGAGGGGACGACACCACACAGTTTCCAGCAGGCCACACCAGTCCGTGATCCCTCCTCCAGCACGCAGCTAATCACCTGGCCGTGCTCCCCAGGGAAGATTTCGGAAAGGCAAGAACATCCATCCTACACGGCCCCAAAGCAGCCTCCACACGGCTGGGGAGAAGCAGCAGCAGATGGGGCCTTCACTTGCTCTGTCCTTCCCCGCCGCCAGGCCGAGGCTCTCGGGGCACAGAGGAGATCAGGCAGCTCCGCAGCCTCCGGACATTGCCTCAAAGCAGCCGACCCCAGCCTCCAGACATTGCCTCAAAGCAGCCGACCCCAGCCTCCAGAGGAATGTATGGATGGGGAAGCACCCCGGCACCTCCGACGCCGCGCCGCCAGCGCTCCAGCTCGCCGAGCCCTCCCGCCCCGTCCCACCCCGCCGGTCCTTTGAAGAAAGGAATTAAGTCAAAAACGGGCATTTATTTCTGTGAAGTCTCTGAGCGTCTCCTCCTCGGTGCCGCTGTCCTGGGGGCTCCCGGCAGCCCCCCGGCCTCACTGCCGGCCGTTGTTCTCCGCGGGCTGCCCGGGGGGCTTGGCCTCGCCGTGCGAGGACGTCCCCTCGAAGCGCTGGGACGCGATGGCAGCTTGGTGGGACATGCTCTTCCTCACGATGTCCCCTTTCCTCCACAGCACCACCTCCTGCAGGGACACAGCCAAGGCTTGTCAGGGCTCGTGAGACCTTCTGCTGAGACCTTCTGCTGCCCCACCCAGCCCCGCAGGCTGAACCAGGCTCAGTGTTCCACCCACAGCCAGGACACACCTGGCAGTGCAGCATGCCTGGAATCTGGGTAGAGATCTCCTCCCTGGGGTCTGGGCACGCAGAGGGCATCCAGGGCAGCTCTGTCCCAGTGCCACTGATAAGGTGAAGCACAGAAGCTTCACCACTGAGCAGAAAAGAAATCCCAGGCAGGCACTTTCCAAACTCCTCCCCACCACCACACACATCTGACCTGCATGGACATTCTTCTAGACCATCTTCTTCCCACGTGATGGATCCCAAATTCCCAGTAGGTCCTTGTCACAGTATCCCAGCCAACAATCCACAGGTCCAAGGAGAACTGTTTCTCACCTGCTGTTTGAAGTAGCGCCTCTCCTCCTCATCGATCAGCACCAGGTTGAGGTAATAACGCACAGAGAACTTCTTGTTGATGTCCCTCATGGTTGGAGTCAGCTCATAACCGGCCAGAAAGAGCCTGATGGGAATGGACTCCCCTGGAAAGGGCACAGAGCTGTCAGCACAGACAGGATGCAGATATAAACCAGGAGAGCAGCAGCAAAACGCAAACTCACACAGCCACAAACTTTGTCACCGTTTCCACAAGTGGACTAACATGAGCTAGAAGACCTCAACTCCCTTCAGAAACCAGCATGCACGGTCCACAGCCAGATCCTGCCCTTGCTGACAGCTATTCCAGCTCCACTCTAACAGCACAGGACTCTTTTGGGACCTGCATCGAGACAGCACTGCAGAAAAAAATGAGTAAGGTGACATTTTCCCTGGCAGGTGACTCTGCTGGGCAAACGAACAGTGGCACAGGAGATTGGCACAGAGCAAGAACACCATCCCTCTGCTCTGAGCTGCAGCAATGCCAGCAGGTGGCCCACGCCAGCTGTGAATTTATAGCTGGTTCTGCCACCGCTTCATCACAAGAATGAAGTCATTGCAACTCATTCTGCCTCAGTTCCCTCTCATCACACCAGAGAATCCCCCGCTCTGAGCCCACCAGCGGAATAGGATGCTACTACGGAGCACACAGAAGATACTGTAAGACTTCTGTTCCCACCCCAAAAGCCTTCAGAAGAGGAATTCTGGGGGTTGCTGTGCCCTCTCACCTCTCACGGGTGCCCCATCCATGATCTCGTACTTCGCTATGGTGTCGTTCTCGTGGTACACGTTGGGCCCCGTGCCCGTCGTCTCCCTCTTGATGATGTCTATCTCCATGTGCTTGATCTTGATCCGCACCAGCAGGAAGTAGATCTTCCCCACAATCACATCTTTTAAATGGTACCTGGCGGGAGAGAGGGGAGGAAACACCAGGATCACACCCTGTGCAGCAGAGCAGGGCTCGGGCTGACGTGCAGGAACTTGCTGGGCAGGCACTTTGCTCTCATCCACAGCAGATGGCAAATCGACCACCCCCACCAGCAAACAGCCCTTCATTTCCATCCTCTGCTCTTCTGGAAACCCACAAGAACATTCAGCATGAGCAGATAAATTAAAAACGTAACTTCACGCTGAGCTATCTGCAAGAAACCCCTGCCACAGCAAAGGCTCCAAACTCAATATTTTAGGTCAATTAAAACCAACCCAAATCACAGAATCACTTAGGTTGGAAAAGATCTCTGAGATCATCGAGTCCAACCCTTGACCAATCACCACCTGCAGGGAGATCTGTCAGCACCAGTTGGGAAAGATGCACTAAGAGTAGCTCAAAAGAGCTCTTCCCAACTTTGCTGGATTTAATTCCCACTTCAGCTGTATTGCCTGGTAAGGAGCAAACACTGTATTTTGGAGACACCTGGAAGTACTGATCTGGCCGAGGATACAGGGAGTGAGAAGTTACTGCAAGAAATTCATGCTGTGCTCCAGGCTCAGTGAGCCACAGCCATTGCTTCCCACTCCTTGATCCAGAGATATGGGGAAGGGAGAGGAACTGTGGCGGTGCATCCTCCCCTCCCATCCTCCTTCTTTCAAGGCTGCAGTGTGATCTGAGAAAACGCTTGTTAGGCCTCCTCTTTGAAAACACCACCTGGGCTCAGTTCTTTCTGAGCTTAGTAAAAAACACTGTCTGCTCCCAGGGACGCCTAACAAGCTTCTGTTTTTCTCCTGACCAGCCTTGAAAAGTATTTCTCTGGCCCGAATGGCACAGCATTCCTATCCTCACGCTTTCAAAGAAAGGGCAGACCCAAACAGTGGCCAGGATGAAACACTGTTATGACCGAAGCCCACTCTCCTGCGACCCTATAAAGAGTGGTCCAAAATGGGGCCGCGCAGGGGGCTGTGACCAGCAGTGTCCCTCTGAGGGGGACACCTCTCAGAGCCAGCAAACCCCCAGGTTTGCTACACCTGGAGGATCGCCGAGACACGGCCTGTCCTGGCCCGATACCCTCACGCCTCGAGGCCCAATCCTCTGCCCGTCGGGAGAGGCCAAAGCATCCCAAGTGAGGATTTTCACTGACCTCTGAGGGAAATTTTTCCACGGGCACCGTATCTTGCACTGACTGTTCCTGCGTGCACAGCCTTTGCTACAGCAAATCTGGAAGTTAACTTCAGTTATAATTTAGGCTAAGTGCTGTTAAGTGTTATTCCTCTGTTAGATTGTTAAGGTTAAGATATAAATTAAGGTGTAAGTTAAAGTACTGTTAAGTTTAAGTGTCGTTAAGCTTTAGGCCGCATTCCTTTCCATCCTTGTTTACGCTGTCTTTACACACAGACACACACACACACCCCCTAGGTGGTTTCAATTCATTTCTGTTTCGACTGCCTGGATTTTGTTTGGTTTTGTTGCTGCTTGCTTTCCCTGTTGTGCCTTAGCTGCCCTTTGTAAGCAGAGTGAATCTTGCCAACGAATCCGTTGTGCTTTGCAGTCTAATATTAAATCTCACTTTTGCTCACACCCTTGCTGGTGATTTTTTTGAGCCATCTCAAGCACGCTCGTTCAGGACAGGAACCCACGGATCAGAGAGGATCTGAGCTGTCTCCCAGCCTCTCTGGAGCACGTGGACATGGAATTCCTTTGAGGAAACCTGTAGCAGATGGGTCCCCACAGCCCCCAGCTGCTCCTGAGACACTCACTTGGACTTGTTGTACTCGAACTCGATGTGCAGGCAGTCCTCGATGCCCACTTCCATCTTGATGGAGGAGTTGAGCTCGGGGTAGGTGCTCAGGGTGTGCACGACGATGTCCATCTCCTTGACCACATCGTTCAGCCTGCGGCTCACGGTGGCACGGAGGAAATACCTGCGGGGACAGCCCCCTCCCATCAGGGTCACACGGGGAGCAGCAGGGACAAGGGGCTGGGTGGCTTGGACTGGGCTATCTGAGCAGCCTTACCACACAGATCCGTGGGAAGAGCTGAAATGCATTTGACTGCAAACCTGAATAAAACATGTGATCAACTCAACAGACCCACCAAGAAAGTTCCTTTTTCCCAGTGAAGCTTGGAACCTTCTCCTTGGCAAGGTAAGGTGCTCAGTTCAGCTCAGGCACAGCTGAGAGAAGGGCCACTGCTTCCAGAACAGGGAATGGGGAATGTCCAAAGGGACAAAATGAGCAGGAAACCAAAGAACTGCCTCAAGGAAGCAGAACAGCAAGGAAGCTCCTCTTCCTATGCCATTTGCTGTTCCACTGCTCTCTTTTAGTCCAGGTCTGAACAAAAGAAGCCCACAGCAAAAGGGCTCTCAGCTCTTTACATGTATCTGCCCCTGGAGCAGCCAACACCCCACACTGGAAAAGACAGAAGGGAATTTTCAAATGGAAAAGCAGGCTCCTCTCAGCTTCCAAGCATTTGTGAGCCCGAGTTACCTAAGCCCCATTTTGGGGATCTGAGGAAAAGCCTGCACACGTTAAAACCGCTGCCCTTTAGCAAGATTACATCAGGCTGCACAGCCACACCTCCCAGTGCAGATCTCAGACTTCTCCAACCCCCACACTGAAGCCAGTGAAAGGATTTTCAGTCAGTTGAGTGCCTCGATGTGAAATACCATTTCTAACACATGAACAAGGCACAAGTGAAGCATCTGTTTGCATACAGAGTGCAATTAAAGTTGACAAGACTGATTACAGCAAAAATATCCCCACTGGAGACTAAACCAAACAGTTTATTTCAATTTTTTTGAATTATCAAATAAATTAGCGAGTATTTGATGGATTCAAAAGGGGCTGATTTCTCTTGTCACTCAAAAGGAAAAAAGCAAGTTCCATAAAGAGCCTGATGCACGCTTGTAAAACAAAGACCTCAAAGGCAGCCTTTTACAACTCAGCCCTCAAAATTAACTTGGAGTCCTGTTACTCCTGCATCATCATCACAGTGAATATCAGCACTCACACAGAACAGAACTGGGGTCAGCCAGGGCAGGGGACTCACCGTAGCTTCACGTTCTGCCCCGTGTAGGACTCGTAAGGTTTCTCCACGTGTGTGAACTCGAAGTCGAACGTCTGCGATTGAGTGAATTCCCCAGGCCGGGCCAGGTCCTTCACCAGGGACACGAACTCGTGGTGGTTCCCTCGGTCATAGTAGAGCTCTAGGAAAATGGAAATCCAGGTTAAGCTTAATGCCACATGACGCAGGGAGATTTTCAGCAGCTCTCTTGTCCAGGTCACTCCTTCCTTCAGTACCATTCACAGAACCTACCAGGGGAGCCCGTGGCTCCATGGAGCTGCACTTGTTCCCTGCTCTCCATCAGAGCCACGTGCAGGCCACAACATTCCTCCCTGAAACAGGAAGGAAAAGGTACACCCAGCCTCACTACAATAAATCAAGAACTTGCCTTGGGAGACACGAGTCACCTATTATCAATATTAAATACGGTCAGACTGCTTGCAGCTCATGCAAACCCTTCCAGTAATTTTCTGCACTGTATTCCAGGCCAAAGGCATTGCCACTGTGAGGAAAAACCACCACTGCTTCTCTGGAACAGACGGTGACGGAGCAAAACCGAAGGGATAGGATGCTTCCAACTGCTCCTGCTTATCCTTGGACAGCAAAGAGCCGGAGTGGCCTTGAGTTGCAGAAGGGAATAAATGACGCTGTTGATCCTGCTGCACAACCACCCTGCGTGGCAGCTGAATCCACTGCTCCTCCAGCCCCTGGATAACACATTAATGGCCACGTGAGCACAGTGAGGGAAGAGCTTTCACCTCTGGAAGCACTGCTCAAACCAGCTCAAGTGACCAGCATGGCCACATTGCCTCACTTTTCCCCACAACCCTCCCACATCAGCAGGAAACTACAGGTTTCCTCATTTAATGAAAGCAATCCTCCACGCCTCCACCGAGTTTTCTGCCTCAAGTCAAAGCAACAAAGCCCTTAAAATTCTGCAATTTGCATGAACAGCTTGGGATTACACAAAACCATCAATGAAACCTGCCCTTCCCAGCCCTGCGTGTGAGCCTGTGCCTACAGGACACCCACACAGTCCTTCTGCAAGGCAAAGCCTTTCTGCTTAGAGGAGGAAACAAAAACCTAAGTCATCAGACAATCACACACACACAGGCTCAGTGTCAGCACTAAACTGTGCAGAGGAGGCTTCTGAGAGGTATCAGAGGTGCTCAGGAGCTGCAGTTCTGCCCTCCTTGACATGCACGATGAGATCTCAGCTTTTAAGTGATGCCTGCTTCTCACAGCCCTTTGCTCACCTTATCTCTCTAATGGAAATTTTGGCACTAGAACTCCCTTCGCTTACGCACAACAGCAAATGTCACCAAGCCCTTCAGGCTGGGCAGGCAGGTGACATACATAACCGAGCCTCTCTGTGTGCTGAATGCGTGTGTCCACTGAGAGGAAAGTGCTCGCTGATGTCACAGGGAGAAGCCACGTGCCAAGAGAAAAAGAGGAATCAGCCCATTCCATCGTGACACACGATGCAGAAGGCACGAATCAAACTTAAAGCAAGGGAGGCAAATGTCAGTGCACTGAGATCTCTGCTACCTCAGAAGGTCATGTTTGGCACCCTGCAGCCTTAAGCAGAGTGATGTTTCCCACACTCCAGCCTGTCAAACAGGTATAAGCTGTAATTTCAGGTTTTCAGAGCTACGAGGTTTCCAGATTGAGAAAATAACCTGCCAACCTTGCTCAGGCCACAGCCACCATGAGTGAAACCATCTGGAATGGGTTCTGTGCTCACCTGAGAGCAGGCAGGACCCAGCACTCACAGTCTGGCCTCTGGTACCTGCTCTGGAACAGCATCTTCCCCGTGGCACATCCCTCCTTCACAGCCCAGTCCCCCTACCTGTTAAATTGTCTCACCTCACGCTGATCTCGTGGCAGCAAGAAGTCAAAATAGAAAGCAAGAGATGGAAAGCACTGGGAAGTGCAATTAGTGGTACAAACTTCAGTGATTTATCAAAGAGGCCTGAGGGGAATAAGGACTAATGTGCAGCCACAGCAGCTCTAACACACCCTGCTTGGGCAATAACGTGCATACAAAGCAGTTATTCCATACAGGCTCAAAAGTCTTCCAAAACAGGGCATGAGGAGCAGGCAAGGCAGTACAACAGAGACAGTGGAGCAAGAAACAACGCTCATGCTTAATATCCACAGCCGACCATATCAATAGGAACTCATAACCTGGCTCCTCATAACCTGGCCTCACCCTCACTCCACCATTTACAGCCTCCCTTCCTTTCCAAAAACCAGAGTCAGGCGCAAGCAAAGCCAATAAAACTCTCAAGCAGCAGCACGGCTTGGGTGGGAAACCTCCTGCAGCGATGCTCCCGGGAGCCGCGAGAGGCACCGCGAAGGGACACCCGTGCCCACAGGCCGCCCCGCTCACCGATCTGCCCGATGAATTCCACTTTGATGCCTTGGTGCTCCAGCCGCTTGTTGGGTTTCTTCAGGGTGAGACCCCCCCGCCCCGACACGGTCTCGCCGTCGTAGAAGAGGAAGTATTTCTCCTTCTTGCCTTCCTCCGTTTTGTGCTCCACCCGCCGCCGGCTCTCGGCGTCGCTCAGCACCAGCTCAAGCTCCGCGCTCTGCCCGAACCCGAAGAAGCTCATGGCTCCGGGATGCGGCGCGGCCCGGCGCGGGCGGACCCCGCGGCCCCGCTGGCGGATCGCGGCCGGGGCGGGGCG
>VZTI01002482.1:925032-979162 GCA_013397865.1 Struthidea cinerea | reverse complement strand
TTCCCCTCTCAGCGTGGGTGGACACGATGTGGGATCTGGAATTCACGGAGTTCGAGCCTCTCGATCCGCGCATAGCGGAGGACATCACGGCCGATGGCCTCGACAGCTTCACTAGCCTGTACAGCGCTCTGGCGCCCTTCGCCGCCGGCGAGCAGGAGAGCAGAGAGGTGACATGACCTGAACACAGAGCCAGCCATTCTCACTTGCTCTTCTTCACGTCTGCCTTGCCTTAAAATTCGCAGAATATTTAAAAGCTATTCGAACAATTCGTGCTCTGTGTGCTGGAATGCTTCAGAAGGAAGCTATTCCCAAGTTTTAGTAGTGTGATTTTGTAAGTGCTAAAAAGCTAGAAGCAGAGAAATTCTTCAGCCTTTTCTCAATATTCTGTGAGCAGACTGCCTTTCCTATGTAAACTATTTTAAACAAAGTCACAGTTTCATAAACTTCTTGCACCTGCAAGCTGTTTTGCAAGATTGTTATGGCTTTGACTTTGAAAATATTTTAGAATAGGTATCTTAGGACTTGGCCAATCCTCTCAAGGGGTGGATGGCCGAGGAACCAATTACCCATTGCCACTCAACACACTTTTTGCGATCTATCCTATATAGTAGTCAGAAAATTATTAAAAGCAAAAAGCTTCGGCTTCCACTTGTTCGTGAGCCTGGACTCTGTGTCATTTTCTTTATGTGCCTCAGACGTAACAGCGACATGATTTAGCATAATATGAAATATATTTAGTGTTACGATAATTATTAAATCACTTTTTAAAGCGTGTAATATATAGAGAGTTAGTCATGGTGGCACCTGTTGAAATCTGAATAATGGCTAATTTTGGACATCCATGTTATTATGGGATTTCTCGCTATTTCTGTTTTGCCTCAGAATGTCTGGATCCTGTTTGCTGAGAGCAGCCTGTCCCACCAGGCCCTGGTGGCTGTGCTGCACCACTTTGTGCATGTGGGCCAGCAGAAGAGAGCCGACGCAGAGCAGAGGGTGTTCGCTCTGCACGCAGCCGGGCTGTACTTCCTGCTGCTGGAGATCCCAGGTGAGCCAGCAGGATCCCTTCCTATTCCAGCTCGCCCTGAAGTTTTGCTGATCTCCGTGGTGCAGCTGGAAGGGGTCGGTCAGCCGGTGATCCTGCTGGAATGTGTCCCTGCTGATGGTGCATCAGCCTGGTGCAGCTGGGCTTTGGTCAAGCAGCTCTTCAGTCTTCTCTTGAGCTTCCTTAGGCTCTAGGACAGCACCTGTGGAGAGATCATAGAATCACAAACTGATTTGGGTTGGGAGGGACCTTAAAGCTCATCTCGTTCCATGGGCTTTCCACTTCACTTTCCACTAGACCAGGTTGCTCCAGCCCGGCCTTGAACGCTTCCAGGGATGGGACGTGATGCCCAGATGGTTTGATGCTCTCTGTATTTTGTCTGGAAGAGGACTGATGTGGTCTTTTCCTGGCAGGCAGCATAATCAACCAGGTGTTCCATGAAGTGGTGTTCGATAAATGTCTTCACACCCTGACAAAATGCCTGCCTCGAGATCTGAGGAAAAGGAAGAAGGCGCACGCTCAAAGCTCGCAGTCCAGTGCCAGAAGAAATAGAAAGAAAGGGAGACCGTGCAGGAATGACAGCCCCAGTGTAAGCTGCTTGTGCAATCTCTTCAGATACAAATCCCTATTAATAAGCAAATTGTTGGCAAGCTGTTTCTCTTTTCTGCCAATATAGATAGAAGAGATGTTGGAAGAGGAGGAGGAAGAGGATGATGAGGATGTTTACTGGTCAAGAGAAGGTCTTCTCCAAATCCGCAATGCCATCTTCCTTCTTTTGAAAAACTTCCTAAGACTTCTGACCAAGTTCTCCCTAGAAGAAAAGCCTCAGTGCCTGCAGAACTGCGTGCAGGTAAGAAAGATTCAGCTTGAGGAACCTTATGTGCCCTAACACAAACTTTTTGGGGATGCAGAGCACTCCCCAGGGAGGGGTGGCAGCCCTGCCTTCTGTCACCTGGTCCCTGCTGGGAGTTAGTGGAGATGTGGGAGCAGGGTGCCTGCTTTGTGTCTGCCTCTCATGCTTAAAACTTGCCGGCGTGTGCCAGATGTTTTGTTCATGGAATCAGAATGGTTTGGGTTGGAAGGGACCTTAAATCTCATCTCATCCCACCCCCTATCCCAGGGTGCTCCAAGCCCCGTCCAGCCTGGCCTTGGGCACTTCCAGGGATCCAGGGGCAGTCACCCCTTGCTCCTGGGAGGAGCTTCAGGGCTTTGGGCTCTGCTTCCGTTCTGCTTCAAGGGAGGTGTTTGACAGTAAAACCCAATGGTGTGACCCCAGATGTCCCAGAGCCCTGCACATCCTCCTCTCAGGGGACTGAGCTCAGCTTGGCTCTCTTCCCTTGCAGGTCTTTGTTGAAATGACCAGCTTTGAGCCAGTGCTCCATGAGTTCGACTTTTCAGCAGCCATGTGAGCAAATAATTCTTAATAATTCTTAATAATTCTTGATGTTTATACGATGCTTTGAACTGATGCCTTTTTCTCTGGTCCTAGAAGTACGAGTCAGACACAGTTAGGGTGATAAAAAGGTACCTTTAGATGAGGATCCTCAGGTGCACAAATTCATCAGGTAGAAAAGGCCGAAGATGCAGACTCCACTTAATGTGTGTACAATTTTTATAGATTCTGCAAATTAGCATATCTGACAGGAACCCCCCAAACAGGAACCTGCCTGGTGAAATAATTCCCCCAGTTCTAGTACCTTCTGTATTTTCCACCTTAGGATGATCCAGGCCCTGTTTATGAAAGTGACAAATTCTCTTATAAAGACGATTCGAATGTATTCCATGTGCTAACAGCAAACAGCATCTTGTGAATATTGAATGTTTGCCAGTCAATGAGCTCTTTTAGTTGTAGTAGTCATAGTAAATGTCTCTCTGATGAAAGGGAAAGACACCTCTTTGCCTTCTTTTCTTAGGGACGTTAATAAAGCCGAGTGCATTCCTGAGCTGGCCTGTTACGGGCTGAACTTGCTGTGTTCCCCTCTCCATGGCACACAAGATAAGGTAAAAGTTAAACAGAATCTTTAACACCCTCACAGCAGCGTTGAAAAGGAGTGGCTGCTTCTTTCCCTCTCTGTATGTCATTTTTGCCTGTGTGGTTTTCACTCTTCCCTCCAGTTTCCCTCTTTGTGCCTGTGCAGGTCTTTGCTGGGGCAGAGCAAAGATGGTTTTTTCCACCCCAAGTCCTTATTCCCTTTGGCTTCTTTGCTGCTGCACTTGTGTGCAGTGAATTCCGTGCTCTGCTGACTCCTGTGGCAAATGAATTGAAAACAAAGGAGAGCTGCAGTGGCATTGGATCTCTGAAACCTAAGGAAGAGAATTCCAGCTGGGTGCCTTTGCCTGGAATGTTGTGATTCCCTGCTAGATGGAGCTGCAGCACCGCCTGGCAGCGTGTGAGGGGCTGGGCTGTGCAGTGCTCTGTGCACTCAGTGAGGGTGAGCAGGGCTGGCTCTTGTTCAGAGAATACTCTGGGATCACGGAGCAGCCAGTTCTGCCAGGAACTTTCCATCTTGATTTGTTTAAATTGGCAAGCAGAGCGTGGCATCTCCCACTTACCTGAGAGCTGCTGCTCTGGATGGGGCTGCTGAAGGGTGGGTGTGCCCGAGCTGTGTCTGTGAGTCTGTGTGACCCCCCCGGGCTGGTTCTGAGCCTGCAGGCTGGGAATCAGCAGCTGTCTAGTCAGGAAAGCCTGGAGTACACACTAACCTGGTATTCCTGAGCACCAGCCCAGCTTCAGCAGCCCTAGGCCTGTGTGTTTCTGCCTCCTTGGTTTCTCAGTGCAGCACGAGCCTTTTGGAACTGTTGATGTTTGTGGTGACAGGAGGGTGTAGTCATTCCCCTTCCCAGACCTGTCTCATCTTCCCTGCCTCTCCTGCTTGCTCAGGGAATGTCAGGATCATAAGGCAAGCTGTGGTCCCAAAAATGTGGCAAGGGAGGCAACTCCCAAAGTTCAAGTGCACGTGGTGATACAAAACACGCATTTAGCTTAAGACATCTGTGAGTTTCCTCAAATTCCAAATGTTTCTGGCAAAAAGATGTCCACAGCTTTGGAGGGCAGCTGTTAAAGCTTTCAGAAAGCCCTTCTGAGACCTTGCTGAACTTGCATGAGAACATCACAGCCAGGAAAGGTGTTGTGTGTATTTAGAAAGTGTCCTCTTGGAATTTCTCTGCTAGGAGTCGTGCTTTAACCTGTGCTGTTGTTTGGTCCTAAGCTTGATTCAGAATTATCTCATGACCCTGGAGTGCTTATCCATGGAAAAGAACCTGCAAATAACCTCTTCTTTCCAGACTCTTCACTGTGTCTTCCATCGACTTCTCTATGTAATTCTGATGGCGGAGAGCAGTGAGGATTCCATGCATGAGGTCCTTCCCATCACACCAGCTGTGACCAGTGCCAGGAACCTGGCTATAAAATTCATCAGGTGACGTTCAGAGCTCTGGGCATGGCTGCTCCTTTCTTCTGGCATGCCTTTGCTTTGCTGTTGAGGTGATAAAGGGATGAGAGAAACTGGCACTGGCTTTGAAGTTGTTTGTGCAAATGAGGCTTAATTAAAATGTCTGGAATGGGAATTCACTGAGCTTGCTGGCAGAGGGGAAAGAAGGTGCTGTTTGACAGGAAAGTGGTGGTGAGTGGAAAGGACCCATTTTCTGTTTTGCTTTGTGACAGTTTTTCAGGCCTTGTGTTTTACTGCAGAGAATTGTAAAGGAAATGAAAGATCAACATGGAGTTCACTCCTCCTTAGTTCTTTGCTTTCTCCTGCTTAATGATAAGTTTTGCTTATGTTTATTCCCCCTGTTGGGGATCCATGTTGTTGGAAGTGTAGTTTGTGCAAAGATCCCCAGACAACACGTGAAAGTAGATTGAGAACAAAGAAGCTTTTCATGTTACCCTTCTGCTTGTTAGAAAAGTATGGGAAGAAATTATTTTGTGCCTGCAAAGCCAGGTTAATGTGGAAAGTCAGTACGGTTCTCTGAGCTGCACTCATGATTCCAGAATCATGGCCACTTTTCCTGACTTTTCAAATGCATTCCAAAAGGAATGTCCTTGATTTTTCCTCTGTTATAAACCAGCCTTATTCAAATCCACTTTTCTGTCTCCTGTGCAGTTCCCTGGTAGATGAGCTGAAAGAAGCTATTTATCCTACTCTCCGAATATTGCTCCAACATATCTGTGCCCAGGTATGCCAAGCTCTGCTGCTTCTGGAGCTGAAGAACTCGTGTGGATACATTGGAGTATCATTGCTAGTTTAGGAAATCTGTTGTCACAATATTTTGTAAGGAATGAAAACTTGTGATGGTGAAGTAGTGACTGAGGAAGCTGTGATGATTCTCCCAGCTATTGTTGAATGTGACTCTATCAGCTCATTAAATAAAAAAATACTTCTCTTAAGCCCTGAAATGCCTTTCTGGCATGCAGAGCAGAGCAGTGAAGTATCCCAGGGTGCCCTTGCCCTTGTTTTTCAGGTCCCAGACAAGGCTGATTATCGCACCTACGCTGTCCAGGCCCTGGTGACCCCACTGGACAAACTCCCTTGTGCAGAGTTCGCTTCTTTCATCGCTTGGCTTTACAAATTCTCACTCTGTGAAGTAAGTGCATCTCCTTGATGTTTTGGAGATGAAGGATTCAATCTCAGCACTGAATAGCTCTGTCACTGCTGGTACCCAGAGGCAAGAGAACGCTGTGTTCGCTTCCATTAACAGAGCGCCTTGTGTGCTTTGTCTTCCTGCAGGTTCCCTCCAGAGTGTTTGCTCTGGATGCAGCCTTGGCTTTGCTGGAGCTGCCAGAGAGGAACCTGGGCAGCTCCTTGTCCCTGGAGCATCAGAGGTTTCTAAAGCACAAGTTTTTAGTGCAGGTCATGGTGTTTGGCCGGTGCTCAGACGTAGCCCCTGTGGTCCGGAGCAAAGCTCTCAGCAGCCTTGACTATTGTCTCGAGATGAAATCTGCTGCTATCTTGGAGAGCATTCAGGACTTACTACAGAGCTGTGAGTATTATGGGCACATTAGGTAATGAAAATCATTCCTGAACTTTCGAGGGAATAATTGCTGGGAGGTAGGAGTTGTCAGGAACTTAAAAACTGGGACATAGAGTCCCTACGTATTGTGTCATAATGAGAGGTAATTCATGAGCCCGGTTACTTATGGAGCCTTATATTTGGAAGGGATTTATTCTCGTGTATCAGTTCTAAAGAGATTCCTCTGTGAGGTCCCTTTGAAGGATGTTTACAGACAACTGAAATTGCTCATTGGAAAAAAAAGAAAAGGCAGTTCATTCTTGCCTGACAGCTGATTAAATCTTGAGTTGCCTTTTGCTTCTGCTAAGTTGTTCTGTTCATGACTGGCATTCCGAGCTCCCTCAGGTGTGGTGAAGGCCAGATGGCACGATTCAGAGCCTGCACACAGCATCCCACGGTTAGATTGCTTGCCTGAAAAAAATTTGGAATGACAGAATATCCAGGATTAAAATACTTTGTTGTTTGATTTCCTTTTTTATTTCTCTTTTTTTGGCAGCCCCTGTCCACACAGTGTCGGAAGCAAGCACAAGCACTGCAGGCGTGGCAGCCAGGGCAGAAGGTATCGAGTTGTTCTTTTCCAGTAAGCCTCAGGCTCTTCTTGGCATGCCATTTCCTAAAAATACACGTATCTGTTAAACCTAGGGCATGCATGAGGCTCTCTGTTTAACACTCAACCATCTTCTTGCCGGGTGAATATGTGCTTTTATTATTCTTCAGCTTTTATCTTTTCTTTCAGCCGTGTCCAGCCATCCACTGAAGGCCTTCCCAACTTCTAAGACTTTTGAGCTGACGGACAGCAGTGACACTGCTAGGCCTGATGGTATGTCAGAATTAAAGCAGCCTTTTCAGATAACCATTCAAAGCCTTAATGGAAATCAGACTTTCTGAAGTGTATTCGTTGTCCATTTCTCAAAGGAAGTGGAGAGAGCTGTTACAAAACACTTAGGGGTGATGAAGGGCGTGGAATTGCCAGCCATAAAGAAATACTGTTTCCACTAAAGTCTGAAAAGTACATTTAATCCTGAAATGCTGATGTCTATTGGTACTAATGTGGTGGCAACACTTGTTGAAAAGCAGGTAATTTATCCTTCCCAAAAAGGACGGTAATTGATGTGGGATAGAACACTTGTAGCTCCCTGAATTTCAGGGTAATTAAATCTCTTGCTCCAGTGCTCAAAGAACTGATATATTTTGCTCTGTAAAGCACAGCACCTTTGAGCAGCACCGTTCTGTAGGCAAGGATCCGTTTCTCTGCAGCCTCAGGTTCGGAAGCTGAGAGCAGAGTGTCTCATGAAGTGTCCTGATGCAGCATGGCAAGCTGCTTCTAATTTGTCAACAGCACGAAATCACCATGTCAGTTGGCTTTTGTGGCCGGGATGTTCCTCCTTCAAACCTCTCCCTTTCTTTTCCTCTTGTGAGGAAAAGCTCTTCTTCCTAACCTTTAGGCCCCTGCCAGGATCTGTGCTCTCAGTTCTTGCTGTTCACCTCCCCTGAACTGCTGACAGTTCAATTCTCTGCTCGCAGCGGTGCCTTTGTTCCGTGCCTCACGCTGCTCCTCACTTGGGATCTCCCTCCCTATCTCCAGGAGCCAGGCTCCAATCTCCCCCCACTGAAAGCTCCCTTTTTCAAACACTCTGCTGATAAATTTCCTTAATCTGCTCCCTCAGACAGAAAACTCCTCCAGGCCGCTCGAGGTATTGTGTATTCCCTGTTTAGTTGCAGGCTCCTCGTGCCAGAGGAGGCCTGGGTTTGTGTCTGATACCCAGCTGAGCACACACTTGGCACTTGGCAAAACAAATTAAGAAAAGGCTGGAATGAAAAAAGACTGTCTGGAGCTCCAGAGGATGCTGAAATCCAGGGCTCTCCGAGGCAGTCAAGGTGCATTAGCAAAGCTGTCTGGCACACGCCTGTGCTTGGCTTGTGCCTGTGCTAATTTTGCACTCCTCTGAAGACCAAACAGCTCATTTTTTTGTTTGTTTTTTTTTAGAAAAGAAATAACTCCTGGCCAGGGATAGTCAGAACATGCTCAGCGCTCAAGGGCAGAGATAAGAAGGGTGGGGGATAAACTGCAAGGTGAGGTGTGTACTGCAGAATTCCCTCTGCCCACCAGCATCAGACATTCCCTTCCCTTGGGAGTTCTCAGCCCTTTAGAACTTGGGATTTTTGGTTGTTTCATTGTTTGGTTTGCCCCCCTTCTTTTCCACATCAGAAAAATCAATGTCAAAGTGTGATTATTTGGTCACCTTCACAAGACTGGACTATTTTAGTAGCAAAATCTTGCAGTGGAAAGGTTCTGTGCTCTTCCTGTGCAGCTGCTCTCAGGAGGAGGAGGAATGGATTGCACTTAGCTGCCCATTAAGAAAGCCCAGATCAAAGTCCCTTTGCTTCCTTTGGTAAAAATTTATTTTTAAGCTAGTTTTGATTAGTTCCCTGTGACTAATCCTATTTTTTTAATGGCAACAGGATGGATGTCCATGTGAATCTCTAAGTAACAGATCTCCAAATTTGGCATATCTTTGGGAAATCTGACTTGATGCTGGGAGAAATTTAACAAACAGCAATAAATAGAAACCTTAAAAGCCATGGTAAAATGCTTGAAGTCCTTATGGCCAGTGATTCAAAATGTGAGAATGAATTGATCTGTGTATTCAGTTGTGTGTCATTTAATAACTTATTGCCTTGATGATGTATTTTTTCCTGACAGCGTGCAGAAATAAGTATGAGTATGGCCGTGCAAAGTAAAATTTGAGCCCTAGCTTGGCATTCAGGGAAGAGAGATGTGTTCTGGTTGCCTTGTAGACTCCGGGGTGGTTCTTTGCAGCTGCTGTTCTGCAGCCTCAAGGAATTAATAAATGGGAGTCATTTCCCCTCTGGAACACGCAGCAGTTCATACATTAATTCGTGATGCTGTGTGGAGCTCTGAGGCAGAACTCACAGGAGGCTGTGGGTGTTCTGAGCTCTGCAGAACCTCCCCTGGCTCTGTGTTGGCTCCATTTGTCTGAGCTCTGCCCAGGTAGCTCTTCCCACAGGTAGCAGGGTTACCTGTGCCACAGGCTTTTGTTCAGCTGTGCCTGACTTGTCTGATGAGCCCTCAGACTCTGAAGGCAGCCTGACATCTTTTATGTAGACAGATAAAGAGGTCGGAAATTACAGATTCACCCTCTTTTTTTTGCTGCATGTCTCAAGTAATTTGTTCCATCGGTTTCTTTCGCGATATGTGAAGATGTGTTCTTAAATGAAAGAAGTGGGGAAATTGTTTGGGTTTGGTTTTCCTTCTGCCTTATGCCTCATTCTGGGTGATTTTAATTGTGCTGTGTTCAGTCCTTCTGAAAGTTTTGGGGAGCCATTTGAGTTTGGTTTTGCACTGAGTTTGTGCTGCTTTAGGGTGGGGAGGCCCTGGCACAGGGTGCCCAGAGAAGCTGTGGCTGCCTCATCCCTGGAACTGTCCAAAGCCAGGTTGGATAAGGCTTGTGGGATAGTGGAAGGTGTCTCTGCCCATGGCAGGGGGTGGCACTGAGCTTTAAGGTCCCTTCCACCCAAACCATCCTGGGATTGTGTGGTTCCAACTGGTGCTGTGGGTATTTCCTTCTTTGTGGGAGTAATTCCTTTTTATCCTCCTTTTGGACAGGAGAAGAGTTCATGGCCATACTGAGAGAGAGAGCTGGAGATGAGAAAATCATCGTGAGGAAACCTGCTGTGCGGGTAGGGTGGGGTTTGCATCCTTCTCTGCTCTCAGTGATTACCCAAAATCCGTTCAATAATTAATTAGGCCACAGCTTTGCTGCAAACTCTGCTGCTTTGCCCACTTGTAGCTTCCTGCTCTCCCTGCAGAGTGTCTTAAAGGCATTAAAGATCTTGTTTACTAGCTCCTGATAAGTAAATAATGCAGGCATAATGATGGGAATTTCTCTAGTACCCTTGTTGGCGTTCTGTTATTCTGTCATTTGCAAGGAGAGGCTCTTGTCAAATGTCAATAGGCATTTCAATTAAGAGACTTCCTCATAAACTGAAGCGTATTAGCTGCTTAGTTTGTTTTGACCTTGTGAGCGAAGGGATTAGGTTATATCCAGCCTCTTTTTGAGCTCTGCGTTGCTTTCCTTGCTGCTCATTTCTTTAATGAAGTCGTTAGCTTTTAAAGAGAGATGCTTCAATGGAAATTTCCTTGTTTTAAAAAAGAGGTGTCTGCTGCTGCCTGCCTTCCTCTGTTAGTCCTCTTCACCCCAGCTCTTCCCCCTCAATTCACACACTGATTTGAGCTTCCCAGTTAGGGCTTTGCAATTCATGTTTTAATGCTTTTTGATTAAGAATAAAAATAAATCCCCTCTTCCTTATTGCCAAGAAAAATCCGAGGCTCATACGAGAGGCACGTTATTTTCGAGGGGAAATTGTGGCATTCTCCCTCTCCAGCTGCTGTGCCAGAGCAGGAATGACTGGAATGATGTTTTCTGTTTCATTTTACATCTCTGGTTGTGCCCAGCACTCATGAATTGCTAACGTGCTGTTTCACCCCGGGTGAGATAAATCTCTGGCTAACGCTGGCAGGGGGTAGATCGTACTCTCGCTTTGCCACTCGGTGCCCCACCAGCCTGGATTCCCAACAGAGCTGTGCTGCTGTTTGCCTCGCAGGTGCTTGGGAGCCTCCTGAAGCACGGGCACATGCCCTGCACCGCCGAGAACGTGGGCACGCTGCAGGACCGCTGCCGCGACCCCGCCGTGTCCGTGTGCAAGCAGGCGCTGCACTCCATCACGGAGCTGCTCCTGGTGAGGGGAAAGGGGAGTTCTGCTGCAGCCGGGCTGGGGGAAGGCAGGAGGGACCTCACCAATCAGTTACTCGCTCAGGGAGCTGCGTTCTGTGACTCCGCTCTTAATTTTTGTCATTACCTTTGGACTCGGAAGTCATGAGTCACTCTGATACCTACTGGTGATTTATGCAGAGTGCTTCCAACTGTTGGAAACGCTCATCTTTCTGGCTGTTGATTTATGTGTCATGAAGAAAATGTTTATGTTGCTGGCCTTCTCAAGTTAAAAAAAACCCTGAATCACTTTCAGATGTAATGTGTGGATGATAGCACTGCTATATTTTTCTTTCTTTTCTATTTATTCGCAAAGGGTTCGTAGCTCAGGCTTGGAGCACAGGGTTTATATTAAGCAAAGCTCTTTTTTTTTTAAGTGCTAAATCATCTGCTGTGCAGCCTTATTGCAAACCTGTTATAATTCTTTATAGAGCCTCAAAACAAAGTGTTGCAGTACTTTAGCAGAAACACCAGGTATTTATCATAGAGATGATTAAAGACCTTGTGATGCTGAGTTTCCCTGTCCCACCTGCTGCCACTCTGCTGGGGTTGATTAAAATTCAGTTTCAAAGTTTGTAGCTGAACCTGGAGGCCTTTTGCTGGTCTTAGCCCTGCGTTTGGGATCCCCTGATGATTTACAAATGTGCTTCTCTCAGTTTCAGCACAGCAATGTCCTGGTGCAGAAGGCCTGGTGGAACGGGGTGGTGCCCGTTGTGACGGATGCAGAAAACTCTGTCCAAGAAAAGGCCTTGGATTGCCTGGATCAGATCTTGCTGCAAAACATAAAACCTTACAATAAATCCAGGAGTGATGACAAGCAGAAGCTGGCGTGGGATCTGCTCTCCCTGTCTTCAGAAAGCAAGGAGCTGGGGTAAGTGCATTTTCCCCATCTCTGCCTGTGTTAACATTCAGGGACAAAACCCAGAGGTTTTTTCTACTTTGAATCCCATTAGAATACACGACTTTTCCCTTACAGAGGGAAATTACCTGTTGACTGGAGGGCTAAGATAAGAGTCTGAGTTTGTGCTCTCATTCCCTGTGTGGCCACAGACTGTTGGGTACCACAGCTGGCACACACACACTGTTAAAATGCACCTGCTGCCTGCTGTGCAAGGACAAGAAACCCAGTTTTTTTCTGGGATTTCTTCAAAGCTGCTTAAATTCCCTGCTTGAAACCATCAGTATAATTCCAGAGATGGAAACCACCACGTTGAGGTGCTTGTGTTGCCCTGCCAGCTCCCAGGACGGAGCTGCTGAGCATGGACGAGCTGGCAGGTGGTGAGAAGAGTTCAGCTTTGCTTTGTGTCAGGTATTTTCACTCGCTGCTCCTGTTACCTGTGCTCTCTCCCTGGACTGAAATGCTCGCCCACAGCACTGTTACCTCCTGTGCTGGATGCACTGGTAGCACATGAATATTTAAGTCAAATGGAGGTGTTCCTCTGACAGAAGTGAGAGAGGATATATAAAGCAGGAACATCACCTTGTATTAATCCTTATGTACAATATGTTACTTGTCTTGTGACAAATGGAATTATCCTGCCTGCCTCAGAACGCCGTGGGAAGGAGCGGGAGAGATGGGATGACACACGGCATGACGAGGACACAACATTGATTAAAGACAGCTGTGTGTTTATTAGTCAACAGGGCAGGGTAGCTCAGAAGGAGCAGACGAGGCCCTGGTGGTGCTGCTGCCGTGCCAGTGTGGGGAGCTGTCACTGTTCTAATTCGGGCCTTTTGTGACAGGGTTTGCACGTTCACGGCACCTCCTGACCCTGCAGGACCTTGCAGCTTGAGAAATCTCACAGCTCTTCCCACGTGAAGTAGATAATTAGGGTCATGCAGAAAAATGAGCAGGGGGTGATGCCTGACATGACTTTGCTGTCCCTTTATCCCTGGGAGTCTTCAAGGCCAGGCTGGATGGGGCTCTGAGCACCCTGGTCTAGTGGAAGGTGTCCTTACCCATGGCAGGGGGTGGAATGAAATGATCCTCAAGATCCCTTCCCATTTAGGCCATTTTATGGCTCTGGGTATTAAATAACAACTGCTAGAAAAATTGTTACAAATTGCTGAAATTCTATTTCCTGATGTGTCGGGGTGCCAGTTGGACCATCTGTCTTACTGCCCCAGATCCCTGCATCCATGTAGGGATGCCGGGTCTGTAGGGAAAACGTGTGTAAACGTGTACATTTTCAGTGTGAGTAGTGGGAATGCCAGGCAGCTTTGTTGTGTTGCCCAGGGAATGCTGGATTTTTCTGGATTTTACCAGCTGTTTTGTTTATTTCTCCCTAAACTTTCCTTTCTTCCCTGCAGCCGTTACCTGAGCAGAGCCTTGACTATGTGGTCCGGCCAGAAGAAGCTGACCTCCACTTTTATCCAGAATGTCATGTCTCACCTGGAGACAGAGCACTCCAACGCAGCTTGGATGCTGCTTGCCAAGGTGGCATGTTCTTCCCCCAAGCTGGATTATTCCAAGATCATTGAATCCTGGTACAGCAGGTCAGCTTGTGCTTTGAACTCCATTCTGCAAGGGAGCACTTTGTGCCCTTCCACAGGTTGCCTTTTACCTGCTTAAATCCCAGTTTTTTTCTTCAAGCTGTGAGTTCTGCAGCTGGAAATCCAGCCGTGGCCTCAAGATCCGTGCAGTAACCAACTCTTTCCTTAATCCCTTTGAGTTTTCATTGGCTTTGACAGGCCTGCCTTAATAATGCATGTCCCAGATGAGAGGATCGTTCAGCTGTGATTTGGTGCTGTGCCTCAGAGCTCGTTGTTGGTTTTCCAGGCAGCAGAACGCGAGCAGTGACGCCGTGGGACACGTCCTGTGTGTCATCGGGCACGTGGCAGAGCACCTCCCCAGGAGCAGCTGTCAGGGGCTCAGGGGTGAGTGGCCCTGGGCAGCTGCAGAGGTTTTGTGCCTCCCCTCCTCCACAAGCACTTGAAAAGCTTAGAAAATGCTCCTTTTGTGTGTGATCTCATCTCCAGAGAACATCCGGAGCTGGCTGAAGGAGTTTCGGTGTCCCCGGGTGTTGATCAGCCCAGCTGTGCAGGCCCTGCAGAGGCTCTGCCGGGCCTCTGTAGATGCACCAAACGAGGCACAGGTGGGGCTTGAAATAAACCTTTTAAAATAGCCTGTTCCCCACTCAGGGGGTGTCTGCTCCTGTCTCCAGGCTGTGGGTTGATGAGTTCTAAAAAAGGGGCTCTGTCTCCAGCAGCTCGAGCCTGCTCAGCTCTCTTTGCTGCACTTGTGCTGGAGAACGTCCTGTGGCTAAGCCTGGACTTGTAAGAAATCTTCTGCCTTCAAATGTATTCCCCCGCACACACCTGTGAAATACCTTGCATTTGCTTTCTGTCCAAGTTCACAGAATTCCTAAAGGGGACCTGTTGCTGTGCATTTATTACGGCAGCTGTTTCTCAGGCTTAGTCCAGTTTGAAGCCATGGATTTTTGCTGTAATCTCTGACTATTCTCCATCAGAGCTGCTGGAGATACACGTATTTTCTAGACCTCTTCCCGGAGACCAAACAGGGTGTTAATAACTTGCTCATAACTTTTTTCTGCCTCCATTTGTTTTATGCCATGGCTCTGCTCTGCTCCCACAGTGGGAAGTTAGGCCGTATTTTGTTGGTGAAATAAAGATCTCAGCCTGAACACAGTTGCAAAGAAGCTAAAACTGATGCAGGTCTCTGTCCCTAATGATTTTATATCATCCCTAATGATGTTTTATATTTCTCTTTCAGTATGGATGACAGCTATTTTATAATAAGCAGCCCAATCAAGTTTAGTAAATAATGGGCAAAACTGCCCACTCTGTGCCTCAGAAGCCACAGTGGGGTGATGCTTTCTGGGTTTGTTTTTTTTTTTTTTTAAACTGACAATCAGAAAATCCTCCCTTGTAGGTTCAATTATCACAGAGTGTTGGCTTAAAATGAAATGCAGATGTTCCTGCAGTTGGTCACTTCATCAAATCTAACAGCTGTCATTTATATATGTATTTGGTTATTAAAGTTGCCACTTTTAGATGGTGGAAAACCAGAACCAGTGCTTTATATTCACCACAGTATAGTAGATAATCAGCTTTTCCCGTGTTTCCCATCCACTCTGTGGAATTCACATCGTGTTTTCTTTGTTAATGGAGCTGCTTTTTTCAAGCAACATCTAAAAATTCACACAGACACCTCCAATGTGTTGGGTGCACATGAAACAGCCGCCTGAATCCTTTTTGTTTAAGTCCGTGTGATTTCTATACTGAAGTAAACTTGGGCCTGTGGATCATTAAAAGCCAAATTTTCCAAGGTGTTTTGACACTTGCACGCATCCTTTGATGTGCAGGGAGAATTTTAAAGCTCTGAGGCACTGTCAGATTGATTTTAATGGGATCCAGATTATTAAAAGCATATAAAGACTTTGATATTAGGGATTCATGTGTGGACAGATATTACAGCTACCTTTTGTTTAATTAATAAAGTGTTGAATTAATTTTGTTTAATTATGGAACAGGAGCTGCTCAACCAGGTGTTTGGAGATTTAGTATCCACCTGTTACAGCTACATCTCCAACATAGTCCTCAAAGAGGGTGGAGCAGAGCAGCTGCAGGAAGATCTCTTGGTGAGTTTGGTTCCCCTTCACGGGTTATTTAAAGGGTGGAGGTGTGCTTGGGGTTGGTGTTCCTCAAAGTCCATGCCAAGGACTGGGATAATGGGAATGTGCATGGCCTGTGTGTGTGATGAAGTCTTGTATTTATGGGCCTGGGAGCACACGGCAGTTTTACACACCAGCAGCTGCTTTAAGGATATGGCACCCCGTGTATTTTTAATATATGACGTGTTTTTTCCTTGCTTTTCCACTCAAACTTCTCAGATGAGCTGTTTGGGAGAGAGGTCTGTAAAATGCATGGAATGCTTTGAGGATATTTCAGTATCATTAGATGTGGGGGGTGTTGGAGCATATCAAACACACCCACCCAGGATTTCTGTTCCAAAGCCTCCCCTTCTGTTCTCCAGCCACTGCCTTGGAAATTGAGGGAATTTTGAGTTGTTTTTGGAGAAGAACCGACTCCTGCTGACTTAATTTGCAGCTCAGCCACTGCCTTTTGACTGCAGTGCTGCTCTCTCTCTGCAGGTGAGACACCTCTTCCTCCTGGGCGAGGCTGCGCAGATGTGCCCAGCCAAGGTGGAGAAATACATCTTCTTTTTGGTTCAGGCCATCCTGGCCCCTCCTGTCAGCAAGGACCAACGTGAGCCACTCTCCTCCTGCCTTTAGCTTTGCATTTACAGGCACCACTGTGTGCCAGGCCGTGTTTCCATCCCTGACCTGTTCTTTTCCAGTGTCTGCTTCCAAAGACAGTTCCCAGCCGCTGTCCCAGTTCAGAGGCTCAGCCATGCCTACCGTGGTCAGGGCTCATGCAGTCATGACTTTAGGTAAGTGCCACCCTGCCCTAGAAATGGGCTTTTTTGTATCTCAGTCTTTCTGGTGAAGTTCTGCCCAAAATCCTGGAGAAAAAGAGGCTCAGGAGTGACCTTGTCACTCTGCAACTCCCTGACAGGAGGGAGGAACCAGGCAACAAGGGACAGGAAAAAGGGAAAGAGCCTCCAGCTGTGCCAGGGGAGGTTCAGGTTGGACATGAGGAAGAATTTCTTCACTGAAAGGGTTATTAAACATTGGAAGGGAGGTTTTGAGTCCCCACCCCTGGAGGCGTCCAAGGAACAGCTAAACGTGGCACTCAGAGCTGTGGTCTGGGTGACAAAGTAGGGATCGGTCAAGGTTGGACTCGATGATCCCAGAGGTCTTTTCCAACCTAAATAACTCCGTGTAAAGCTGTGGCAGTTGTGACAGAGAGCCCCAGGGCTCTGTTTGCACTGCCTCAGCTCAGAGCTTTTAGCAATGCAAATATCCATGGAAACAAGTTGGGCAAACCATCAGAACCCTGCCAGCTCTGCTTCTCCAGGTGGTTAATGCATTAATAGTGATCAGTAATTAGCAGTGTCCCCCAGAGCTGTGCTCTCCTTGTACTCAGAGTTGGGTGCTGAAGGATCATCTCACTTGTAGTAAGATGCTTAAGAGAAGCTGAAGAAAACTTGGTGCTTCTGATGTAGTTCAGAGCAGAATGACTGCACACAGTCACTCGTCCTCCTCAGCATGAGTGAAATGCTGCTTTCAGAGAAGCCTGGTCAGCTGCATTCCCAGGATTCTGAGCAATACCAAGTGCAAATTCTGGGTTTTAATACTTCTGTGATTAGGAACAAGTTTCTTTTACAGATAGGCAGCATTATTCTTCCCTTAATTGCTTTGGAAAGTTTAATACTTCTGTGCAGAGCTTGGGAACAGGGAGAAGTGATGTTAGAACTATTGCAGGCTATTTTATTTTAGGTTGGCTCAGTGATGCTCTCAGAGGTGGGTGTCTCCCTGCTATGCCTATGACAGCTGGGGCTGTTCTTTTTAGCTGCTTTGAATAATACCCTGTACACAGAAATAGTTTGCTGTGAAGGAGGGAATTTGGCATAGAGAACCACTCTATAGGTCTAAGGGGAGTTTGGAAGAACTTGAAGTACCATCTCCTGAGAGATCGTGCAGATTGCTCATCAAGTTCCAGCACGAGTTCCTTGTTTATTCCCTTGTTTACTTCCTGCTTCCTTCCCCGGCTCGTTTTGCACCCGAAGGAGGCAGCGAGCCGGGCTGGGCTGGTCGGGAAGGGCAATTCATTCCCAGCTCTGCCACTCTGGTGGTGCTCCCCTGTCGCTGTGAGCGGCACCAACGGCGAGGAACAACACGACCACGTTCAGGAGGAAAGCAGTAGTAGTTCGTCTTTAATTAATTAAATCATCATTTTTATAACAGGGTTCGCAAAGAGTGTGTTGAATGGCATAAGACAGTTGGGTGCTCGGCCATCCCCCCCTTGAGGGGATTGGTCAAGCTCTAAGACACTTATTCCAAAATATCAGAAGGCTGGAACCATAACAATCCTGCACAACAAACCCAGGTGCAAGATAAAGAGTTACAAAAACCCATGGCAGTGTTTTTCATAGCTGTTGTAATGTATTTGAACCCCAGTAGTGTGCCCCCAGCCAAACCACCTTAGTTATTCCCATCAGAGCCCTCAAGAATCCATCAAAGTTACTGAAATGCAAAGCAGGTGGGCAAATTAGAAAGACCAATAGGTTCCACGTGTACGGCTGTTGTGAAAAGTACAAGTAGGATTTTATGTGAGTGATTAAGTGGCTTCTGCGTAATCACATTGATTCGTAGTACGGAAGTCCGGTTCTCCCGCACGTAGCCTCTGTGAGAGCCACCAAATTCTCACAGAACGCTGCAGAAAGCTGAAAGATTTCTCTACCAAAGCTCTTCAGCATCTACACTCCCCAGGTAAGCTGTGCCTGCAGCACGAGGAGCTGGCGAGGGAGTCCATCCCGGTCCTGGTGCAGGAGCTGGAGGTGTCGCAGGAGATGCCCGTGCGCATCAACGTGGTGACGGCGCTGTGCGACCTGTGCATGCTCTACACCTCCCTGGTGGACAGATACATCCCCAACATCTCCCTGTGCCTGCGGGACCCGCAGCCCGTGATCCGCGAGCACGCCCTGACCCTGCTCACCAACCTCCTCCAGGTGAGCTGGGGCTGAGCCTCTGTCCAGTGCTTGACGGCTCAGACCGTAATTAATCCACGCTAAATTAAGGGTGTTTCAACTCTCTGTTTAGTTACTGCCTTTTCTGCTGGCTCGGCAGCAATCACATCAACACCACCCGGCACAGTTGGGTAACGAGGTTATTTTTAGTCAATGGTTGCCCCTTTTCTCATCTGGGTTTCTTTGAACTCCCTCCAGTTTCGCTCCTCTGTCAATGGCTGTAACAAGCACCACAACACCTGTTTTCCTCCTGCTGTCTCTGCTGATTGTTCTGAAGGTGTGAATGTTGAGAGGCTCAGGATGTTTACCCTCCCTCCCCATGTTCGCATGAGGGCAGGTTTGGAGTGCATTTGGCTCTGAAAACAGTGCTGAAGAGCACGTCTGTCGTGGGGTGGGAGAGCAGATTTTTCATTTTTCTACTTTATTCTTCATACCTGGGGTAAACTTTGATGTGCTGCTGTGGCATTTATGCTGCTTAGAGCGTCCCCCAAAATACTTGGGGTTGTTTGGGGGTTTATTTTATGTACCTCTGGCTGAGGTTTTACAGCTTGCTCATTTGCCTGACTACGATTTGGAGGTTCACACTAAGTTTTCCTGGTTCAGGTTGTTCATTTTTTTTTGTCTGCTGATTTCTACAGGGGGAGTATGTGAAATTGAAGAACTATCTCTTCTTTCGGTTTGTCAGTGTCTTGGTGGATCCAAACCCAGATATTGCCAGGTAAAAAACTCAGCTGTGAAATGATGGAAGAGTTGAAGGTCAGAGATGTTTCAAAACCTGTCTCCCTCTTGGCACCTTCACACTGTGAATTAAAATTCCAGTGATAAAGCAGATTATCCAACTAACCTCTGTACTTCCTTTAGGGTCTGCAGCAGCAGCAGCAAAGAGGTGATGAACCTCTCTCCAGGTCATTTGAAGGTCCCAAAGTGTGTCCTTGGCTGTCCTCAAAACGTGCAGCTCTGCTCTATTTAGGGCTCAGTCATCCAGAAAAAAAATGAATATTTGAGACAAGCCTGTAGGAAATCTTCCTTGTGGTTTTCTGACAGGCTCTGTCTCAAGTGCTGTCTTTGTTTTAGGACTAGGATTAAATATTTTGTTGGGGTTTTTTGTCTTATATTCCATGCCTTGCCTTTTCAGCCTTCTGCCACATCTTGTAATTGTCAGAGGAATGACCTGTCAGATGAGGTGTCAGAGGAATTATGCACTCTGATTTTAAGTGCATGTTTATGAAGTTTTTTGAGGTTTCAGAGTCTCCAGCTGCTCTGTTATGTGAGAAATGAGTGGGGCACGTTTCTTCCAGGAGGGGAGGTGGTGTAGAAATTCTGGATGCAGGAGGAGGACTGGACACCTTGCTGCTTGTTTCTGCCTGGAACAGTCAGTCTGAGACAGATATTTCCAGAACCATCAACCTATTGTCAATTACCATTCACATTTCCCTTTCTCTTCAGTGTGTTTTTAATATCTAAAAATGTCTTTCCAGTAGATGGTGACATTGCAGCATCGTGTTCCTCCCATTTCTTTGGGAGCCTTTTCCTTTGCATCTGCATTTAGAGACTGCATCCAGACAAAACCACCTTCTTCGAGTCTGGGGTTGCCTCGCAGCTCTTGCAGGACCTTTGGGGATTAACTTGTTGCTGAGTGCTGTGTCTCAGCCACAGTGGAACTCAAGTTATTTAAATAATTTAAGTGTTATGCCTGGATTCAAGCTCAGATTTATTTCTGACTCTAATGGCCATAAAAATGAGGAGAGCTGTGGATGCTGGAAATGTCTGTCTCTCTGAAAAAAGGATGGAAGCTGATATCCTTGTGCAAGCCCAGATGGAGCTGGGCAAGAATTAAATGTGGTATTGAGGGAGGCTTGGCAGAGAACCATCCTCCTGCCTTGAGAGCCTGCACAGTGTCAGGGGTGGCTTTTAGAAACTATCCAGTGATCGTTTCTTTCTTTTCCTCCTCTCCAGTTTTGCAGAGTACTGCCTGGTGCATGTCTTGCTGATGAGGAACCCCGTGATATTCTCCCAGCACTTCATCGAGTGCATCTTCCATTTCAACAGCTACGAGAAACATCCGAAGTACAACAGGTTCCCCCAGAGCGAGCGGTCAGTTGAGCACATTTCTGTCTAATTTCTGCTAAATTATGGGCTGTCTGGCCATGCAGCTCTCAGTGACAGCACAGCAGTCGTGTCACTTCGTAATTATCCATGCAGCAGAGTGAAAAAAGCCAGGGGAAGCAGCGCTGAGTTGTGTCCTGCCTTCCCTGTGACACTGCTGTGTGTAATTTGTAGGACTGTGTGGTGCCCTAACAGGTTTATGGGTCTTAAAAGCGACATGCAAATATCCCTGGCTGATTTAAGGTCTCATTATTTCTGGGAGCTGGCGTAATGGGATTTGGGCCTGTGTAAAACATGGTGCTCTGCCACAGGGCGAAGCAGCTCTTCTCTCTGAAGGGGAAGGATAACAAGGAGAAGAGGATGAGGATCTACACCTTCCTGCTGGACCATTTCACAGATGAGCAGAGGTTCAACATCACCACCACGATCAGCGACAACATCCTAGGTAAGGGTCTGCCCTATAAAATCTGGCAAACAGAAAACTGCTGTCTGTATCAAAGCCCATAATCCAGGTGTTTTCTCTTCCTGGCTTCCCCACCACTGCTGCTTCTGGTAAAATAAATGATTTCTTGCCTGTGTATTCCAGCTTGCTTTGTGTATAAGGTCCTTCCTTTGGACCCGGAAGGCAGCGAGCTGCTCTCAGATACATTTGCAGTCCTCAGCTGCAAAGAAATCAAACTCTCGAGTATGAGGTCCAAACCTGAGGAAGACCTTCAGCCTGAGGAAGATGAGATGTCAACGGCCACTGCTGTCATGCAGGTGGCCCAGAAAAAGCTCATCTTGCAGGTGAGGGGCACTTGATCTGCTGTGGGAGCAGGGCTGGGGAGCTGTGTGTCTTGTAAAAACAAAATGTGAGGGCAAAATTTGTGAGGGATGCTGGTCCTGGAGCTGGAGGGATCAGAAATGCATTTCCCCAGAAGCCGGGGAGCTGTGCTGAGCTGGATTTGTTCCCCACTCCTCTCCTTGGTGAAGCATTTGAGCGGAACAATGATTTTCCTGCACCTCTGGGCAATCTGCCTTCACTGTGAGAACTGAGTGACTTGGTGATGCATCTGAAAAGGCTCCACTTAGGTTAAAAGCCTCTGTGCGTGTGTGTGGTGTAAGAGCAGCCTTAATTACAGTAATTCCCTGGCTGTGGGGGGATAACTCCTCCCGCTCCACCGCAGAGTGGCTTCTCCTTTATTGCCTCACGTAACTGTTTGTGCCTTGGTCACAAAAAGGGTCAAAAGAAGAATTTAATAGAAAACATCATCCCAACAATCACATCGCTGAAGTCCTTGATGGAGCAGAAGAGGACCCCAGCTCTTAAGGACCTGATGAACTGCCTTCGGGTAAGGGGAAGTGTTTTCTTGCTGGTCGTGGTGGTTTTATCCCCTCTGGAGTTAATGTGCTGGGTGTGCAACCACTGCCAGAACCAAGAGCCTTCTTAGAAGGGAACAATTCAGAAGATGTGATGTTGTGACACTGCCAGTGTGTTAAATAATGTGGGAGGTGGAGGGATTGGAGATAAGGCTCTTGGCGTGGAACGTGGGCAGGAAGAAAGCTCAAATGCTGGGAAGCTTTTTCATGTTCGGAAGAACAAATTGGAGTTGAAACTCTTCAGTCTGTTAAAAACACCTCTGCTCTACCAACTGGTGTTTCCTTTTGCTCCCAAGCAGCTGTGATCTGAATGGGGATGTGAATCAGTAGCTGGGGGAGATTTCTGAAAGGGTCCAAACATTCCTTATTGCTGCAGGAAATTATGCAAGATTACCGAAACGAAATCAAAGACTTCTTTGCTGAGGACCAGCAGCTGGTAGTCGAGCTGGAGTATGACATGAGGAAATATGAAGAGCAGCTGGCCAGGGAGAAGGAGTTAGAACAAGAGCAGCTCTCAGCAGCCCATTGGGAGGTTGGTGCCATTAACTCTGTACCTGTCCCCTCTGCTCAAATTTGTGTGCTCACAACGCCCAGGCCCTGCCCGTGGACCCTGTTCCAGCACTTGGAGCAGGATGGTCACGAAGGGTTTTTGTACCTCTTTGTACTTCCTGACAGAAGCTTTGGTTTCAGAGTCATTTAATAGGCTTAGAACATCACCAAACAAAGCCAAGAGGAGCAGCAAATGATTCATGGAGAATTCAATTTAAAGGGAAAACCAAGTCTAATTTGGCGCTGCCTGGGTTTAGATGTTGTATTCTCTCTGTTCCCAGAATGATAAACTGGTAACAAAGAAAGGAGTTCACTTTGTCTGACTTCAGCTGTCTACAAAGTGGAAATTCAAACCTGTCCTAGTCATGCAGACCCTCTTTTAAATTCAGTGTAAAGAAATAAATATGTGCCTGAGTCAATTGTCCTGAACTATTTTGGACACCTGCCTTAAGATGAGATGACTTCTAGCCTGGAGGTCCATTTCTCTGCAGACTACAGAAGAGCACTTTATATATAGACCTCTAAACTAGGACGTTTGTGTCCCTATTCACTTCTTTTTAAAACTTGGGCCAGTAAATTGTTTGTCCCCAGCACCCTTTTACATCCGTCACGCAAAGGGCAGTTCTTAAACACTCAGGTCCAAGCACCTTGCAGGGTTTTCTACTCTTGTACCCCTTGTCAGACGTGACCTTTTCTCCTGTTTTCCACAGCAATCTCCATCTTTGGAGAGAGCTGCATCTCCTGGTGGCCAGAATAATAACAATGCTCAGTCTCCTGCGAGTGGGAGGCCGCCCACATCTGGGTTCATCCCTTCCTCTGGGTCTTCTGAGTGTGCCATACCTCGTGCTGGTGCTCTGAAGCAGCCTCAAGTGGGTCGCAGGTACGGGCTCCTCTTTGTTAGCTGGTATTTGATATTTATATGTATTATATATATTTATGTTGCTTTGCTGGTCCACTCTTTTCAAAGTGGTTTGAAGGTCACGGGTGTTGCAGCATAATCTTCTTATCAAGTGGTGTTTAAGATAAGGGATGGGGAGGGGACAGATCTTTCCTCATCAGGGCTTTTAGAGGGAAATCCCAGTTCCTGTCCTGTTTCTGGCCCTAGGGCATCACTCCTGAGCACCATGGCCAGGCTGAACGCTGCCTTCCGGGCAGCAGAAGGCGTGCCCGTGCAACGCAGCAAGAGCGTGGGGAGCACCCCTGGCAGCCAGCAAGGTGGGGAACTGCTGCAGGCTGCTCTGGCTCTGCACTGGATCTTGTTGACGCTGATCCACTAAGAGTCTTGAGTGCGTTTCTGTTCTTAATTATTCCCCTGCTGTTTGCAGCGTCCTGCCGAAGCCTGAGCCAAAAGTCCAGGCGGGAAAAGGTGGCTGTGGTGGGCCCAGCAATCAGCACCCCAGCACGTGAGTAGGAACTGATAGCTGGAGGCTATTTATTTGTTGCTTGTAGTAAAGAAGAACCTTCCTGGAACCAAGGGTGTGCGTGGGAAAGCACAGTCCAGTCGCCTCCACGTGCTTCTCACAGGGTCAGGGCAGGAGAGGATTTATTTTGGGATGCTGAGGTAACATTGAGCGCCCTTGCTTCCTTCCTTGACTCTGGGGTGCTGAAGAGGAAGGTTGTTGTGGTTCCTTACCAGCCCACCCTGCCCAAAGGTGCAAGGCTGAACACTTCCTTGGCTCTGGAAGCACAGCTGAGCAATGTTAGACTGAACTGCAGAAGAGCCCTGCTGCAGAGGGAAATCCTCAAGGTCGGGTCCTTTCTGCTCTAAGTTGTGCAAGCAGGGCCACACACCCGGTACAACCTGCTCCTAGAGCAGGCACAGGGCTGTGACAGCTGCAGGAGAGCACAGGGACCTGCTCAGAGGGATTAGCAGCCTGCACAGCCACTGAGTGTGTTCCACGCTCAGAAAGAACTGAGCTGAGCACTGGCGGAGGCAGGATGTGCTTTGGTTACTGCTGCGGAAACGGGAGCAGAAATACACAGAGAGGAATGTGCAGCACACAAACTGTGAGTCTCTGTGCTTGTGTCCACTGCAGCTGAGCAAGGCCTGACCTTCCAGAGGCAGGTTTGGTTGGAATGCTCTCTGACAACCCTGCAGTGTCTCTCTGTGCAAGCACGAGAGGCAGGTACAGGCAAACCCAAATGGAGCCGAGTCCCAGCAGGAGATCCTCTCCCTTTCCATCAGTTTGCTGCTGAACTCCTTCAGGGCATCTCCATTGTGCTGTGAGTTGTGAGGTGCAGGCCCCCAGTGCTCTGGAGAGAGCTCCAGGTGTGAGTTTGTGGCAGCTCAGCTCTCCTGGGGCCCTGGGGGCTGTTTTGGGAAGGGGCTGGCATCCCCAGAGAGCTGGGGGAGTGCCCCCTCACAGCCCTGCCCTGCTCACGCAGGGGAGAGCCATGCTCTGCAAATCCCTGACAGCCCTGAGCAGGCACTGGTGTGCAGCCACTGGAAAATCTGATCCTGCTCTTCCCCGTGTGCTGGGCTGCACTTGTCTGCCCCAATGTTTTTCTCTTTGCCTGAGCAACAAGCAAAAAAATGTGGGATTTTGTGCAAAAAGTGTTTTTAGAGAGCAGGATTCTTTGAGCGCCATGGTCTCTTGGAAGCTCGCACGGCTGTTGCTCTTAAAGCACCATATGGTGAAAAAGGAGGAAAAATGTTAATCTGCAGTGGTACTAGAGCCCAATTCCTGCTTTGCTTCGAGGCAGCATGTGTCCTTCAGCAGGGAGACAAACTGTACAGAGCAGGATCATCACTTCAGTCAGCGTGTGTTGAGCCATCTGTATGGTGGCACAGGCTGACAGACAATCAGAATAAAACATTTTATTTCTCTGGTACATCCTTCTGAGACGACTGGAGACACAGTTCTTTGTAAACAGGTTTGTACTTGAGAAGTTGGGAGCAGCTGTCCCTCCTTTCTGCCTTGTTCAGCTGTTCTGGCTGTGTCTCTCTCCCCTTCTGTCTTTGGGGCTCCTCAGCTCCTGCTTGGTACTCTGGGAAGAGCTTCAGTGGATCTGGGTGAGTGGGGATTGTACATAAACACACGTGGAGATGCCACCTTCCCACGCTGCGTGGGAAGCCCTAGTTTCCCATTTCCTTCCCTTCCTTCCCCACAAATATCTCCTTACCGAGGTGACCTCTTCAGGCACACGCCACACAGAGTCGCTGGCACAGGTCAGTCCTGAGAGATGCAGGGCAGAGCTAAGGCAGATGGATCGAGTTTGATTTCTGCTCTAAGCTTCAGTGATTCCCTTCCAGGACAGGGCAGGAGTTAAAGAGCAAACCCAGGTCAGTTGTGCAGAGAAGTCCTTTCAGCTGAGTTTCCAACTCCTGCCCTATAAAGCACTTCCTACCTTAATTCCTTGTGAAAGGTTCTGGGAAACATGAGCATAAAACAGAGCGTTGAGTTAAGTAAAATCTGAATATTGTGACATCTCTGCTGAGATAAATGACAGGAAAGAGACAGCTGACAACCAGGGCCTATTCAGGCAAGCTAAATTCTACCTAGCTCCCCTGTCAAGTGATTCCTCTTGTCTGGCTGCAGGCAGCTCCTCACAGAGCGGCTGTTCAGGGCTGTTTGGCAGTTTTCAGGAGCCCCAAATTGTGCCTTGACTAAGCAGAGCAACTGGTCTGGATGGAACTTGTTGCTGGGAGAGATGGCAAAGCTTCAGTGGCAGGGGTGGCTGTTCCTCCCAGGCAGGGCAGCGGGGCACAGGACCAAGGTCCCACACTGAAGTGATTTCCTCCACCCAGGGAGGAATGGAGGCTGGAATTTGAAGCTGATGTGACCCATCAGACTCAGCACAGGGGTTTGAGGCTGGATGGGAGGCACTGAGGTCTGGTGGGCTGGGAGAGAGAGATGAATATGTGTGTTTGCAGTTAACTGGATTTACTTCCTCTGTGACACCTGAGTATTGCACAGCAGCATGCCTTGCCCTTTGGCTGTGTCACAGGCTGCTAATATGTGATTTTTTTAAAATTTTTTTTTTAATTTCCAGAGCCTGAGACCATTGGGGACTTGACTTTTGGTGCTGGGGTCAGCAGCGTCAGCTCGATACACACACCCTCTTCAGGTCCAGGCAAGTCATCTCTGTGTTTCTAATTTGAGGGGTGGGAATAAAAAACCAACCCCAAATGACCAAATCTGTGGCATTTTGTGAAATCTGAAAATGCGTGTATTGTTTGCAGCAGAGGAAGATGATGATGAGGACAGGCCAAAGTGTATCATCTATTTGCCACCGCCAGAAGAACCGTAAGTTCCACACAGGTCTGGAGCAGCCACTGCAGGCAGAAAGGAGGCTGGTCAAGGGCTTGGAAATGCATGGTGGTTCTGCTTCCCTCCTGCAGCCCATCCCCACCTCGGCAGTGGAACGTGGAATCCCCAGCGAGGAGGAGGAGCAGCCAGCAAGTGCCTCTGCAGCAGTCGCAGTGCAGAACCCCCCTGGAGCCGGACAAGTGAGGAGCCTGCCCCTGGACTGCTGCACAGAGCCACCACGCTGCCTGAAACCTGGCCCTCCCCTCTGGAATTCCAAAGGGCTGTGAAGGCACATCCTTCCTTAGCCCTCTGCTCCGAGCTGTGCTTTCCCCAGCACTGCCCCAGAGATGGGCAGACAAAGCCTGCGTTAGCACACGTAAGGGCTGTACGTGCTGCTCTCGGCAGAGCTCACTGGAGGCCTGCACTATAAAAGGAGGATGGCTTTTCACTCTCAGGATGTGTAATTTGTCCATTTGGAAAAGTAAGGGCATAACGTTGCCACAAGCTTGGTAATAAATGCGTTTATCACAGCTTGCAGGGCAGTGAGTGGCTGGGTTTATTCACCCAATCCCTCGTTGTCCCTCTTGGTTATATAATAGAGTTGCTTTAATTTGAACAAAGGTAAAACAGCTTGTCACTGCTGCACCCCTAAATCTGGTAATTGCACGCTACATCACCTCTTATTTGTTGTGCAAACTCCTGCGTGTATGAACAGCCTTAATCTTCTTTTTCTATGGAATATTTCTATTCTTGAACTGTGTTATTTCTGACTATTAGCATTTGATGAAAATAAATGGTTGCAGAATTAATTCCACCCACGGCGTTTCCCCTTTTCTTGAGCTGACAGAGAAATGATTTTTTTTTTTTTCCCCTGTAGATTTCTACAGCCTCTCATCTCAGCCTCTTCTAGCACATCATTGGTATCTTGGGCCCTCAGTTCAATTAGTGTTGGACCCAGCAGCTTTTAAATAGAGACTGATTTGACTGCAAGCAGGGTATGAGTAACTCAGACGAGGTGGGTAAGTGCTCTGGGCAGGTGCCTTGTTTATCATCAATATCCTGGGTAAATCTGACCCTTCCTGAGTCTCCCTGATGGCCACGTGCACCTCACTGGAGTTTTTCTGTTGTTAACTTTTATCACAGAGCTCATGGCCTAGATTTCATTGAAACTGGGAGCTGGGATCTGTTTTATTCCTGCTGGTTTGTCTAACTCAGGCACAAACCCCAGGCACAGAGCAGGATTTGCTGCAGGAGTGGAAACACAGGCACTTGCCTCCTGCACTGGAACCCCATCATTTGCCTCCACTTTCCCCACTCTCTTTTGAAGATGAGAGAACCCTTCAAGTGAGGTTAAACTTTATTCCCAAAATCAAAGTCAGAGAACAGAGGATGTATGGAATGGCTTTGGCTTAAGCAACGGTCAGCTATGGCCAAACCATTTATGTTTGTACCTTCTCTCCTGCCTTAAGCGATTATTTAACCACTCTGAATGGTAAATTGGGATCGTTTATTTCCTACTTTTTGTTTTGTCCTCGAGCAGTATCCGGGATGAGCCCTGTGAGTTTTAACCTGTCTTCTCTAGAGAAGAGCCAGGAATAAATGCCCAAGAATAAACTGGTAAACAGCCACGTACCTTGGACTTTGTGTCACCTCCATCCCACTACAAGCGAGTGCTCTGACAGGAGAGACTTTCCCTCATTTCACTGAATTGAAAACAGGAGCTGTTTGAAAAACACCACCAAGCCCAAACAAAACGCCCTACAAGAATGCTTTATAGCTTGGTATTTATGTAAAACATTCTTGGCAAAGTTAAACGTAATACATTAGTACAAACCTGAATATTATTCACAATGATACAATGAATTCCACCCGTCAGCTCTCAGGAGCTGCACGGGGGGGATCGGCTCCCCTTTCTCTCGTTAGAGATGCCACTGTGCATTTTAGAACTGGAGGAAAAAAAGAAAAAAAAAAAAAACAAAAAAAAAGTTTGGATTCTTGGATTCTCAGCTCTGCTGGTTTGTCACACGAAGGCTGCCTTTGGTGGGACTGCAGACTGAACCAGGGTAGCTCTGGGTACTCTGGGAGCACAACCTTTTCCTCTCTCCCTTCTTGCAGGTACCCTGAAAGCAGCGCAGAGGAGGAGCAGTGGATACCCAGAGGGTGCAAAGGAATGTCAGGACAATTAGAGGCAGCAATCAGTTCTGGGTGGCTTGGCTGAAGAGCTGGCATTAAGAAAGTAACCAGAGAGAAGCTGCAAAATAGCAGTGGTGATGCGTGAGTTACGCAGAGAACATCTGCTCAGGGCTGCCCCATCCTTGTCTTTACTTTCCCTGGCAAAGGGACGAGTGGCAGTGCTTTGTTTAGGCAAAACAAATGCAGCAATGGCATGTCCAGCGAGGGCTCCAGGAAACAGAGTCAAGCAGAACACTAAAAAATAACACCGACAGTCCAAATCGTCAAGTATCCAAAATGCTGTATACAGGAAAAGTTAAGACAACTCAATTTATATTGGAAATACAAGAACACTAAATTCTGCTACATTAAAAAACTTCTTAAACCACAGCACAGTCCTAGTGTTGCATCCACGTCTTGCAGCCTGGTCTCACCCAATGCTGTTCAACGCTATCAACATGGACATTTGGGGAAACACATGTTCCCAATCATTCCCTCTAAAGCCAAGAGAACCAAATTTGGTTGGGTTTTTTTTTGTTCTTTTTTTGTGTTTTGTTTTTGTTTTTTTTTTCTTTTTCCTTTACCATTTAGAGAAAAATTTCGGCTGACACTATAGAAGTGCTTTTGTGTCGAGCTTTTTGCTTTCCCAACCCCAGAACCAGTGGCCTCGGCCATGTGGCTTAAACCTGCCAAGTGCTGTAGCTGTCACACTGTGTTAGTGCTTTAGGGAACTTGCAGAGGGGCAGCAAACACTGAAGTCACTCTGTCACCTCTTTGGAGCTGAGTCCAAAAGCCATCCCTGGATATTTCTTGCAACAACAAAAACGAAGTGTTGGTCACCGGCAAGAAAAGTTGGGTTTGTTTTTCTTTCATATAAAAAAAGTTGATAGCTCCTGCCATAAATTTACAAAAACTATCCCTGAGTGACTGTTCTGTGTCTGGTAAGACCTCTTGTGACAACGAAATGGCTGAAGAGGAAAGAGATGCTGTTCCACCTGCAGCTTTTTATTACACTTTGCGCTAATACTGATATGCTCTGACAGTGCCATACTATAGCAACGTGTGAGCTCCTCTCTCGTAGCTTCAACAGTAAAAAAATAGCTCCGTTACTCAAACACTGCTGGCATCACGTATTTACACTTTTAAATAGAAATGTTACCTTTTCTGAAGTAATCAAAATAGATCTTTGCAAAAAATTTAGAAGGAGGGGTTTTACAAAGTAAACGGAGAAGGTAAAAAAAGCTGGAGGATCTCTCGGTACCTTTTATGGCACACTTAGCCCAGGAAATTATTTGGCTTTAATTTTCCTGAAAGGGATGTCTTAGCACTGGTTCTCTGCCTCCCCTCTAAGCCTCTTTCCCCACGGAAAAACTCAGGAGCCAAGCCTGCTTTGTGCAGATTAGAGGGAGGGGTTACCTGCGAGCAACGAGCCCTTCGAAGCAGGGGGCAGAGGCGATGCCCCTGCCCCGGGGGGTCGTGTTAGAAAACGCGTTGGGTCTGACTGAGGTAAAGCCCGCAGCCCCCCCAGCTGTGCTTTGCCCTGGTAGCTGGAAGGCTGCTGGTAACAGAGCAGGGTTCTGGCTCCTGCCCAGCAGCGCTGCCCCTCTGCCATTCCTTCCCCCATCAGAGGGGATGGGAGTGGGCAGGATCCTGGCAGGGGACACAGCCAGGCCAGCTGACCCAAACCAACCCGAGGGATATTCCGTACCATACGATGTCAGCTCAGATAGATAAGCTGAGAGAGAGAGGAGGAAGGGGGGACATTCATGAGCTTCCAATGTTTGCCTTCCAGAGCAACCGTTCCGTGTGCCGAAGCCCTGCTTCCCGGGAAGTGCCCGGACATCGCTGCCCATGGGAAGCAGAGATTGACCTTTTTTCCCTTCAGCTTTTGCGTGCGTAGATCTCTGCTTGTTCTTTTACTGCTTAAAAACTGCTTTATCTCACCCTGCTGGCTGTTCTCCGTGTTGCTCTCTCCCCTGTCCCAAAGGGAAAGGGAGTGATGGAGTGACTTACTGGGCACCCAGCACCCAGCCAGGGTCAACCCACTACAAATAACAACAACTGGGGACGGTTACAGAAGGGCTGAGGGCATCAGTGGTGTTTTCACTGTCACTGGTGGCTGGGCAGAGACCCCCCTGTGCACCTGAGCGGTCAGAGCCAAGCACAAGATAATCACAGATGTGGAAAAGTCACCAGCCAGGCCTGGGCAATGAGCTGCTGGGAGGAAATCCCCCCTTGCACGGATAAATCTCACTCTTTGAAGTCTATCTACTGCTCTATCAGCACCTTTTTTTGTCTACTAGTAACACATTACCAGTAACGCCTACCACACGTTTACCTAATGCTGTGCCCCTGCCTGGTTTGCACATTGTGGCTGTGTCCCTGCAGCACAGAGAGAAGGCAATTCCACAAACTTCCACAGCCCAGTCTCTTGGGAAGGATTAAAACCTCTCCTCAGTCCAAGGACAGGTTTGGGTGATCCTGTTGGTATCTCCGGAGGCAGGGGAGACGCGAGTTGGGCAGTGAGGAGTTACTTTAAACTTTGGCAAAGAAAAAAAAGATATACAGATAGCTAGCTATCGAGTTCTTGTGTGTTCCAAACTCTTCCAAGCGCACTTAATTAATCTTTTGCTCTTGCTTTGAGTTCCTGGAGGAGGTATTTTCACACTCGCTTTTGCTGGTTTGCAATCTTCTTTTGGCGTCTTAGATGACAAATGAAGACTTGTGTCTGAAGTCACCCTGCAACGAAACAGTTTGGGATGTAGGAAGGATCCAGCAGCTTTCCAGGCAGCTCTCTGTTCCTGCTGCCCCCAAAAAGTAGATCCAAGCTGTGCAACCATGAGGATTCTGCCCAGGCAGCTCCCATTTCCCACTGGGAAGGAGAGGGAGGCACCAGTTCCGCTGGCCAGGTGCTCCTCCTCCCGCCCTCTGTCCTCCTCACACACCAAGGCGTGGCAGGGGACTTTCCCATTCCCTCGTCAGTATCTCTGCTAATGGCAGAGGCTTTTTCTGGTCTTAAGCTCAGTGATCTACTCAAATCCCAAAATACAAATTCTCTCGTAAAAGCATCACGTCCTGCCCACTTAATCCAATGGAACTCACCCTACGGGGGTCAGGCCACGAGGTAACTCGGAGCAGAGCTGCCTCTGATAGCTCCTGGCATCCGTCACTTCAGGCAACTTAAACTGTTCATCATTTCTAAGGAAATGACTCAGCCTTCACCCTTCTGTTTTCCCTCTGTTCCCCAGCCTTGCTTCGGAGCGGAGCCCACTCTCAGAAAGTCTGTAGGCCCCGAAAGCGCCTCGTCCTCTGCCCACCCTCTTCCTCTCCTGACAGAGATGGTAAATGCAAATCATTTGTTGTTACCTCATCATCTGTTCGGATATAGTTAACGCCATCAGGCTTTGCTGGAGTCTTGTAGCTGGAAGAAAGGGAAAAATCTCATTTCTGGGACAGGAAGACTGCAGGATTTCGGAGGGGAGGTGCTGGGAAAGATGGAAATGAGGAGGAGCAGCTGAGCGAGAAGCAAGCAGAGAGAAACCCAGTGTGTTTCTCAAATGAGAAGTCTGTGTTTATTCCATCATTTGCCATGACTGGGATTTTTTCTAAATTCCCCTTCAGCACAGGGTAAAGAGATTGCTGTGTGCTTCCCTAAGACCTGCAAAGAGATAAACTGATTCTTTCCTGGGCTCTCCTGCTCTGGTGCCTGTCACTGCCTTTCTGTGCCTCCTGCTCTGGTTCCTGTGGCAATTATAAAGTTCATTTTAATCCTTCACTGCCAGAAGCCTTCAGCATTTTTCTTAGTTATAAGGAAGCGCCACTTGTTTGCAATCCCGCAGGAAGTCAGGATTTATACACGACTGTCAAGTCCAGTGCATGCCCACCCCCAGCTGCATGCAAATGGGATATTTAGAGCTTCTTCTGAAAAACAAACGAAACCAAAGAGAAAAACAAGACAGGACTTGTGCTGAAAAGCAACATCTAGCACAGAACAAATCTATCTGGTGAGAATCTTGGCTTTGCATATATTATCTCCTCTCCAGACTCTGTAAGGACTTCGAGGCTTGTCTCTGATGCTAATGCTGTTGTTTTTAACATTTTAATGTGCGCTCTGAAATGGCTGTTTTTCATCCCGAATTTAGGTCCTCACAACTAGTGAGATTTCCTGTAGAGAGCCTGCTCTGCTGCTTCCATTCCCTATGCACGTCCTGATGCTTCAGAATAACTGTGCAGTGAGCTGTGATCATTAAACCGCGGCCCTCGTTATGCCAACAGCACACGAGGTGTTGGACAAACCCCTGCAGGCATTTACTCGTGCTGGGCCCCCTTTCCCAAGCAGAGGATGAGGAGATCAGAGCACAGCTCCCATCCTCTGGCTGCTGTCACCACGATTCTCCCTCAGGAAAATGCCATTCATCCCTGGAAGTGTCCAAGGCCAGGCTGGATGGAGCTCTGAGCAGCCTGGTCTAGGGAAAGGTGTCCCTGTTCGTGGCAGGGGATGGAGCTGGATGATCTTCGAGGTCCCAGTCCCACTCTGGGATTCTGTGACGACTGCATGAAATAAACCTGGATGCTGCAGGGTTTTACAGCAGGGCATTGGATGCCTCAAGGACTGGCTTGGCCTGTGGACTTGGGTGGGGAATTGGGCATTAAAATTCCTTTCGGCCACTAATTTTTGGCGCCCTTCAGAGTCCTCCATGCTACCCGAGGGTGCAGGGACTTGTCCAAGAAGCCCAGCTTACCTTTCCCCACTCTCTTTGCCATTTGCAAAGTATCCCCTCCTGTAGGCACAGCAGATCCCAAGAGTGATGAGCACCAGAACTGCAAGGACCACCAGGACTCCCCCGATTATCCCACCGATATTGAGGTCATCTGGCAAAGAGAGACAGCAGCATCCAGTGTTTCTTTAAGGCAGCAGCAACATGCCAGCTTCACACACACTAAAATGACATCTCTCAAATATTTTAAGCAACAGTTCATAGGGAATTAGCGAGTCCCTGATTTGGAGATTGAATCTGTTCACGATCTGATGTTTCCCTGAATTTTCAGATTATTTTTATCTCCTTATGTTTGGGGCTATGAGGAAGCAGGGAAGACTTAACGCTGAAGGGTGTCCCCCCTCATTCCTGATGGTGATGGCAATTTATTTATGGAGATGTATCAACCAGCACTGATGAAAACTGTACGGAGAGCCACTCACAGACTTCCATCTCCTGCTCCTCACACTTGGCAAAGCCAGCATCGTTTGTTGCTATGCAGGAGTAACGCCCTGTGTCACCTTTGTGCACTGCATGGAACACCTGGGGAGGGAAAAGGGATAAAGGGAAGGGATGTGACATGAGAAACAAGGCACTGTGAGGGTAGAAAAATGTGTATAAAAATGCATCTCTGCTAAGATCTTCTTCCATCAATCTTCCCTTTCCCAACTGGCCCAGACCCTGGAACACGTCACCTTCCTCAAACGATTCCTTCCTTGAAAGCCAGGCAATGTTCATCTGAATTTACAAGCAACCTTAAAGATAACCTGTCCAGCCAAACCAGTCTTGATTAGATCTGTCAGGGCATTACCAGAGTGCCTGTGGCGGGGTTCAGGGTGTAGGAGGAGTTGTGGGATTTGGTGCTGGATTTGGCGTCGGGTGACAGAGGCTCGCTGTTGCGGTACCAGCTGTAGGTGGACTTGGGGAAACCTTCGTTCTCGTGGCAGTGAAGAGAGGCTGACTTGCCAACAGGGACAGCTTTAGGCACAGAGCATCTGGGAGTCATGGGCTTCACTGTGGTAAGACACAAAACCAGGTGAGTGGCACTGCTGAGCAGGACTAAATCATTTCTGAATTCTATGCTTCCTTAGGCAAAGCCATCAAAACTTTCCACTATTCCCAGCTGGTTTTAAACCTCCCAGAGTGGCACTGGTTGGACTTTGGAGGTCGCCACAGCCCCTTCTGTTCCCGTTGCAGAGGTTCTGGGTTTGATACCTTGGACTGTGAGCTGGATGTTTATCTCATCGATGGTTTTGGTGTCCGAGGGTGCGGCCACCTCGCAGCGGTACGTGGCCGTGTCCATCCTCGTGGTGTTCTTGATCACCAGGGACGTCCGGCTCAGAATCTCTGCCCGAGTCACAAAGTCTCCTGACACACGGGAAAGAGAAAGGAAAACATCAGGGGGATCACACAGACTCATTTTGGGTGTATAAATTAAGCAGTTGATGTCAGACTTTTCCAGAGTCAAAGGAACTCGATGCTTGAAAGCCCCAAAAGAAACCAAAGCTGCCAGCCACGTAAGAGGATGAACTGGAAAGCACTCCACCACTCCAAACCTCAAAAACTGTGGCAAAATCGAACTTCCAAGACAGCCCCAGGCCTTGCCTCCTTTGGAAGATTCATTTGGATGTGGCTCTTGGTCCCATCTGAAGTGCTGGAGTAATTCCAGATGGAGTGAAGCCCTACTGGCACTGGAGTTTCCCTATCAACCCAGAGCTTCTAACGCTCCCAGGACGCTGCAGATCCCTGCGCTGCCTCAGCAGAGAGCACTGGCAGCCGGACACACAGATCCCTGCTGAGGTGCAGGTGGAGTCCTCAGATGTCATATGGGAAGTCAGGAGGGGTCAGTGCCTGGTCCCGAGAGCTCAGACACCCAGTGACCACGCTGGGACCCACAGAAGGGAAGCTGCAGCATTCCTTCCTTACCTAAAAAAGGTCTCCTAGCCAGGATCTCACTGCAGCTCCCTGTGGCTCCCTACCGTGACCTGTCAATAATGAGGCAGGGAGCAAAGAACATCCTGCTCCCTCTTCATCCTGCACTTCAGCTGCTGAGCTCTGTTCCCAAAGAAAGCAGCCAGACAGCCAGCCAGGGCTCCTGCCTTTAACAGGCTTGTTTGTTCCCCATTGTACTGCTCCTGAAATCTGTTTGGAAAGCTGTTTTGGAAACCTGAGGACAAGCAATCTTCATACCCTGCATTTTGTTGTCAAAAAACACGTAAGAGGTTTCTCCATCTCGGATTTTCTTCCACTCGATTCTGGGATCTGGCGTCGCTATGGATTTAATGATGCAGGACAGCTCGACACCTAGCAGGAGAAAGGAAGGCAATCCAGATTAATAGGAAGCAGCTGTATTTTTGCTCTGCTTTGAGCACTCTCACTCAGTGTTTTATTAGGAGATGCTGCCCACAAAGCAGAGCCTTCTCTTTCATCTGCCTCACAAACAGAAACGCTGCTGGGTTCCAGGAGCTATTGGGAGATGGATTTTGGCCAGCAAAAATAATAGTCCAACAGATATCAACTACGGAGAGGAATGAACACCCGGTTCTCTGCAGGCTGCGGCTCATGGCAAACAAAACCTTTTGTCAGGGTGAGCCCACAGCCCCGTCCTGCTGCTGAGCAGGGCCACAGCGTGGGGCAGGGATGCAGCATCTCCCTGGGCAGTGCCTGGGGATGGGCTGGGACCGCGACTCCCGAGGATAAACCCAGCAAACCCTCTCCCCTTTGCAGCTGGCACTGGCATCCCATCTCCCCTGCAGAACAGGGCGGCCCAGCAGGGCTGGGAGGTGCCTTCCCAGTGTCCCAGGGCACGTCTGTAAGAGGGCCAAGAGAAAATACCAATTTCTCCCTCTGTGTATTAAATTGCAAGGCAACTGCTTGTCCTTCTTTTGGGACCCAGTTCAAAAAAGCCCTTAGGCAGAGACTCTGCAATGCCAGTGCCTTGCAGGGGACCTCCATAAACCATTTAAAACTGGGAGATACATATTCTTAGGCACTTCTCTGAGTCCCAGGCTCTCGTAGGCCCAAGGAACCAGTGACCGATCAGCCAAATTTCCCTCCGTTGTTTGGCCTGATGTGAATCCCGAGGCAGCGCAGGCAGCACTCACTTTGGAATTCCTGCACCACGGGCTTGGTGTTGCTGGATGTCAGCTCCACAGCCAAGAGTCTGCAGCCTGGAAAAACAAACAGAAGGTAATAAGAAAGAGCACAGCTCATAAGTCACCCAGCTAGGAACAGGCTGCCTGCTGAGAAATCATCCTGGCCAGCTCTAAGGACTGACTTCCCCAGATAAAACCTCTTCCTGGCTACCAGCACAGCGCCAGCAGGACTGAGTTTATTTAGGAGTTGTGGTGTAAATACAGGAAAATATAATTGTCAGAAGTAGCAATTAAAGAGGAGGATTAACATAATGGCACAAAGGCAGTGCCAGCACGAGCCATTTCTTTGTGCCTTGCGCTTGTTTAGACGGGAGAGGAACAGTGATAATGCAGGAATGAGTTTTATTTTGAAAATTAACTTGATGGTCAGGAAAAGGCAGGAAGCGGACCAAGCTGGAGAGATCCGGTCAGTTCCTGGGAGATGGAAGGGGCCAGGCCCAGCCTCTAACAAATGCTGATTACGTTGGCAAGTATTGCAGGTGTGGTAGTGTGAAATGTGAGGCAGTAAATTATGAGAGGACTGTGATCCAGGAGAAAACAGGAGTTCAGCTCTTCGGATAGAGCCCCAGCCAGACCCCCACTGGGGTGAAAGCTCAGCCATGCAACGCTGTGAGGCTCCTGATAACACAAACTTGCTTGTTCCCTTCCTGCTCTGGGCACCAAAGTGTTCCCAATTAATCCAGTCATCTTCCCTCTTCTGCACATTATTTTAGTTTGAAAAATCTGCCTTCCATGTCCCTTCTGCTGTGCATTCCACCAGAGCAGGTATCAACAGCACTCCCGCTCTGCTGGATGCCCAATTCACCAACAACTCTCCAGAGGGAGAGGGAAACAAGCAGGGAGTTCCCTGGAAGAGGAAAGCGAAGCGAAGACAAGAGGATATTCTGGAACTGGGTGCTCTGGTTCTCCTTTTCTCAGTCAGACTTTGGTGTTCCCAAACCAGGCTGCTCCAAAGGAGAAGGAGGAGGTTCCAAACTACAATCAGTGCCAAAATAATCAGCTGCAGGGGCCTGCCATGGCCACATAAGCAGCTCTGCTGTGACCAATCCCATCAGGAGTTTGTGGAAATCTAAAGGAGATGCCCACTGAGCTCACTGGGTATTGATCAAACCACAGGTTAAAAAAGATGGAAAACACTGCCCTGGTGACATGAAATGTAGCTAAAGGTTAAGAGTAAAAAGCCGTAACAAACATGGGTAGAAAGCAGAAAAGGCAGCTGAAGGGACATGTGGAGAAAGAAATGATCTCCAGCTTCACGACACAGCTGGAAATTCCTGTGCTGGCTTTCAGGGGGGAAAGCTTTTGGGCAGAGATCGACAGCGCAGGGACAACATCCCTCTGGTGGAGCGGCAAGGCGGCAGTCTGAGAAACACCCAAGAGCTGCAAAGTCACTCCCACTGAAAGCCTGAGGGCCTTCAACACCTAAAATCCTTCCAGCAACGCTGAAATGTTCCCTGCTGGTTCCTATCCCTCGCTGTCTGTTCAAAGCTGACACCTTCCGGGGAGCCCCGGTGCTGATACCCCAAAGACCACCAGGGAGAGCTGGAGTTTGGCGAGGTTTGGAAAGCTGCCTTTGTGTCCAAAATCATTGTTTCTCACACAAAAGCCACCAGCTGATGCTAACTAACAGCTGGCCCAGCCAAAACTGCTCCTAGCAGGACTTTTCCACCCTTCCCCGTTCTGCACTGGAGACGGTCGTGCAGCACTTGGGAGAAATCCAATATTGAACTGAGCTGAGAGCGCTCTGGACTTCGGCTCCTTGCAGCCACGAGCCGGTCTAAGCAGTGATTTCTTCAAGTCTGTTTTGAAGCAGAGTGCATTTTCACCAGAATTTCTGCTTCCAGACCTACCCCCTGACAGAAGGGAACTGTGCCACACGATGCCAACGCTTTCCCCTCCCTCTGTTCATCATAGAATCATGGAATGGTTCACGCTGGAAGGGACCTTAAAGCCCATCCAGTCCCATCCCCTGCCATGGGCAGGGACACCTCCCACTGTCCCAGGCTGCTCCAAGCCCCGTCCAACCTGGCCTTGGACACTGCCAGGGATAGGGGAGCCACAGCTGCTCTGGGCAGCCTGTGCCAGGGCCTCAGCAGCCTCTCAGGGAGGAATTTGTCCTGATATCCAATCTATTCCTGCTCTCTTTCAGTTTGAATCCACTCCCCCCTGTCCTGACCCTATATGCTCTTGTAAAAAGTCCTTTGATCCTCCAGGTGTTCTGGCTGGGGCTCTGATCCTCGGGAGCATGACCAGATTCCACTGACCCCAGCAAACACCCCGAGCATGGGAAGTCGCTCATCCCCAGAATACAAGGCACAATTTTGGGAGAATCCTTTTGAAATCTTTGGACACGTTTCAAGCAACAGTGAAACAAGGCATTTGATTATCTCTGCTGTGAGACTGCTGCTTCTGGAACCAAGAATTTAATTGAGAGCCCAGGTCTGAGCACTCAGCTGATCTGACGGGATGCTGGCTGGCCTCCTGCTCTGGACCAGCTTTAGTTTTGTTATGGATTCTTGCTTGCACAAGATCTTTTTCCAGAAAAACGCTGTCCCATCAAATAGACACGGCAACAGTCCTACATCTGCTGTAGTTAAGAGTATCAGTTCAGTTGGAGGTGGGGACAGTAAAACCACAGAGTTGTGTGGCTCTGAGGGAGTTATGGCTCTAGAAATATTCACTCCAAGACAGTGGGGCTGCGGCAGACTCCAGCCCCATCTCCTTTCTCAGAAATCGCTCACAGCAGGCTCTTTCTCACCCACTAAACACAAGAGATTCAGGTCGATCCCTCAGGCACAAAGCAGGATGACAACGAATTTTAGACAGAAGCTGAGCCCTTGGAGGCTGTGGGAGAGGTTCTGGCATTATTATGTGTATTGACCTTGGGCAGAGATCAATGTGGCTGCTTAAATCACTGCTCAGGCAGGTTTATTCCTCTCTGTGTGGCAGAGCACTGCAAGTAGCATGCTCTAAGTGAAAAGAAGGTGATGGAAAAGCAAAACAAAAACCTGAAGTGACCATACAGACTGTATGAGGAATGCCTTTCTAGAACTTTGCTCTGTTGGCAAGGGTTGTCTCTTTGCTTTGTTTTGTGTTCAATCATCATTGGTGCTTAAGCCACCTTCTAAAAGGAGTATTTCAAAGGTGTTCCTTCAGGCTCCTTCCAGCCCAGCACAAATAAGCAGCAAAGGGTTCGTGTTATGTAAATCTCACTTCAAAGGCCGCAGCACCCAGGGCTTGGAGAACAGCTGGAATTGCATTCCCTTTCCAGAGCAGCATGTGTGCCACAGCACAGGCACCCACCACAGCCGTATGTTCCACATCCCCGATTCCCACCAGGTCCATATGTGCCGCATCTCCCAATTCCTACCAGGTCTCTATAGGCTGCAAAATCCCAAATCCTACCAGAGCTGTATGTTCTAGCCCCCTGAATACCTACCAGCTCGGTATGTGCTGCAGACTCAGCCAGACATATGGCTGAATCCCAAATGTCATCAGTTCTCCAAAATAGAATCCAGGACAAGGCACTGAAGTCTATAGCATATTCTTATGGCACTTTTCTTTTTTTTTTTTCCAGCTAAAGAGATCCAGCCCATGCTTGTTACTGTGACTCATGGTATCTGAATCATTTTAAAATGCTATACTGAAGAAAAAAAAGCAGCTTTATAGGCGACTCTGTGTGTTACATCTCCTTTCTACTGTTCAAAGCCAAGCCTGACCTTCCATCTTCTTCCATCCCGATGCCTGTTTGAAAGCTCTAGGCAGAAATTTGAAGAGGAGGTGAGGTATTGTGTTATAGGGAAAGTGAGAGGATGACCAGGAAAGAGTTTGGGAGAAGTTGCTGGCAGCATCCTGTGCCGCAGCGTCGCTCGATGCCGCGAGCGCCGTTATCCGATACGGTAATTTTAGCTAATGCACAGTCAGGCACGAGCAGTACAAAACCACGCAGCTGTATTTGAACACCTGCCCACCACAGCAACTAAAATACGCCTTGCTCGAGGTGTCCATCATCCCTAAGCCCTTGCTCGATTTGCAATTCAAGGCGCGCCTCAGCCATGTGGGAACGCTGCGATAAACCACATGCCTTGTTAAGCATCTCTGCTTTCTGGGCGGTTACTCAGCGCAGCAGCAGTGAGTGATATGTTGTGGGGTGTTAAAACGTGTCAGCTGAACCCTCTGCACGTCAGCACGCTCGGGGCTGCCCGTCTGGAGGTGTCCCTGGAGCATCCATCCATCCATCCATCCATCCATCCATCCATCCATCCATCCATCCATCCATCCATCCATCCATCCTCGGTGCCGGGAGCGGCGGTGCCGAGGACAGCACAGCCCAGGCACAGAGCAGCACAGGGGAGCTGGGAGGGCAGCCAGGCTGACCCCAGGACTGCCCCTGCCTCTCCAGGGGGGTGTGTGCAGCAGGGAGGAAGCTGACTGTGAAATGTGTGGGAAACCTCCAGAGGAAGAGCGGAGGAAGCCACGCAGAGACGGGCTGGGTAAGACAAGGAGAGGGGAGGCTGGGTTTCTGCCCTCAGCTTATTTTGAGGAAATCACCACAAGCCCTTTCAGGAACATCTGACCATCTGCCTGGAAATATCCATCCTTTTGTCTCCCAGTGCTGCAGGCTCTTTATCCCCTCTCTTCTCTATTCCCAGCGCGTCTCGTTGCAATTCCACAATCAGACTTGTGCCAGGTGGTGCAGGACAGACAGCACAGCGTGGCACAGGAATGAGAGACCAGAGTGTCTTAGGCACTTCTCGGTGAAGTTTTTTGGGCTTTCTTTGTCCAACTGTCTTTGTGTGGCACTTCAGGGATAGCAAATGTACTTGTGACACATGAAGCCTGGATTTATAAAGGATGAACACATGTTTTGTAGCACTCGGTCACAAGTTCCACTCCTCTCCTCCAGCCCAGGGAGCTGCTGGTGTGTTTCCTCCAGCATCCCTGTGGCAGGTCGAAAGCCCCTCGGAGCTGATAGAAGGGAGGTGGATGGGCCACGTCTGCCCAGCGACCCCAGCGTGCCGTTTTTTATCCCATTTTTTCCATGGCACCTCCCTGAGCTCAGCCTTGACTCCGAGGTGGGCTGCCCTGCTGGAGAACAATGTAGATGTGCAGCGAGAGATTAGTGAACAAAAGCCTAGGAGTGCCTCCGTTCAAATTAAGGAACAGATGGACCTGTGTGGGAGCTGATAAGGGTTATAAAAAGGCCATCACCAGACCGTGGCCAGCCCACCCTGGAAAAAACCCACTCAGTCGTAAATCCTCTGTGCTAGTAAGGCTTTATTTTTACCAGCTATCATAAACCAGCATGACTTATTTTAGAGGCACGGCTTGCACTGCTCAGCTAAAAGGGTGCCAGCTCTCTGATAGACACCTCCCAACGGAGATGTGCCTGCCCGGGCAGGGAACACGAGGCAGAATCAACCCAGAGAAGGCAAATGCAGCCTTACAGAGCAGCGTTTGGCATCCACGTGGCTCCGGCTTTGCTTTCCTCCTCTCGTAGGGAGCTCGCTCGTGGCACTCCCTCTGAAACGCCGATCATGAGGGAGTCTCTGGTGGTCCCAGCAGGACCAGGACCCCACAGGACGAAGCTGTGTGGAACACCACCGGGTATTTGCATTCATCTGAAGATGTAAGAACTTGGGATTTTGCCCTTAATTCACACTCTGCCTGCTCACCAGTACAGAAGGTGAGGAGATGCCTGACTTCAAACAGGGTACGTGCAGTTCCGGAACGAAATCCTAACCTGCTTAAATCTCCTGATTTAAAACTCCTCACTTAAACTGGGACCTTAAAGACCTGACTGCATTTGCTGCAGAGAGGGCTCATTAGCACCCAGGCCATGCACACAGGCTTTCTTCTTCCTTTTCTTTTCTCCTTATTTTAGTTTTTTATTTCCTCCTCCTTCTTTTCTTATCTTTTTTTTTTTTTTCTTTTGGACAGGAGGATTTACTGTTCTCCCTCCTAACCAGACAGCAAAGCACACCCACCCTGAGGAGTGGAACAGGTTGCTCTCAAGGAGATATGGAACCCTCTTAGGTCAAAAGCCTCTCAGCAAAGCAGCTCCTTCTGCAGCCAAACATTCCTCCTCTCTCCCAGGCAGGCAGGGAAGCGTAGGTGTTGCCTGTGAAGACCACACAGAGCTTTCTGATGGTTTCCCCGAGCCTGATTTCATCACGCTGGGGTGCAGCAGCTGCAGACAGACAGTCTCAAACCACCAGCTGATCAGGGCTTCTGCAGCCCAGAGTTTCACAACCTTCGCTTGCTGCGGCACTGCAGTGTGGCTACAGATGAGATGTTAAGGTCCCGCAGATCTGCCCCTTCACAGAAACGACCCCATTTTGTTAAAATGGGGTTTCCTCTGTCCCAACAGACGTGGCTGGAGGCAGCAGCCCCACAGAGGGACCCACACGCTGCTGCCATCAAGGAGAAGATGGACATTTAATACCCTGCAGATGTGGCTGGACAAGCCTTGCCCAGCATCTTAATCTGTGCCTGATCTGGGCCTAGCTCTCCTGTTTTCCCAAGCTCATGCCCTGCTTCTGGCTCTTCTCCTGGGCAGGACTGCCTGTACGTGCGAGTCGGGAAGGAAGCAATATTTGCGTGGATGACTAATACCTAATACTTAAAAGAGATTAGGATGGAAGCAGCCGTCAGATTGCATCTTTCTGGAATACACTTCAGGCCAGCTTCAGCTCAGAGAGGAGACGGAAAGAGCTGGAATTTGCCCCTCAAAATCTGTGATGAAGGGTAGTGGAGGGGGAACAGAAAGGAAACATGAACAGGAAAGCTGTTATTATCATCCCCTGCATTCTGGAATTGCTTCTCCCTTCCCAAGAAACTTGAGGCTGAACTGAAAGTCTTATTTCCCTTGTGTGAGCAACAGGGAATAGGGCACGGAGCTTCTGCCAGGGGGTTAAGTCCTGCCCAGAGCATTTGTCTGCCCTGCTGTTGGCCTCTGGGGTCTAGCCCCTCACACAGATGCTTTGGGCTTCCAGTGTTAGGCTGACTCTTCAGCAGCGAAAAACAGGGGCAGGTGGCCTTGCTGTGTGGTTCTGAGGCAGGAGAGCTTCTCCTCACAGCTGCACCAAGGTTTTGGCAAAAACCAGAAGAGAAATCCAGATCCCTTGGCCAGGAATGCATCAAACCAGCCACGATGTGCTCAGCTCTGGTCTTGCCATTTTCATTAACAAATAGGCAGCCTAATTACGCCTTCAAACTGGGCTGGCTCACAGCCAACACCAGGGAAATCAGTGCAAAAAATGGGACATGAGGGGGTCCCAGGAGGGCAGCTCATCCCCACCTCTGCTTTGTAGCATGAAAACCCCAGGGATGCAGCTGGCCGGGCCCCTGGAACCCTGAGGAAGCCGAGGGTCTCCCGTGCAGTGTTTCCCCATCATTCCCATCTGCCCAAGTGCTGTACATTTCTCAGCTGAGCCCCAGTCCCTTCAAACACAGCGTCCCCTGTAACTCAGTGAGGATGTACAGTTCCAGTTCACCGGAGGAAAGAAATGAGGAATGGAAACCACAGGAAGAGCAAAGGCACACGCTGTCTCAGGCAGCAGTGGGGATGCCACGCTGTGACCCGTTTACCAGATGAGAACGCCTGGAGCAGCAAATCCCAGGAACAAAGCTGGTGGGCACTGGAGAGCAGCGGGAACCTTTGCACAGGGCAGATTTGAAACCAACCCTTCCTGCCTATTCCCACTTGCCTTCCATTGTTTCCGTAGCCAGCCCTAAGAAGTGCCGTGCAGGCACATCCCACGTTATTTCTCACTTCAGCAAGTCCCCTTCCTCCCCAAAGTGGCAGATGCTGGTACCAAATTAGTGCAAAGTGGGAGGGAACCAGCAGATAACTGTCATAAGAGCCAGGGGCAATGGTCTTCCTGCTGTCCTCTCCCTTCCTCCCAGCAGGACTCTCCTGGCAGCAGACAGATACCGAGGGATGAAATCCAGGACAGAGTGGGGTCAGCGAGACGTGACAGGGATCTGTGGCCAGCGTCAGGGAGAGGGAGTGAACTGCAACGGGAAAAGGGGCAAGTTCCTTTATTTTTGGCTCGTGTGGGAATTTGACTCAAGGATTGCTGAGAATCTCATAAGCCACGGCGACGTTTTCCAGGCTGAGCGCCAGCCGAGGCACAGACTTGATCTCAGCAGGTATTTGACTTCCCCAGGAGCCGGGATGCTCGGTACCTGCCTGACCCTGGCTTTTGATGAGGACACACATCTCAGAAGCTGCCTGCAATGCAAAGACAGGAAATAAGCGGATATGCTATCAGCACCAGGCTTTGCAATGCTCCTTAGTGTCTGGCTGTGTCCCAACCATCAATACAGAGACTTGCAGGGGTTTAGCCTATAATCCTCTATTCCTCTGTCTGTGACTCTAATCTCCTGATCCTTCCTTCTCCTCCAGCCTAGAGCTTGACCAGCAAAACACGGATCTGAGGTTCTGCTTATCGAAGACCCACCATGTCATCTTCCTGTGGAAAAAGGGAGTTGGGAAGAGAGCAGCAGCCATCAGAGCCAAGAGCCGGGAGTAGGCTGGAGAAGGGAACAGGAGAGGGCGTGAGCAAGCACACAGAGAAATCATTTATGACAAGACTGAAAGCAGCTCTCGTTTTAAGAACATTTCCTCCAATTTTACAGTGTAATTTCTGCCTTTTCCAGTGTAATTTCTGCCTTTTCTCCACGCGTGTGTAATTCTAGCCCCGGGTACAAACCGCAATTGTCTCGCTAACGCGCCGCACAAAACACCTACAAATGAACGCTGCAGGAGCCTGGCTGCAGGCACCCAGGGAACATCCCCGGCTGCCTGTGAGCAGACCAGGAGCCCCTGATCCCACTGCCGTCATTCCAGGCAGGAGAGGTGGGGCCGGCCTCCTCCAGGCAGCTTTGAAGCTTTGCAGCGAATCTGTCGGAACAAAGGACGCAGCCCCACGAGGGGGAAAAGGCGCTCAGCGAGCCATGTGCAGGCCCCGAGATGTGATTTTAGGGGCAGCCCTGGATCACAGAAGCAGATCTGAAAAGGCTTCCCTCGCGAACGTCAGCCCGAGCACAGGCTGCCAACCTGCGCGGGGAGAAGGGTTCAGGGGAGATTATTTTCTTAGGAAGTGCACCCGGGGAATTAAAGGGAGCCCAAGCGAAGTCACAGACAGATAAGGATGAAAAGCGTGACACAGAGAGCTATTAGGAAGATGCTGCCATAAATGAGCAGGGGGAGAGGGAAGGGAGTAGTGCTGTGTCACAGCAAAGAGGACAAAACCCATCTTGGCTCGTCCCAGCCTGGATTCCTGACCAGGGCAAGTTTGTTTAATAGAGCAGAAAGGAGCCTTGGCACGGAGGGGTTAAAAGATTACTTGTCTTGGGGGAGTTGAATTAGCCACGTATCTGGGAACCAACTTCTCCCAGACCCTGACTTGTTTTTCTCCTTAAACATCATCTGCTGCTATTTTTAGCAGAGAATTTTCTCAGCCGAATGCTCCCGGTTGAGCCCTGGTCAGAGCCCTTTTCCCAGGGAGACACAGGCCCGGCAGCACGTGCTGGTCCCTGCTTCAGCTCAGCTCTGTGCCACTGTCCTGCCAGCTCCGGGCTTCGTGTCACGCTGCCAGCTCCCTCCTGAGGCATGGGGACAGTCCCCACCCCAGCCAGGCATATGAAATGCCCTCACAGACCCTAAAAAGCAAGGGAAGGCTGCAAAGTCAGAAGCAGCTAAGAAGAGTGGACTGGACTTGGTAACTTGCCTGGAGGCTTTAGAGCATGAATGGCAGAAAAGGTGGGAAGGAGATGGAGAGAAGTGATTAGGCTGACATTAGCAACAGGACCTGCTTCTCAGCACTAAAATCTATTTGGATTCGTTCCAGTTCCTCCGAGGGAAACCATGGAAGCCTTCATTGTTCATAAAAGTTGCAACTAAATTCGGACTGCATAAAGCTTAAGGAAATACCTCTCAGAGGACAACCCTGCTGGAAACAAATGAGGTAACTCCCTTCCTCTTCTCTGCTTTTCTTGGGGCCTTCATTCCTCCTCGGCCAAAACCCCAACCTGTCCATCATCCCATCAGTGCCTTCCCCTGGCTCCTGGCTGCTCAGCCCCCAGCACTGCTGTCTGCCTGCCTGGCTGCAATTAGCAGCGTGTCACTGGATGTCTGGGCTGGTTCTCAGGGAGGCAACGCTTGTCACTCCTTTCATCTACAGCCTGATTTAATACCTGCCTGCCAGAGATGAGCTCGGAAATCAGAAGGCCAGCTCAGGGCACGTGGATGGACAAATTGAGTAAAGCGGGAGCGAACCCCGGGCTTGCCTGTGCTAATGTGCAGGTCAGGCTGGGGACCCGGGAGGATTGGGCTCTGTGGATGCTGGGGACGAAGCACAGTGAAGCCACAGTCAGGAAGGTCCCTGGAACAATGGCCCCTTCTCGGTCAGTGTGTCTGTTCCCTGTGTGCCTTGGAGTCGTGTCAGTGAAGCAAACAGACTGGGAACATATTTGCACTCCCCACAGCAGTGCAGAAGCCAGCCCTGACACAGAGGAGCAAGCCGGGCTCTTGGCTGCTCCGTGCCTGGGTGCCAAGTTTCCAGCTCTGCTTGGAACCTGTGGCCGAGCCCTGCTCTGGCAGGGGGAGAGCACAGGCAGGGTCGGGAAGCGCTCAGCTCCCAGCCCCCGGTGCAGAACCCGGCAGCTGCCCACAGCAGAGGGGAGCCAGGCTGAGCTCACCTGAGCTCCTCCGAGGCTTCCCAGGTGACACTAAACCTGGCACGGTGTGGCTTTGCCCTCCTCATGGCCCCGCTGAAACAACTGGGGCCCAGGGCAGCAGGCGCCCTGGCAGACACAGATGCTGCGCAGGGCCTCGTCCCCGTGGCAAGAGCTGCCTGCAAAAAGCTTCCCCCGGCCCCGCAGGAATCCCAGGAGCCCCGGATTTCTCTCCTGACCTCCATGTACGCATTCCAGCACATGGCACTTAACCTTTGAGGCTCCTTTGAAAATCCCAGCGCCAGCGTTTCACGGATGAGTGTGCTTCCCCTCACATCTGCCCCCTGTATCGGATGCTGCCAGCGCCTCTCTCTCTGCTGGCTCCGCTCCCAGCCGAAGGACAGACAATAGGCATTTGAATCATTTGAATCCAGTCCCCACTTCCCCTCCCAAACAGCCCGGGGAGATGGCATATCAGAGACAGCGCTGAGAGCAGCGCTCGCCAGCCAGCGACAAGTCTCTCCCGATCCCGGCCTGCCTTCGCCTCCCCTCCCACGGCCACGGCCCCACTGCTGCAGCGGTCACCGGGCACGCAGGCCAGCTCTGCTGGGCAAGTCCTGGCACCCCTCACTTAGCCAGACCGAGGGAGTCTTCTCTCAGCACCCCGCTGCTGCCAAAATCGACCAGATCGCCCCGGATTCCCAACCCGTCGGCCACAGCGCTGGTCAATGGACCTCTCCCGGACCTCTCCACCGCGCCAGCTCACTGGAAACACTCAGGCCACCTCCTGGACCTCCTCTTGCTCACCCTCAGGAGCATCTACCTGCAATTAAGTGATCCAGGTTCCACCTGCAAGAGGTTCAACCAGGGTCCAGCGAGAGCTATCCTGGATTCTCCTGAAGAGGCATTTTCCATCTTCCTAGAAATAGCTCTGCTTCCGGAGCCATTCAGCCCGTTTGGCACCGCTCCTGCTGCCTCAGAGATAACAAGAGAGTGAGAAAAACCTGTCTAGACACCGTTTACCTTCCATGGACGCCCACTGCCACATCAAAGCACCTCTTCAAACAAACCTGCAAACTGGCCAGGTAATACTCCCCAGCTCTCCTGTGCCTGCTCCAGCCAGAGGCAAGGACTCATCCCATCATGCTCCAGAGTTTATCTTTAATCCAGGCCCTTGTGACAACACGGAGAGAGGCAGGATGAAAAATCTCATTACAGGCACATCAAGAGAAGTCAGCTGGCTTCACATTACCCAGGTGGGGGCTGCACCCCTCCTGCTCAGCACCCAGACACGAGCTGAGATCTCACCTGTCTCCTCTGGGCAGGCTGCAACCCCCCAGCTCCTTTCAAAAGCTGCCACACACTTGTCACACTTGTCCCTCCTGCTCAGCTGCTGGGCCCCTTGCCTTCCCAAAGCCGCGTGTGTGAATGCTGGGCAAGCTTTGCTGCAAGCTGGGGATCACAGAATATCCTCCTGTGACACCCAAGGAAACGGAGGTCAGCACCCAGCTCATCCACTGAGCAGCAACTCGCCGTCACATCAGGACAAAGGAGCTCAGGTAGATTATCAGGATACCTTGAAACCAAGGAGAGGATTCCGGGTTTCTTGAGCACAAGTCACTTGCAGTCCCTGCAGTGGGGAAGCACCTGGCACTAGCATCGAGCACTGACCCCACGCAGCCACCACGAGAACAACAGTTATCTCATTATTTTATTCGGGGTCCTTTGAAATACCTTCCGTGTGAGAGACAGCTAAGAAAATCCCGTCTGGCTTTATTCTGTCTCAGGCAGAAACAGCCTTTATTTAGCAAACTGCTGCTAACAGCTCTGTCTCATTAGCCAGTGTTTAGGGAACCAGGCTGCAATTGTTCTGAAGTCTGGCACTGCAGAAAGAGCCTTGATAATGAGGTCTACAGGAGACGATTCCTCCTGACAGCCCCACAATGACCTAGAAATCCTACTTAATTCCCTGTCAGGGAAAAGTGCTGAGTAACAGCGAGGTGCAGAGGCACTGGGGGCTGATCCGAGAGGGAGCAGCAGCCTCTGCTCACACTTGGGGCTGGGATGCAAGTCCGGGGTGGCACAGCCAGCCCTGCCCAGCTGCAGCAGCTCCCCAGAGAGAGCTGGAGGGGCAGAGAGAGGGGGCTTGCTGTGGGAAGGTTTGTAGCCGCGTCTGTGAAAGACTTGGCACCACGCAGAGAGCTGGGAGCAGAAATCCCTGATAACACAACAGGAGGAGGCATTTGGAAAATCCACAGCAGCAGCTGGATCTGGGCTTCTCAGGGCACGAGGCACTGCCTCCTCCGGAGTGTGCTCGCCTGCAGACTGTGCCAAAACCCTGCCAAGGAACTCCCTGGCTCAAACAGCTCCACTTCTACCTCTGTTCCCAGGTCTGGCGTGGCCAGGAGCTCGCCAACTCCCCTGCTCCCAGCAGAGCCTGTGGAATGTCCTGCGGTGGAGCAGCCTCTGGAGCTGCACGGGTGCCGTCCCCAGGACGTGGGATGCTCAGCGTACGCGCCCCGAGGTGCTGGCGAGTGTCTGACACGTTCTGCCCCAGCCACTTCCCCCACATTCCCTCGGAGGAGCAGGCAGCAGGCTGGGGCAGGCTTGGCCCACAGACACCCCACCTTCAAGTGGTTTGTTTTCCACAAGCAGCGTGTGGACGTGGCCAGGAACCTCTGGGCCGGGTGGCCCAGGGCCAGCTGGGCCAGAAGGTGAGGCGGGGGGACGCAGCAGGAATGTGGGCTGGATCCAGCTGACCTCGAAGACCACCCCCAGCACAGACCCTCAGAGGCATGTGCTTGCCACCTGTTTCAGCCAGCAGACGAGGGGCTAAGGCAGGAATTCTGGAGCTGAATGCAGGGTCTGTTCAAGAGGGGGTCTGAAGACTCCCACCCACGTGGGGCTGAGGGTGCTGCCTCGCAGCCCCTGGCACAGGAACGTGTCTCAGCCCACCACGTGTGATGCTGCGAGCGCAGCCCTGTTTAAAGCACAGCTCAAACATGCAAAGCACTGCTGCAAGAAAAAGAAATGTGCAAGTGAAACCACCAGCCAAAACAGTGTCTAGAGACAACCCCAGCCAAGTGCCTCGAATGTCAGCAGCAGAAGGAGGGCTCAGGAATGGAGAACCCGGCTCAGTCTGTGCCGGTTCTGCTGGCACACACCGAGGGTCTGCCTCACAGACATGAGGAACAGACATATGCTGAGAAGGGAAGGCCCAGCTTTATTTCACCAGCCTCTGTTCCCACCCGAGATGTGCTTTGAAGACTGCCTTGCAAAGTAGGAATTAAATCCAAAGGTGCCTATGCATCTTCCTCGCTGTCAACCCCTTATCAGTTATCTCCAGCCTGCTCTGAGCCAGGAGATGAAAGGATGGTAACACCACTTATCTTCCCACTTAAGAACATGCTTAAAAGCTTTCTCTTAAAGAGGAGGACACTCAAGCCTGGGGGAAGCTGCTGTAAATTCTGCAAATGGGCTTCCTTGCATTTCTTTGAAGGAGCTACTGCTCCTTCAAATGAGGGACACAGACATCAAGAGGAAACTCGGGAGGGAGGAAAGAGGGAAGCCTTTGGAGCCAAGAGAGTCTTTGCCTCATGTCCAGGACACGGAGCTGAGTGACAGATGTGAGACTTACGGCATGTGTGCCTCAGCAGTGACCGAGGATGAGCCAGGAATTGAAAAGCTCTTGGGAAACCTGGAAGCAGCCAGAATTATGCCATATTTGTCACTCCAAAACCACGCTCTCCTCGGGACCACGCAGTGTCACAGCCAGCAAGGTTAGGGATCCCCTTGCACACTGCAGGCAGAGCTGCTGCATCCAACCCTGCTCCAGGACTAAGCCTTGAGGCCAGGACCTCTCCCACACAGCCCCGTGTCTGAATTTGACCCTCATCTCCCCTCTTTGTAGGGCTGCTCGTAACCACGGTGAACCTGAGTCCAGCTTGCCTTTGTCATTTAATAGCTGAGTCAAACTGTCAAAACAGCCAAACAGGATCTGTTCCAAATATTTGCAGAAAGAGGAGGATCAAGGAGCCTGCAGCAGAACACCAGCAGCCTGCCCAGGCGGGGAGAACAATCCCTATTGTGTACCAACAGCGGGATGCTGGTGGGCGATGATCACGCCCTGGGACATGGGGAAAGAGCCCCCAGATCCTCCCATGCTCGGGAACAAACTGGAATCTGGAGTCCCCTCTGCCCCCTGGCAAAGCCCCAGCCCTGCAGGATGATCGGCCCTGATCGTGGCTCAGCTGTTGGCTTGGAGAACCCGAGGAGCAGTTGGCAGTGGGAGAGGGGGGTACTGGGGTGCCTCGGGAACTGCTGCCAGCCCCACCACGGACTTCAAAGGGCTCCTCTCGCCCTGCTGTGTGGGAGAGGACAGCTGGGTGTTGGCCAGGCCCAGCAGAGCATTTCTGATGGCAGAAGAGAGGGGTTGGTACCTGGTGTAAGCTCCTCTCCAGCACGCGCGAGACAGCTCCGGCAGGCAGAGCTCTGCGCTGCCCTGAGATTTATGGGATGCTGAAAACTGGCCAAAATAAAGGGAAAACACCAGCTCCAGGAGGATGTGTACCAACTCACACAGCCAGTTCTGCTTCAGGGAGAGCCCGCGAGGCTCAGGAGGCAATTACGAGGCACTCTGCCAGTTCCAAGGCAACTCCATCAGCTCTGAAGGAGATAAGCCAGTGAAATCAGAGCAGCCCCATCCACGTACACTACCTGCAACCTCAGCAGAGCAGCTGAAAGCAAAGAGGGAGGGAAACCAGCACCTTCTGCGCTGCAGGAGCCTCTAGATCAACGAGGAGATCCGTGGTGGGTGAAGCCAACCTGTCCCATGGCTCGCATCTCCAATCCCGTGAGCAAAGCACAGAGCAGGCACACTAACAGGGGGGGCACTGCTCCTTCCACTCTGTTGGTATCTAAACACCTCAACAACCCCTTCCCCCAAGGACCCCCACAGGCTGGGGAAGCCAGGGCTACTCCAGAGGTCCAGAGCACAGAGCTGGGACTTCCCTTTTCCAAGATGCCCAGGGCCTCTCTAGCGCAGAGCGGATGTTTTCCAGGCTCTAAAAATAACCAGCTCCAAACAACGTGGTGGGTATAAAGAAATATTTATCTTCGAGCTTTTGCTGAAGATCAATACAGAAGAAAAAGATTAAAGCAGAGATTTAAGCGTGTATTAAAAATAGCTGTCGGTAAGTTTGCTTTGAGGGGATAAAAGCTATTTCACAGAAGCAGCAAGAGCTGCAGGACTTTGCAACACCTTCCCTGCTGCGTGAGCTGCCGGAAATCATTCAGGAGAGTGTCAGCAGCCAGAGCCTCAGGAGGAAGTCCATTAGCAGGCAGCAATCTCCTTAATGGACCCTGGGGTACACGGGAAAAGCTGCTGGGGACACTGGGGCTCTTCCCAGCGCCGCGATTCTCGCAGCCAGCTCCCATCCCATACTGCCAGGAACGCTCCTCATCTTCATGGCAGCCTGACAGCACCATGAGTTAATCTTTTGGGGAGCTTCCAGTGGGCGAGGGCACAAATTGGGACAGCGAGTTTTTGCTTTTTCCTTCTCTTTTTTTTTGTCAGCCCCCAGCAAACAGCCGTGAACAGAAGCTGTTTGTAACAGCAGCAACATCCACCAAACCTCTGTTTTCCAAGGATAACATCCCGGCAAAGCAAAAAATGCTGTCTCCATGGGCGATTTTGGGGCTGAAAGATCAAGCAGAGCCTTGTACATTTCCATGCAGACAAAATCATTAAGTTCCCTGCTGTGCAGCCACCTCCAGTCGGGGTCTGAGAGAACACACAGCCACCCCGGCGGGATGAGAAGTGGCAGGAACCTTTCTACTGGGAATAAAAAGCAGGGTTGCTGTGCAGAGCTCTGTTTCTCTGTTGAAAGGTAAGCCTGGCTCTCAAAAGAGCTCTCCTCCGTGACCTTGCTCGCCAGCCTTATTCCACGCTGCTAATGAAACACAACTCCCGACCTCCTTCGGATGCGTGGGGTTTTATGGGCTCCTTCAGCAACCACTGAACCACAGTTGTACATCTTTTGACACGGGCAAGAGTGTCAAAAATGACAAATTAATTAGATGTCTCCAGGGGAGCGAGCAGGGGAGTCAGGTGCTTTCAACACACCTGAAATTTTGGAAGTATTTCACTCCCACCCTTCAAAACAGAGCCCAGAAGTGTCCCAATTTACCTCCTCTCTGTCAAACACTGGCCACTTATATAAGAAATTGCCCAAAGTTTATTAAGGCAGGGATTTTCAGAAGAGGTCGCGGGCATTAGAAACCCAGCCTAGTAACAGGAACAAATCCCCTTAGATTTCAGTGGATTTCTCCAGCTCAGCAGAAAATCTTACCTAGTCCACCGAAATATATTTTTAATAGCGTGATTAAAAATCGTGAAATACTGCTGAACATTGGCCACTGCTGCCTTTTAGCCACGTGCCAAAGACACAGTAAGTCCCTGGCACGCTGCAGTTTTAGGCCTCAATGTCTTCAAACGAGCCAGCTGTGCCTAAACGAATTAAGAGGACTCTTAAAAAACCCGCTGATCTCACATTTGTTTTGCAATAATCAGGTACATTGAAGGGAGTAGGTTCGAGCGTGTTCTGGCTTTAACTCTGAAATCCCTGGGATTTACGACTTAAA
>VZTI01002482.1:886317-918883 GCA_013397865.1 Struthidea cinerea | reverse complement strand
ATAGAGAGAGGGGATGATCCCGGAGGTGAGACCCCCGCGGTGGGGGAGAGCGGATGATCCCGGCAGTGGGATGCACGGACTGTGGGGAAAGGGGCCGGTCCTGCCCGTGGGACCCCCGCGAATGGGGAGAAGGGATGGTCCCGGCAGTGGGACCCCCGCGGGTGGGGAGAGGGATGCGGAGAGGGGCCGGTGCCAACAGCTGGTTAAGCTCCGTGGAGAGAAGGAAACTCACCCCGAGTACGGCTCTGGGAGGACTTTAAGTGTTTTTGAACCAGAATATTAGCGACATTTTGGTTATAAAACCCATCCAAGTTTTGTTCCAAAGTAGGTGTTTCCCCCTTGTATTTAACAAGAACCCCTAAAAAGAGCGATTTTTCTGAGAATTTTCCCTAAAAAGCCAACTCACATCGGTCTGAATTTCACTATAAACTTGCAACAAAGTGAGCAAGAAACACAAACAAGCAGAAAGTGCTGCTCTTGAGGAACTTCCTGAGTCATAGAACCGCAGACTGGTTTGGGTTGGGAAGGACCATAAAGATCATTTCATTCCAACCCGCTGCCATGGGCAGGGACACCTTCCCCCAGCCCTCGTGCTGGACCGAGTCCTTTCTGACACAGCCAAATGTTTGATTTAGAGATTCTGCCCTGAAAAATGGCTTTGCACAAAGAGCATCCTGAGCTGCTGTGTCGCCCTCAAAAGTGCCCCAGGACCTTTTTCTTTGATTAACAGAAAGCAACAAAAATTATCAATGTGGGACAGTGGCCTGGAGTTGAGTGAGTTCTGTGTTAATGCTGGCTCTTGCGTCACTGCCAGCAGAGTCTGATGAGGATGTAATTAAGAAGCTGTTGAAGATCAAGCAGCTGGAATGAAAGCCAGAGCTCTCCTCTGCTCTGTAAACCAGCTCGGCAGAACTGGCAGAAGTTGAGGGATGTAAAAATGTATTTAACTTGATAACGTGGCAGATCTAACTCGAGATGCTAATGAGTAGATTTAAAGGGCTGATCTGAGCCTGGTGAAATTAATACAGGGAGTCTCATCAATTCTAGTGGCCAGATGGGACATTTCCCTGAGGATGAAGGGGAAGGAATCGCCTAATAAGGCTATATGCCTTAAAACCTGGCTCTGGCAATCTTTGGGCTGGGTCCCTGTTGAGTAAGGAATCATTTTAACACCGTCCATTTGGGCTGCTCTGACAGGAGAAGTAAAATGTGATGACAGCGAATATAATGAGCGATAAAGTGCAATCACTGAGGTGTCAGGATCCTCTTTAGCTTCCAGCAGCAGACTGATCAGGGCAGAGAGGAGATGAGACAGAAGAGACAAAGAAGGATGGGAGGTGTCTAGCTGGACTGCAGAAAAAAAGAAAATTATTTCAGTTTGGATGGTGCTTGGGGCAACCTGGTCTGGTGGAAGGTGTCCCTGCCCGTGGCAGGGGGTGGAACTGGATGATCTTTGAGGCCCCTTCCAACCCAAACCAGTCTGTGCTGCTCTGACCGGGGGTGAGCCGTGCTGGGACAGCCACAGGAGGACTGTGCTGAGGTGTGGCCATCTGGGCCACTCGAGGGGGAGCTGGATCTGCTCTGAGGAGCTCTCCTAAGCCTTGATTTCCCTCTCCAGGCTGCTGGAGCTCAGCCTAGGCATGCCCTGAGAGTGTGTCTGTGAATAATCAGTGCAGGCAGAGGCCGGCTTTGGAGTCAGCTGGCAGAGCAGATATAACCTTCATGGATAGCACCAGGGCGTGCCACCTCGAGCATCATCTCGGATACCCATCCTGCACCGGAGGGATGTGCCAACTGCTTGTCTCAGGCTGATACAACCGGTGCCAGCTCTCCTCTTTGTGCTGCCTCCGTGGTTTCATTGCAGCCAGGTCCTGCCTTTTCAGCTGCCATCGCCTCCGAGGAGCCCTTTGAAACGTGAAACTCAACGAGCTCGAGGAGTCACAATAAATATTATACAGGAATTGTAGTGCCCATCAACCCGGGATGGCAAAGCACTGCTGTGTAAAACATCGATTTTCACACAGAGATGGAGCTCCCTTTTCCTTATTCAGTGTTGAAACAAGTAGCTAGAATAAAATCCGTGCTAAGGGCAGCCCTGTGTGGCACAGGGATGTACTCAGGCATGAGGAGGGACCTCTTCCTGTGATTTCCTTGTTCTCTGAAGGGTTTTCCAATCCATGCTCCAAACAAGAAGAGGAATCTGCAGGGTGGTAGGGAGGGAGCCCAGGCCCTGCCAGGGAGCCTTCCTGAGCTCCAGGACAGCCTGTGGTGGGGAGTGATGGAGAACAAAATGTGGGATAAGGCAGCGGAGCCTCACTCCTGGCACTTGTAAGAACAGAGGGACGGTGACCAAGGACTAGACTGGGAAAAAAAAACCCCTTAGGGATTTCCAAAGGTTGTATGGAGCGTGTTGTACATCAGGTGTTTGGCATCTGAAGGCGACTCAGAGAAAATGGATCCTTTTGATGCTTGCAGTGCCTGGAGGCCCAAAGTGAGTTTCAAGGCCTGCTGAGAAGAAGCTGCTCAGACCTGTAACAACAGGCTGTGCCTGTCACGATGGGTTTTCAGGAGCAGGCCACATGGCAGGCAGGAATGTGATTATCCGAGGCACCGCGGCTCCCGGGACTCTGCCAGCGAGCTGTGCCATACCTCGCGTGCGGAGGAGCAGCCTGTCTGAGCCCTCAGGGCTGTCCATCTGCACCCTTCCCAGCCAGCAGCTTCGCTCCAGACCTCTCTAACTTTGATGCTGTGATTGTGGCAGGCCACTGCTGGCCTGGGAAGAGGGAGGTCCTGGCAGACAGCTCCACCAGAGAGAGGGTTTGGCTGCTCTCAGAGGTGGGAGCTGGTTGTGCTGCCCAGGTGGGAGTGGCAGCGCTGGGGGGAATCTGTTCTGCTAAAGAAAAAACTTTACACAAAAGAGGAGGGTTCTGGGCCACTGTGTTTTCTCAGGGGGAAAATACCAGCAGACGTGATTTTGTTGGATGATCTGAAGTGTCTCGAGAGCCACCATTGCATGTGACAGATGGAAGGTCACAGGTGATGTGGGCAACTGGGGGCAGAATGGCCACCAGAGAGGAAAAGTTTCCCCAGAGCTGCACTGGGGTGAGCAGGAGCTGTGTCCCGCCCTTGGCTGAACAGGCCTGGTTCCCCTTGGGGAGACAGGACCTCTCAGTCTGACTGGGTAGAACGCTTGGAAGCAAAGTCCTGCCTTGTCTTGGAGGGTTTCTAGGGTCACTTCAGCCTCTGCGGGGATGTGTTTATGCACATCACTGCTGATCTCAGGAGCCATTTACCCCCGATCGTTCTCAGCAGCTCTGGGAAGAGATGAAGGTGTCTGGCCTGTGTCCATCCCTCTTTCACACCACTCCTGCTGCTCAGGCAGCTTTTTACGGACAGCCTCGTGCCACAGTGCCTCTCACTCCTAGCTGAAGACAGCATCCCTTTTTTCGTCTGCTGGAATCTAGACAAGCTGTTGATTCCCTGGTGTCACAGACCATGACCCCACTCCTACACCAGTCCCATCATTTCCCCCTAGTTCATTGCTCAGGCATATGCTCATCTATTTTGAATCATTTGTATGTGTGAGGCTGAACCGCTCCTAATCTCGTCTCCCTCCCGGGGCGTCAGTCACGCTGGCATGTGCCTTTTCCCTGTCTGCCTCCCTCTCTTTATGGACTAGGGGTATTTTTAACCCTACCCTCTAATTAGAGGCAGTTTTCTCGGGATATTTTGTGCGCAAGGGCTCTCACGTCTGTGGTCAGCAGGGCAGGCAGCGAGCACTGGGGACTGGCCATGCATGGAAACCTTCCTGCTAAATAAACACGGCCCCGGCAGCAGAGCCTGGGATGTGGGGAATGCCTGCATTCCTCGGGGGCTGCCTGCAGCAGCGCGCTGGGGTGGCAGCTACACAGAGGAGCCAGCAAACCCCCCGAGAGAGGGCCACGGCTGCCTCCTCGTCCTGCAGCACAGCGCGGTGCCTGCTCAGAGCTCCCTGCAGCTGCCTCCAAGCTGCAGCTCAGTGCTCCTGGCCTGGGGCAGCGACGTGCCTGGGGACATTCCCGAGCTGAGCTCCCTTACGCCGGGCTGGTCCAGGCGTGGAGAAGACAGTGATACTAATTAGAGGTGGCCTTGAAGCAGGTGTCCCCAGCAAGGGCCTTGTCTCTGTCGCTGTGAGCAGCGCTAACGGCGAGGAACGGCACGACAAGTTCAGGAGAAATAATAACTCATTTATTTAGTTATAAATCAGTTTATATAACCTGGGTCGCCAGCATGGCATAAGGTCATTGGTCACCGACCATCCGCCTCCCGGATCCGTTGGCTAAAACCTCTCAGAATATTTTTCCCAGACAATATCATAACAATACCACACAACAGCTGCAGGTGCAAGATGGAGAAAGTTCTGCTTACAGAACCGTGGCACTGTTTGTCATAGTTTCTGTGAGAAACAGAGCTCTCATAGAGTGCAGCAGAAAGCTGGGAAATTTCTCTGCTAACACTTTCCAGTGTTCACATGTCTCCTTGTCCTTCCAGCACCGAGCAGCGCTGCCTGCCCGCCTCCAGCACCCTCCGGAGCCCCAGCCTGCTGCAAGCTGCGATCCCCCAGCGCAGAGGCGTGAGGCAGCCGTGGCGTGTGGCTGCTGTGAGCAGGGCTTTCCTCTCCCTGCTGCAAACAGCATCTGGCTGGCCCAGGGCAGCCCCCGGGCAGCCTGAGGCGTGCTGCACATCTCCTGTTCACAGCCAAGGCCTCGCTGCCCTGCCACGGCCCCCAGCAAACCCAGGCCAGCTGCTCATTGCGCGTCACACTGACCGTGCCCTCGCCAAGGCGAGCCCGGGGGTGGCACCGGCTCAGGGAGCTGGGAAATTTCTCTGTGGGCTCGTGACCCAGCTCAGGGCTGGTGACCCAGCTCAGGGCTGGGCACAGCTGGACACATCTCTGGTAGCAGCAAGCGCTGCTTCCCCAGGCCGGGCCTGCGTGGAGGATACAACTCCCTTTCCTCCGCTGGGGTGTGGGAGCAAGGGTGGATTGTCAGTGGGAAGGGGAGGCTTCCTCTCTCTCCTGATCCCACCTCGATGCTGGTGCACAAACACGCTAATAACTGTTAGAGATAAGGCTCTGTGGAATTTATCTCTGTTCTTGGAAGACTGTGAGGGATATAGAGGGAAAAACATTTGCTTAAGGAGAGTGAGGATGCTCTGCAAAGCTCAGGGCTCCCGCTGTCCTGATCTCAGGCTGCTCATGCCCTGGGGCAGACGGAGCTGCTCTGCTTCCTCAGCATCGTGGCAGGAGGGCAGTTGGGTCTTCAAATCCAGCCCGTGCAGGTGAGAGCAGCCTCCTTTCTCAGTGCCCCTCACTGCCTCCCAGCAGACCCAGCTCCCTGTAATCCCCTGTGCTCTTTCTTCCCTTCCTGAGTCACTGTTTGCTCTGGCTCTGAGGGCTCCTGCTGCTGCGGTGGAGCAGCCTCGTCCACGAGCTGGATTTTCCAAGCCCTCCAAGGTTGTTTTGACATGCCTGACTAACAGTCCAGTGTCAGCCAAGGGTCTCCCACCACCCAGGCAGCACCTTGTCCGCCAAACAACACACACCCTGGGGTGGGCAGCTGGCCATGCAAACACCCCCCACGCACACACACACCTCCTGCACTGCTTTATTGTTTAATAAGTGCCTTGGGTTTCGCCATCCCAGCTCTTCTCCATGTGAATCCCTGGCTAAAGCTGGTTTTCATGGCTCTTGATGGAAACCAGTCGGGTTCTGCAATTGGCAATGAGCTCAAGTGCAGCAGTTGCTTGGAAAGGAGTCGAGGATTTAATTCTTGTTGGTCTCTCGAGTCCCTGTTAGTGCTGATTTCCCTGTCCCCGTTTACCTGATGGCTTATCCAGGTGATGGCATCCCACACCTTCGGATCTGAAGCAGTCACAGAGGAAGGCTTGTCTCATGGGAGAGCTGCTCAGGCTCCCGTGGAGGAACAGGGATTTCTTGGTCTGAGGCCTGGCTGCTTTAGGACTTTGGGTTTCTGGAGGGCTGTGAGGCTGGGGGGGAATTGCTTCGTGTCGCTGAGTGCCATCCTCGGTCCCCTCCCTGGGCAGCCTGGTGGGAGCAGTGTCCTGCTGCCTTGCAGCGGAGTGCAGTGCTTGGTTTGGAGGAGGAGCAGGGCCTTAATCTCTGCCAGTCGAGTGGTGCTTGCAAAGACGATTAGACATATGCCAGCTAATTCCCAGTAAACAGGATGGAGGGAGACTTTGCCACTTATAAATGGCAGATGAGCAAGCCCATCGTTCTCGTCACTCCCGGGTAATACGTACTGACATAAGCCCAGTTTAGCTGCAAGTTTCTCATTGCTAATCCTGCTGCTCCATGCCTCTCTTTTCCTCTCTTCTGGCATCTTTCTTCCCTGCTCTGTGTTTTGTGTCTTTCTCCCTCACTCCTGGTATTCCATCTTGGGGGCAGAAAAATTCCTCAGCATCCCCCGCCCTTTTCCCAACACATTTGTCTGCCAAGGAATGTTTTCCTTTCTCCTGAAAGCGTCCCTGCGCAGACTGAAGCCACGGGGAGATATTGTCATCCCAAGGTTTTGGATAGACTTCCCAACCCCACTGCACCTCTCACCACCTTCATTTGCCTCTCTGCCCCCCTCAGTGCTACTTCTCCACGTGATGCAGCATTGCCCAGGTCCCCTCTAGGTGTGCTTGCCTCCGATGTCATCGATGCTCCTGCATCACCCACATGTGGGCTTGGGGCTCAGACAAGCGGGGACCCCTCTGTGGGTTCCGCTCAGCCCTGGTTCCCACCCAGCTGGAGTTTATCTGATACTTTTCCCCAAGCAGACCCTCCTGTGGGCTCCATGTGGGCAGCACCACAGGGAGCTTTGTCTTGGAGCCACCCTGTTGTTTGGAGAGCCAGGTGGCCAAGTCAAACACCATCCTCTGCTGCTGGCGGGGCTGGAGCCTTCGTGGAGGTGGAGGGGAAGGTGAATGCCCGTGTGGGAGAGCAGTGGCCACAAAGCCTGACCTGGCTGTGGGAATACAAAGCTGGATGGCACCAGCCAGACTGGGAACCTGTGCTCAGTCTTATCCCTGCCCCACCGGAGGGCTCTGGGCTCACTCCAGAGTGTGGCAAGTCCAGCTGGGATGCAAATCCTGCTCCTTCTCTACCTGTGTGGGTGCTACGGGACAGCAGCGGGAACCAGACCAGTGACATTTTTCCTGGAAGTCCTGTTGGCTTTCCTTCCCAGTGACGATAGGAGTGTCCAGGCTGTCCTTGCTTGACCGAGCCACCCACGCAGAATCTGTGGCTTTTTTTGTGGTGCTCTCAGCGATGTCTCGGAAACGTTGCCCTGCTCCTTCATTCAAACTCCCTCCCCCCTCGTAGAGCCGTGCGTCCTGCCTGGCCTTCATCCCTCGGACTGGATCAGCTCGGGAAAGGAGGTCACAGACAGGAATCCCATGAACCCAAGCCTTCCCCTGGGGCAGGAGATGCCTTCAGGTGGTTTGGGGCAGGCGAAGGGGTCCGAGGCCCGTTGTGCCCATCGAGAGCAGAGCCTCCTTCCCTGGGGAAAAAGCCTCCCTGGCAAGGCTGACAGTGCAAAGCCGTGGAGCACCTCTGGGATGGATTTCTCCAGCCCAGGAGTTCCCCCTTGTGGCAGGAGGCTCGGGGATCTGCCGGAGAAGCCTCTGGACGTGCCGGTGCCTTCCAGGAGACGACGCCTGTGGGTGTGCGGTTATCCCCCGCCAGGCTGCCGAGAACCGCCGCTGGCTCTGCCCTTCCCGTGGCCACAGGGGTGCCTGGATGGGCTGGGCAGAGCTCCGAGCCCTGCATCTCCCCCAGCTTGCCCCCCACCTCTCAGGGGGCGTTGCTCCAGCTCTGGATACCCAGCACTGGGTCCCTCTGCGCCGTGTCCGTGTGGGCAGGCTCCGTGTGAGCGCCTCTCGACCGCTCTGTGTCTCACAGGGGTGCCGGGCTGTGAGTGACGGAGAGCCGGCTCTCGGCGGGGACCCCTGACTTCACAGGGGTGCTGGGGGCTGCGGCAGGGCTGTGCGACACAGCCAGGACCCGAGCCCCGGCCCCTCGGCACGCTCCTCCGAGCTGGGGCACAGCCCCGGCTTCCCTCTCGCACGGGAACGGGGAGCGAGGCGCTTTTCGCAGCTGCCTGCTGCCGTTTGCGGCTGCTGCAGCAGCCGGGCTTGAAGGGGAGGCCTCCGCAGGCTCCCCTGCTCCCGATCAGGGGCTGAGCAGCCTCTGTGAGCCCCGCGCCCGCCCGGGGAGCCGCGGGGAGCTGGTGCCCGTGATGAATCAGCACCTCTCTGGATGCTGAGCCGGGCTCCGCGCGGCGCGGAGGCGACAGCGCCCGGGCGGCATCGATGTTTATTAATGACGGTATTGGGGATGCTGTTTAGTCACGGCTCCCACGGAGCCTCCGAGGCAGCCGCAGGGGGGGAAGCGGCTCCTCCGTCCTCGGGGGCCATCTGAGGCACCCAGGCACTCGCAGCATTTAGCGCGCTGATAGCCGCGTCCCGCGGGAGGCCTCCGCGATGTGGCCGCCGCCGCTGACACCCTGGCTGGCACGGGGCTCGCTGCCTCCCCTCCCTGGGGAAACTGAGGCACGGCGGGCGGCGAGGGGTTGACAGCAGGACACGGCCTGGCCGCGCTGATCTCCTGATGGGCAGCGGGGCAGCGGGCTCGTTGCCTGCATCTGGCACATCCAGGGGGATTTATCCGTGTGAGAGGGCTGCCGATTGAACTGGCGAGAACGTGAGAGAAGCCATTAGAGGATGAGGGGGCATGGTCCTTAAAATGCTGGGCAGCGTGGGGTGTGCTCTGGGTGCACAGTGGGGACATTTTGGCACAGCGAGGAGCCGGTTTAAGGGCTGGGTGCTGTTATTAAACTCTGTGACAGGCGTTTTCCCACTCCGCCATCTGCAGTGCCATGAAACTTGCATGAGATTTGAGATGAAAAGTCTATTTCTTTGAATGAAGTTTTAATAAGATCAAATTGGAAAAAGAAAATAGTGCCTCTTCCCCCTCCCCTCCTGCCCCCCTTCCCTGATTGCTACTGGATTTAGTCTGGTGGAGGCAGAAACCCTTGTGAACTGCCGGGGGCCTGGACTGGGAGCCGGGTGTGTTCAGGGGGTCTCTGCAGGGGATGGGGGTGAATTTGAGGGCTGTAAAAGCTGTGGGGGTGCAACGGAGGGGCTGTCGTGGTGCTCGGGGTGGTGGGGGATTCACGGCCCATATCAGGGGCACACACTGACACGGGGTGCAGGGACTAAATGACCTTTAAAGGTCCCGTCCGACCCAAATTATTCTATGAAAGGGGGGCCCAGCCCCTCGTGATTGGTGTGCCAGGTCCCTCAGGGTGCTGGGAAGGGCTCAGGTGCAAACCCCTTAATTAACCCTCGCTTTGAAATATAATTTGAATGGGTTTAAGCTGAGTGTCTGCTGGGTGGAGATGGGCTGGAGGGAGGGCGATGCTGCCGGGGGAGCGTTCTCAGCTCGGGGCAGCTCAGAGGAGGGCAGCTGATGGCCTGGGGGACCCGGGGATGCTGCCGGTGTGGGATGCAGCCGGTGTGGGATGCAGCCGGTGTGGGATGCTGCCGGTGTGGGATGCAGCCGGTGTGGGATGCTGTCGGTGTGGGATGCTGCCGGTGTGGGATGCAGCCGGTGTNCCTGCCGGTCTCGGGGCGGGGCGGGGCCGCCAGGGGGAGCCTGCAGCCGCGGCGGGAGCTTCACCCCCCGCTGAGCATCCTCATCATCATCATCATCATCATCATCATCATCCTCATCATCATCCTCATCGTCACCATCAGCACCATCCTCCCCGCCTGCCCGGGGCTGGGACCCGCTGCCGAACTCCCGGAGCTGCGGCTGAGCCTCGGCGCCTTCAGCACGGTGCGAGTCCCACCCTGCCCCAGCCCCCCGAGTGCCCGGGACCCCGTGGCATTCCCAGCGAGGCAGATCCAGCCGCGGGGCCCCGGAGGGAGGCAGCGGCGATCTTCAGCCAAGCCGGATGGCGAGGGGAGCCGCGTGGCCCGGTTTGTTCTCCGAGAAGCACGAAACCCAGCTGGCGTCTCCTCGCTGCCCGGGGAATGGCTCGCAGCCCATGGCTGTGCCGAACGCCCCGGAGCTGGCGCCCAGCCCCGCAGGAGCCCTCTCTGCTCCCTCTGTGATTAGCAACTCCCGAGATCGGCAGCTGGGGCAGGCTCCAGGAAGAGGGTGGGCAATGCCTGACAGCAAGGGGAAACTGAGGCACGGCCCAGCACAGAGAGAAGAGCAGGTTGCAGCCCAGCAGGGCTCACCCGGAGCTGCCAACCCGAGGAGCTGTGCCCAGGTGTGCTGTTAGCCCTGAGAGGGCTCAGTCCCGTGCCAGCCATGCGGGACAGGAGGCTCTGGTGTCTTTGCAGAAGCCCCCAGGCACAAAGGCCCCTTCCCCTGCAGATCCTCTTGGCCACACGTGCCAGGAGCCAGCGTGTCCCTCTGGCACACGGGCTGTGGCATGCCACTGCCCTGCTGCAGCCTCACCAGTGGTCAATAAACCATATCTTTGGTCTTCCTGCCTCTGCCAGCTTGTGTTTTGATGCCAGAGGGAGAGGAGCACACAGGCACCTCCAGCTTCACCTCTTCCAGCAGCTGGGAAGGCCGAGGGAGAGGTGAGAAGGTACCTGGAGCTCAGGGAGTCTGTTAACATGAGTGGCATTCCTGGAAAAGCAGGTACAGATTTAATTCACTCGGCAGCGTGGGCTGGATCCTGCTGCTGGATCCTCCACCATGGATCCTGAGTGCCTGAAGTGTCCGTGGAGGTGGTGCTGCATCCAGTGCCAGCTATTTTGAGCAGGTGTCAGTGCCCTGCTCCTCATCCCCCCCACACCTCCACGTGCCCTGCCTGCTCTGTGGCATCATTCCTAAGCAGTGGGTGGCTGGGGACTGGTGCAGTCCCAAGGAGCAGGCTGAGGGCACCAAGCAGTGGGATGAAAGGCTGGGAGGGACTGGGAGGTGCTGAGCCCAGGGACAGAGCAGGGTGAACGACTGGTCAGTGGTTGTGTGTGCCCTCGTCTGGGCACGGCTGGCCCTGCCTGTCCCTGCCCGCCGGGGCGGCCCTGCTGGGTTCCCCCTCTCCATATGGCTGTGGATGTCTGGAGATGTGTTTGACACCCTTGGATGGGTAATAAATAGAATCAGGCCCGCTGCCTTTTGTTTTGATTGATTCCATTTGTTCTGCATAAGCAGCTCCTTCCCCTTGCCAAGGCTCAGCTCCGGGGAAGGAAGATGCTGAGAGATGCAGGGGCCCAGTCAGGCTCTGCTGGGAAGGTCCCCGAGGCTGAATTCTGGCTGGGGGGACACTGAGGCACCCGGCAGTGCCAGGTCTGCCTCTGCAGCAGGTTTTGGTTAAGAAGGGAAACTGAGGCTGGGAAAGGTGATGTGCTGGGCCCTGGGGACGCACAGCGAGGCGCGGGCGCCTCTCAGGTCTAGAAGCTCCTTCTCTGGTGCTGGGTGGGGATCAAGCCACCCAGACTGGCAAGCAAAGGGTGATCCAGCGACGTCGGCCACCCTGCTGGAGTGACTGGCACTGCTCTGCCACCAGCACGAAGGGAAAATGACTTTACATATGAGCTTGGGATGAAAATGAGCACGGGAGCCGGGACTCCTGGCTTCCCTCGCCGGCTTGGTTGGAAACAGCAGCCTCAGGCGAGTCTGGTGCCTCCCTGCCTCAGTTTCCCCAAGCAGGAGAGGCTGTTTATCCATCGGGAGCGGGGGAACCGGCAGGTTTGGGAGCAGGAGGGATGAAAGGTTGGAATCTGAAAGCCAGGGGGGCTGCTCCGTGGGCTCCCTGTGGGGCGGCCCAGCAGTGAGAGCCCGAGCGGTGGGGGATGGGTGGAGGGCTGGAGGGACCCCAGAGCCATCATCCTGCTGGTTCCCCATGTGCAGCCCCGCTTCCCTCTCACCTACTTGCCTGGAGACCCCCGTCCCCGGCAGAAGGAGGGATGGGGTTAAAAATCATCTCCCCACGCCGGTGCTGCCGTGCCCCCCGCGTGAGTCAGAGGGCCGGGGGTGCGTGTTCCTGCTCCGCAGCTGAGGTGCCACGTCAGGGGGAGCGGGTGTAGGCCCGAAGGACACAGCTGCCTCCTCTCCGCGTCCTCTCACTGCTCCTCTCCTCCTTCTGATCTGCCTCATTATCTCCTGAGTCATCATCGCTCCCACCTCCGCTGCAGCCACCGCCGCCCGCAGCCGGCACCGCGCGGGGCTGGAGCTGCCGAAGAGACGAGGGAAGCTGCGGGCTCCTGAGTGTGACCTCCCGGTCTCCGAGGGTGTCCCGGGGATTGGGGACGGGGAGCATCTTCCCTACACATCCTGCTGGACGCTCAGATGGACACAGGGGAGTGGGGCTGCTCCTGCCCGGCAGGGAGGGATCCCTGGGCACCGTGCTTGTCTTGCAGTGATGCTTTTGGGCTGGCAGTCAGGCTCCGGTGTGCCAGGCAAGGCTGCAAGCTGCTTCCCAAGCCCTGCACGTATCAGGAGCCAGGAACAGAGCTGGTCTGCTCGCTGCTGCCCAAATAGGTCCCGATCCAGCTGCTGGCGTCGCTGAACACACGCTGGCGTCTTGCAGATCCTGGGTTTGGCATGAGCAGGCTGTGGTGGATCCAGGACACGGCTGTGCTCCCCGGAGAGCCCGAGGCATGCTCGGGGATTTTGCCTCCGAAGGTGCTGGGATAAAGCAAGGCCAGGGCCGGTTCCATTTTGCTGCTGGGATGATGAGAGGCACAGCTCCGAGCTGAGCGGAAATCCGAGGAAGTGCCTCTCTCTCCCCGTGGCACTTGGCAGCCTCTTCCCAGCATTAATTCCTCTTGCTGCTACCAATTTGTGGCTTATTAATTCTCGTTTGAGCTCTCCTGGCTTTCTCTCGCAGCCGCCGCTCCTCTCCTCGTGCTGCCTCTCCCCGGCAGCCCCAAGTGCCCACAGTGGAAGTGCTCCGGGGGGATGGCAGCCCCCACGTCTCCTCCCGGCTGCGTGGGTGCAGCAGTTTGGGTCTCTTGTCAGAAGGTGTCTTCTCCCAGATCTGGGAATGTCTCCGTGGCTCGTCGCCGGCTCGACATGACCGACAGTGGGCTGAGCTGCGGTGGCTCAGAGCCAGGCTCTGTCTCGCAGACTGTTCTGGAAGTGCCCTGGGTTAACCTGTCCATCACCCACAGATTTCTGCAGATCTGGGCCTGGGCTCTTCCCCCTCTCTGCTTTGTGCTTTGCCTCCATGGCTAATAACTAGGTCAGGAGCCCTGGAGGCCAGGGTGCAGCAGCCGGGGGGGGTGGTCATCTCCCCTCTGCTTCCACTCCCTTTCTTCCTTTTCCTCCTGCCTTCTTGGCAGGAAGACCCTCCAGCCCCCTCCTCTTCCTCAGGGCTGCAGAGGGGTGAGAGCTGCCATGTCCATGGGCTGATCAAGACCTTTTTTCTGAACAGGAAGGTATTTCCAGGCAGTAAATGGAATATGGCCCCACAGCCGGGCTGTCAGCTGTAGCCAGTTGAGGCTGCGGCTGTGGAGAGCCTGTCCTGGTGGGAGCATCCCTTGGGTACAGACATCCCCGGAGAGGGTTCCCAGCGCCAGCACTGGTGTGGCACTGGGGGATCTGGTGGGGCACCGCTGGGGTGGCAGTGGCCATGGCCATGGCGAGTGGGAAAGCGCTGGAGCTGCGTGGGGTCACTGAATTGGTGCAGAAGGTAACACGCAGCTGGGTGACAGCCACAAGAGCCCCCCAGAGCCAGCCACACGCTGCCGCAGGGTCGGGAAATGGAAGGCTTGGGAAAGCCGATGTCTGCAGGCTCCGAGGAGAAAGGCTGCTCTCGGGATGATGCAAAGGCCACCTGCTCGCAGAGCCCCGTGCCAGCGAGGAGCTGGGTGACACTGAAACAGCTCTGTCCCTTGAAGCACTTGGCTCCCAATGCCTCAGTTTCCCTCCAAGGGGGCAGAGTTGCAGCCCCCAAGGGTTGCGGGGGTCCCGCGGCAGCATCCGGTCATGCTGGGAAGGCGCCGGCATCCCTCCGGCAGCGCGGGTGCCTCCGAACAGGCGGCCCTTGTGCGGCGGGGCCGGCGGGCGGCCCTGACCCCCCGAGGGGAGCGGGGAACAAGGGCGGCTGTGTGCGCCCATGGCACTGCCTGGCCCACTGCCCTGACACGCATTCCCGACACGGGCAGCGCTTTCCGGGCTGCCGGCGCTGGGATGCGCAGGGAGGGGTGCTGGCTACTGTAAGGGGCTTGTTGTGGGGTTGATTTTTCTTTTTTTTTTTTCTCATTTTCCTTTTTAAAAATTTTATTAGCAGCCTTCGGGTGTCTTTTTGAGCAATTAATCTGGGTCATGACATTCGCTGAGCAGATCGGAGAGCCCGGGGCTCATTAGCACCCGGCCGAACGTCGCTGGAGAGATGCTCTCGGCAGCTCCGCGGCTCCGCCTGCTTGTTATTCCGGGCGAGTCGGGGGCTGCGGCAGCTCAGAGTCCCCTCAGCAGAGACCCCACCGCACTGCTGGGGGTAGGGGTGGCACTGCGGGGTGGCCGGGGTCCCCTCCTGCCGTGGCGGCGTGGCCGAACAGCCGGTGATGCTGTGCTGGCACTGGGGTCCCCGGTAATCAGCAGGCAGCACCGTGCTGCAGGGCTCAAGGACTTTTGAGGGTCTCAAAAAAGCCTGCTTCGGCTTTGGATTGACTTCATTCCCTTTCCATCAGCTGCTGGAGTCCTCAGAAGTGACCTGCAGCTGCTGCTGCTGCGTCGGCACCAGGAGCAGGGTTTGGTCCTGCCAGCCCTTTGTAGGAGCTGGTGCTGCTCCGCTCCCCTCTCCTGGCTGGGGAAACTGAGGCAGGAGAACTCACCTGGCCCAAATCCAGTTGCCCACCCTGCCTGTCCCTGGCAGCAAGGGAGGAACCATCTCTCCTTGGTCAAATCCATCCCAGCTGCCATAGGGAATTGTTCTGTGATTCCTCAGCCAGGAGTCACCTCCATCTCATGGATGCTTCTTCTGTGGCTTGGGCCGGATTTTCCTTTGGGTTTCCACAACGCCCCATGGCCGTGAGCTGCACCCCAAGCTGCAAGCCCTGGCCTCAAACCCTGCCAGGGTTTTCACCCTGAGACTCAAGCCTTCACCCCATCCTGCTGCCAACCTCCTGCACGGCCCAGACCCGTCCACAGGCCTGGGGACCAGGAATGGCGAGGAAGCTCCCTGTGCCTGGCTGGCTGTGGCGCAGCATATGTGCTGGGATCTGCTCCCTGCCTGCTGTTTATCCGCTTCCTTCGAGTTAACTTATGTTTCCATCGCTGCCCATCTGTCTCCTTCTCTTCCTCTCTTCTTTCCACTCCTTCCGTGCTGGCAGGCGCCGCCGGAGCGCGGGGTCCCCATCCCCAGCAGCGCCGGGTGACCCTGGGGAGTGACAGGCATTTTGCTTCCCTCCACCGCTCCTGTATCCCTGCAGGGCACATTTTGAGGGCATCCCGGTGTGGAGGCATCCAAGGCTGAGCTCTGGCAGTTCCTTCCATCCACCCTTAAATCCAGTAGGAATTCCCTCTGGAGGATCCCCTTCATCCATTAAACCCGAAGCCGCTGGGGCTGTGTCGGCGGTGGCAGCTCCCTCTCAGCCTTCCATTCCCTCCCTTCCTCCCTCTTCCTCAGCTCTTTTCACTCCCCAGGCTCGGCGACGTCGCTCCCATCCATCCTGTGCCGAATTTGCTCTTCAGATGTCTGCGCCTTCCCAGCTCGCGGGAGGGAAGCCCAGCCCCGCTCCCACCCGGAGCCCGGCTATTAGGGATACCCAGGCTTCTTCGGGAAACACAAAGGCATCGAGAGCCGGAGCCAACATGCACCTGCTTTTCTTGCTGCTTCAGAAAGCCCTTGTGGCTGCTGCCTCCCACTTCTCCAGCTTTTATTTATAGTCTGTCTTGCTCGCGCTGGGGATTTTTTTCTTTCTTTCTTTCTTTCCCTCTCCCCGGCGCAGCTGAGCTGCTGAACTCGTAGCGCTGCGGAGAGGCTTCTCCCCTGGCTTGGCTGCACGGCCATGGAAAAGGGACGGGGAAAGAGATTGGATCCCCACAGGAGCATCCCAGAGCCTCGTCACCGTGCTCTTCATCAGTGCTGGTCACCCCTGTGGGTGGCCGGGGGGGTTGTGCACGAGGTCACTGCTGCTGGCCGTGACCCACATTTGGGGCTTTGCTGGGTGCTGTGGGCACGAGTGGCATCACCCTCACTGTGGCACCAGGCTCTCGGGGCTGCTGCAAAGGACAGACCAGGCCCTGAGGAGGGACATCCCTCCGGCTGTCTGTGCTGCTTGTCACATCAGTTTGGTGACACCAGTCACTTGCCTGCTGGGAACTGGGCTGAGACCCAGCAAATTCGTGCCACCGGTGGCCCTTCAGGGAGATGCTGGGCAGAGACGGGGCTGGTGTTTGTCTCTTTGCCAGCACTGTCCCTTCCCCAGGCAGGATGTCCCTGTGCCCAGGGGTGTGCAGAGGAGCCCTCAGCCAGGGGACACCAGCGTCACCCGCCCTGTCTGGCAGCATTGCCGGTGCCGTAAGAAGATTGGGGACTGGCTGGGACCCAGTGCACCAGCCAGTGCTGTTCCGTGTGGGGCACTGCCAGCCGGCCGTGTCCCACAGGGGAGCCAGCGAGGGCTGTAGAGGGTCACTGAAAGCCGGGCTCCACTCCCTTGTGCAAGAATACGACGCTCACCACGGCCGCCCTCTCCGCTCCTGCCGGGGAGGAGGTGCCCAGGGGACACGGCAGGGAGAAGGGAGGGGAGAGGGGGCTGAGGACCGAAATAACAGCCAAAAATTACAAAATAAAATCCAATCACAAGGCGAGAGGCTCGCCATCTGCCGTGTGGGTGCCGGAGCAGGAGCCATCCGCCAGCCCCGCGCCGCTGCCGCAGCCCGGGCACCGCCGGAGCCAAGTGACTCAGCACCAGGAGGGGGGGATGCTCTGGGGACCCTCGGGGCTTGACCCCCGCACCCCAAAACGTGCCCCGGGTGGAAATCCAGGGGTGAACCCCCCCCGGCCCAGGGACAGCTGCTGGCAGGAGCTTTGGGCAGCCCACGGCCGCTGGGGTCAAACCCTTCACACCTCGGTGTTTCCTCGAGAAGGAGGAAAATCCAGGTGGAAGCGGAGACTCCTTTGTTCCACGGGAGCCACGTTTCCATGGCACCCAGTGGGGATGTGGGGATGTGCTTCTCCACGGACCTGATGCCTCGTGGGGTCCGGCAGCGGGGCGAGGGGAGCCCGGGGTGCCCCTCCACCACGGGCACGCCAAACCGGGGCACCCAACCAAGCGGTGCCGGGGCAGAGGGTGCTGCCCAGGTGTCCCCAGATGGGCACAGATGCCACGACATCACAGGCAGAGGTGGCATCGCGTGACGTGTAAGCACCGAGTGCCACCCCCGAGGTGTCGCCCCCGGGACGCCGCCGCACCGGGGCTGTGCCGGGAGCACCGCGTTCCCGGCTAACACCGTATTCCCGGCTAACGCCGTATTCCCAGCTAACGCCGTGTTCCCAGCTAACGCCGTGTTCCCAGCTAACACCGTATTCCCGGCTAACGCCGTGTTCCCGGCTAATGTGGTGCCGGCGCGGGAGACAAAAGCGGCATTACTCACTGCCGGGGAGGAGCGGCTCCGAGCATTACTCAGCCCCGCCAGCAACTGGGTCTGTTCTTTGTGCATCAACCTGGGGGACCGGGGAGGAGGAGGAGCTCAGAGGATGGGGGACTCATTTTCCCTACGGAGCAATGACAGCCCCCTCCTCTGCAGCCCCCTCCTTGCCCCGGTGTCACTGGAGGGACGTCAGCCGGGGAGGGGGGGATGCTCGGGCGGGGGCTGTGCCAGTGCTGGTGCCTCCGGTTCTCTATGTGCCGCTTCCTCAGGGCTAATTGGAGGTGACTGATCCAAGGAGGAGGTGGAGGAGGCTCGTGTGGCTGTGGGTCGTGACCTCCTCTCCTCCAGGTATCTCCAGGTGGCTGGCAAAGGCTGTCTCCAAGCCCCACCAGATGTGGAGCACAGCTGGGGCTGGGGGTTTTGCTGGAGTGTCTGGTGGATCCGGGCACAGCTCCACGCAGGCACTGGCATCATGCTGGTGTGGAATTTTCTGGTGTGGAATTTTCTGGTGGGCCAGGTGCACACATTGCCCCGCTGCTGGGTAGGGTAGTGAACACATTGCCCCCCTTCCTGGTGAGGGGGGTTTATTCCTAGCTTAGAGGATTTTTTTAAGGAGCTCTTGGTGAGGTGGATGCTGGGATGGATGGATGGATGGATGGATGGATGGATGGATGGATGGATGGATGGATGGATGGAGACACTAATGGAAGAGCACTGGAGAGGGGAGGCTGGGGTGAGGGATGAGCCACTGGTGGATTTATAGCCACAGATGCTGCTTCTTAATGGAGGAGAATAATCAGTGTGGGCTGAAGGGGGAAAGAGGATTTTAAGTGGGGGAGGACATCGCTGCCCTGGGTTGGGAGCATTGGCATTCCCATGGATGAGGGGAATGAAGGGGGACAGCGTTCCCAAAGGCATGGCCATGAACGGGAGCAGAATGCGGGGTGGGGAACGACACAGGGCAGGGCAGGGGCAACAACGGCCCTGATGGGAAGCACCTGGAGCCTCCCCAAACACGGGGGAGTCACAGCTGCAGCAGATGAAGCTTTAAATAGGGGGAGGGGAAGCCCTTCCAGCATTCCAGTTTCTCTGTCCTGGCTCCTGTCCGTTTCGGTGACCCTGTGGCTCTCAGGTACGGGTTGCGTGGTGGGGGTGCTCGTTGCAAGAGGATGCCCCCTCCCCTGGGAAACCATCCTTGGTGTGTGCATTGGGATAGGAAGGCTTGGCAGCGTCCCACCCACAGCAGGACCTGGATTTCGGTGTGTGAGGTGGTTCAGGTGGGGATTCTGCTTTGAGCTTCCCGGGAATGCAGCTTGGAAGGCTTTGGGCATGGAGTGGCTGCTCTGGTCTGTCAGGGGAGTTCTCCGTGGCTTTGTTATGGGCAGGAAAACGTGCTGGTGTTGCTCAGTGCGCAGGGAAATAGTTTCTTACTCCGTTCCCAGACACAAAGGGTAATTTTGGGCTGGAGCAGACCTTTTCTGGCTGGTTCAGCGTTGCAGCTCCTGCTCATGTGTCCCCGCAGGGTCCGTGCAGAGCCCTGGCAGCCGTGTGTGTCTCCACGTGGCTTTGCAGGCACTAATGAACGTCCCCCGTGCTGTGCTCCCCGCTCCCGGGGAGGAAAACCTCGTTATCCGGGGAGATGGATGCGGTGACGTGTTCCCAGAGACCTTGTGGCAGAGCCAGGCTCTTGGTCTGGATGCCTGGGTTACAGAGGTGCCTGGTGAGATGCTTTTGTTCCAAAATCAGTGGTGAATTTAGGGGATTCGAGTCCCACCACCCTGCTGCGGCACCCCTGGGGGGTCTCCTTGTTCTCTGCATCCCTCACGTTGCTCCTGTGAATGCACCCTCAAGCCTCTACAAAGCAATTAAAACCGCAGCTACCCATAAAAATTAATTGTGCCGTGCAATGCTGCTCTCTGGCCAATGAGCTCGTCCCCACCTGACCCTGGCGGGGGGACCCCATCCCCATTGGAGCCCCTCCAAGGGGGGGGGACTGGGTACCTCTGCCTGTGGTTGCCCCAGCAACTGTCAGTCTCGCACAGCATCCATCACACCCAACGTTTCGGAGCCGTTATCGCGCCTTGGGCGCCGCGGTGATGGAGCGGTGCCGCGGGACAAGCGTCACCCGCCTCACCTCGCTCTTTATCTCGCAGCGGTCATAAATATCTGCCGGCTCCTGCGCCTCCCCCTGCTCTAACCCCCTCCCGGTGCTGCTCACGGGAGGAGCTACCCGAGCAGAGACCTGTGTCCGTAGGAGACTCGGCAGAAAACTAATTAGGAGTTTCCGAAGCGCGGTGTCGTTAATTGCCTCTATCCTTGCAAATTAATAACGCGTCGAGGCCGTTGTTTGACTCTGCCTGTGCGTGCGTGGCCTCAGGTGCGGCCCAGGAATATTGGAGGGAGTCTGAGGGATGGGAGGAGTTGTGGGGGTGATGGGTAGAGGGAAACTCATGGGTGCCCAGCTGCTCTTCCTGCTCCTTGTCCAGCATGTCCTCGTAGGGCAGAAAGTGCTCTGAAAACTGTCTCAGATCTTTTCTCTACCCATTTTTTCCCCTGCCTTTATCCTGCTTTCCCTGTCCCCTAACGTTTTACCTGGCTCGTGCTGTGGGATTCCTGCTCCTTTTCTGAGCCTGCACCACCTTTGATCTGTTGCTTTGCATCATTTAAGGATTTAATTTTAATGGCAAAAATATGTTGTTAAAACAGGGTTGACTTTTTTAGTCCTGCCTAGAACTAAGCAGGTTCTGAGGGCTGGAGCTGCAGGTGTCTGGGGCTGGGCTGATTTGTCCCAGGAATTTCTGGTTCTCCTTAATTAATTCGTAAGGCCTTCTCTCATGTTTTTACACAAAACACCACGGTTTTGGCTCACAGCATCCCTCCCGAAGGGAAGCCCAGCGTGGGGCTGTGGAAGACACCCGCCCAGCTTGGAGTGCTGTCCTCATCCAAGGTTTTGCAGGGGAAGCCTGGAACAAGCGTGAATCAGCCATTCTCTGAGCATAAAGCGGAGCGAGCTCCAGCATCCCCCCCGGGGGCTGCCTGGGAGGGCTCCCCGCCCGCTGCAGGCAGCTTTTCCTGCAGGGAATGCATCATTTCCTTGGACCCCCTCAGGCAACCAGCCGGGAATCTTCAGATTCCCCGGTTTCAATGACAGTGTGGGGAGTTTGGGAGCAGCGTCTCCTGCCCTGTCTCGCTGCTCTGGTGATGAAAGGCAGGTGACAGTCGCGGATATTTTGGAGGAGGAAATCATGTAGGGCAGCGCTGCTGCAGGGAGGGGATTGCTCTGCCCGCCCCGTTCCCAAAGGATGCGCAGGCTCTGTGACTCTTCCCCAGCTGACCAGGGATATGTTGGTGCTTTCCCTGCCATGGCTTGCCCTCCGGTGGGACTGACCCCAGGGATCAGAGCGGTGCTGGTGGGTCCCTGCAGGTATTTTCCTGCGTCCTTGGCTTTAGGGTGCAGGGCTGCTCTGGCTGTGCCTGGAGCTGCAGCTCCTTGTCAGCGCCTCAAAGGATGCTCATATATTCAAATGCTTTTACATCTCGGCGAGGCTTTGAGGAGCTGGGGCTCTGCACTCGTTCCCAGGGAAATAAATAAACAAATCAAATCATCTGCTGGGATTTTCTTGCTTCCGTTTGGCTGGTGAGGAGTCAGGCCGGGCTGGGAGAGGGAAAAGCGGATGGTGTGTGGGGGGCAAGGAGCACACGGGGGTGCGGTGGTCAGAGGAGGATTCCTGCCGTCTGGGCATCTCCCGGTGAGATCCCAGCGCGTGGGGCGAGAGCCCGGGGGCCGGAGCGATGCCCCTGCAGAGGCTGCGCTGCCTCGTGCAAGGCCACCGTGTCCTTGTCAGCGGGGGTGACGCAGGTACGCGTGGCTGCTGCTCTCCCCGTGGCTCCGAGCTCCGTGTCACCTTCCCGGCCGTGCGGCCGCCGAGCGGTGACCGGAGCGGTGCCGGCGGAGCCGCAGCACAGCAGGGAACCGGCATTTATTTGCTGCGACAGCTTTGCAACAGATTCCTTGGCGGAGCTGACTGCAAACTGCAATCCTAAACTGTCGGACGGCTCCTTTTTCCAGCCTGGGAGTGTGAGAAACAAATTTGTTTGGGTTATAAAAACATATTAAAAAGCAACACATTTTGTTTTGCAATATACATAGTTCTTCATGCCAATTTTTTTTTTTCCCCTTAATGACTGCCATTCTAATCCCTTCCAGACAAAGTCGTTTCTTAATAACTTTTTGTGGAGGTAATTGCTGGGGAGCCGTTTCAAAGTGGCAGGCAGGGAGCTGTGGGTTGCACAGCTGCAAGTGATGGCTGTGCATTGCTCAGGTACGGAGGGAGGAAGGATCAGAAAAGGCTCTTGGGTCTCTCTAGCTTTGAAAAGGTTCCGTACCTGGTGATGCCTGACACCAGGATGGCTGGAACAACACAGGAAAGTGGCCTTTTGCTGGTCGTGTGTGTCCAGATGGTTGGCATCTTGATGTGCAGGTGTTTGGTAGTTCTTGAGTGGTTCGCTGGCTGCTCGGCTCTTCCCAGATCCTGGGTTTGGAGTGTCTGGCTCCGAGGAGCATCTTATCAGCACCAGCAGTTTCCTCTCCCTCTGGACTAGGGGTTAGCAACCTCCAGATTGGCATCCAGATAGCGTTCAGGACCTGCAGCAATGGGTTTCCCTGGGTTAGGGATCCCTGGGAGCTGCAGGTGGGTTTGGATCCCAAACCACTTGGGGTCTGTCAGCTCCTCACCCTTGGGCTGATGATTGTGATCCATCCTGGGGTCCCTCCAAATCTCCTTTGCAAATGAGTGGGTCCAGACTTGTTTGTCCAAGGCGGTGTCAGCTGCGCTTCAAATCAAGGCAAATGCCTGTGGGTTATGTTTTTAAAAATGGCACTGTTTGATGTGCAATTAAAATGCTCCATTTAATTAGACAAATACCAAAGAACCTTCAGAAACATGACTGTTTTTCTATATTTACTCCCCTTTGTGTTTTTCTTAGAGACTGGAGTTCCAATTAAAACAACCTCCCCTACTAAACTGCTGGCTCTTAAACCCAGCAGCTAAAAATACAGCAAGACCACCGAGCTGCCCTCCCTACCCCCACATCTTTACCTTGGACTGCTGCCTCTGCATTGCTGTGCTCCCTGAGAGCTTCTCGAGGCGCTTGCTGGAGCTGGTGGTACTTGACTTTGGCTTTGCTCCATCATTTCTCCTACCTTGTGCTAAAAACTTGCTGCCTTTGGGCAGAAATATGCCCAGAGCAGCCTGATTAGGATGGAGGGATGGGTTACTGTGGGGGTGGGAAGGCATTTGCAGCAGGTTTTCTCCCACCCCATTACTTTGGGGAGCTTTTGGAGGTGATTTCATCCCAAAAAGCCCTTCTTGGTGTGCCTCCAGCTGGGAGCTGACGCTTGCTGTGGCGGGGCTGGGGGGAACAGCTTGCTTCCACTCCAAACATGTCTGTGCCATCCATGCGTTTGCAGTATAGGAACAATAGCCGGCCTGCCAAGCTAAACACGAGCTGTTCCCCAAGTTATTGGCATTTTGCTTTCTGCCAAGGGTCTGGAGAGGAGGCGGCTAAGCAGGAATCAGCTCCCAGCCGGGCTCGGAGTTGGGAGAGGGGCTGGGAAGGAAACCCCTTCCGATCATCCGGGTTGAGGCAGCATCAGCAGCTGTGGCTTTGTGCTTGTCCTCGGGGAAACTGAGGCACGGGCCCTTGGTTTGTGTGCACTGGGCACCCCCAGGGGCACCTCCCTGCCCTGCTTTGCCCCAGCTGCCCAGCTCCCCCCCCCCCCGGCACTGCGCCTGCTCCCAGCTCTGTTTAACGGGGAGGTAATTTCCCAGAGGTGCCTGAAGTTGCCTTAATGCGAGCTGTCAAAATGATGTACAACTGTGCCGGGCTGCCTCGCTCCCCCTGCCTCTCGGGTGACAATTTTGTCAAAGATCCTTTCTGAGATGCTGTTTTGACGGGGTGCTAATGGCTCCTTCCTCATCAGGCACTCGTGATGTCCCCGAATGTGCCGAGGGGAAGCTGCTGCTTTCTGTGATAATTAAGAAAAATGATAATAACAGGTTTAAAGGAGAGCAGCTGGGGGTCAGTGCTGCTGGGTTTGTTGGCAGCTCGGTGATGCTCACAGCCTGCAAAGGCCAGAGGTAGCATCTCCTCTGTGGGTTGGGATAAACCAGGTTTTTGGGAGCCCTTGGCAACAGGAGTTGCACCTCCGAGAGTTTGCTGGGGCCACGGGGATGGGGCAGCCCCCAGAAACCGGGAGCTGGCTCAGCTCATCTTAATAACACGAGAGGTTAAAAATAAAAATCAATAAATACCAGATTATCGAGATGGGATTAATATCAATTTTAAACACCCCCCAACATCAATAATGACCCAGCGTAGCCTAATGAGATTGGGAGCCTCAGCAATCAAGGCAGAGGATTAGAGATGATCAGAATAAATCCCAAATGATGAGGGACGTTGCCAAAGTCTATCCTTGGAAGACCCCACTGGCGTGGGCCTGATCCTGGGGGATGCTTGGGGCTGACTTTGCTCGACCCCAAGTCTGGGTGGTCTGACCTGGAGTGGGTTTGGGCACAGGCTGCAGCTCTTGGTGCCCGCTTGGGTGTTGGGGCCCAAAACTCTGTGACACCTCACTTTAGCACACTGTGGTCAAATGCCACCTGTCTGGCAGCATCCTGTGGGTTCCCACCTCCACCACTGATGCCTCAGACTCCAAGCCTAGATCAGGACACCGGGACGCTTGGACACTGCCCAAAAACCAGTTTGCCCACAGCCCTTGGATAGCCCCAACCATCTTCTCCCACAGCCATCCGTGGTCTCCAGCTGTGCTCTCCCTTCCCAGTTCTCAGCTTAATCCCCATGCGTGTTTTTAATGCCTCTGCATGTCTCTAAGCTCCTCTATACCCAGAAGCCAAATGCTCCTTGTAGGATTCAGATGTCTCCCCTGTGGATTAGATGGGATGGCTGCAAATTCCTTGTAATTTGCTCACATGGGGTCTATTATCTGCTCCTGGGAGGCACGGGAGGAGGGGACTCGGGGGTGGCCCCCCTCTGTTTCCCATCTGTGTAATGCTGGGCCGGGGGAGATTTTAGCCAGTGATCCCTTGTCGGGGCTGTGATTCAATTATTCCCCGCTGCAGCCTTGCTGGTGGCCACTGGGCAGCACTGGAATTTGTTCCTCGCATGGTGTGATGGAGGATGGCCCTTCCCTGTGCCAGGCAGGGCTGGATCGTGACCTCCCTGTTCTGTGCAGGGCAGGACGGGAGCATCCCCAGCCCGCACAGGGCTGGCCCATGGCCTCCTTGTCCCGTTCAAGGCTGGACCGGAGCATCCCCGTCCCATTCGGGGCTGCCCCGCTGAGCTCTTCCCCTTCCCAGGCTGGCTGGTCCATCAGCTGCCCATGCTATTAAATATTGCTGCTGCTTAATTCAGGTGGCTGGGCTGCAGGGATGCGGGCTGGACTTGCTGATTCAGCAGGTTAAGGGCAAATCCTTTCTTTTATGGAAAAAGAGTGGGAGCTGGGCAGAAGCAGGGAAGTTTTTGGGAGGGAAGTCCTTTCCTGCCAGGGATTTCTGGCTGATCAGGGCTGCGTGCACCACGAGTTTGGTCCTTGCTGTCGGTTGTCTCGTGTCTCCAGTGGCTGGAGAACAACTGGGTTGATGCTTTCAGGTCCTCAAAGGTCTTTGCCCTCTCCTTATGGATGTAGGGCTGGAGACCATCAAGTGAGGGCATCCCTGTGCCTCCCACGTCTCGCCACTCGTGGTGGCATCCCCCCCGAGGCTGCCGCCGCCTTCCCAGGGCGGGGAGCCCGGATTTGTCTTTCTAATGCCTCAGTCAATGGCATCGATTGGGCTGGAGCAAAGGATCGATCGTAATTTGGTCGGAGGGCCCCGGCGCCGGGTGCGAGAGGAGTAATTAGAGCAGCAGAGGCGGCGCGGGCCGGCTGCCGGGAGGTCGGGGCGGCCGCCGGAGCCCATCGCCTGGGGAGGGAGGGACGGACAGGGAGGGCGAGGGGCTCCCGCTCCTCCAGCAGCCGGGATGCCCTTCCTGGCACCCAAACCCCCACCCCAGGCCGGCAGGAACAGGGGGGTTTGCACTACAAAGGGATGGACGCTGAAGCTGCGTGTTTTGCAAACGTGCTTTCCCTCTCCACTGGAGCAGCCCCTCCAGCCCCAGGGAGCAGTTTTTTCCCAAACTGGGCGGAGGTGCTCGGAGGTGCCTGCAAGGGAGGCAACGCGCTGCTCTCCCCAGGGAGAGAGCGGTGGGGGACCCTAGTGGGAGCTGGGTCTTGTCACAGGTGGGCAAAAATGGGAGAAATTTCGCTTCAGCCCAAGGGAGCGGCACCGGAGCCCTGAGCCGGGCTGCAGTGCTGAAGCTTTCCCGGCTCTCCCTTGCCCTTCCAGCCTGCAGCTCGCTGGCAAATCCCACCCACACGGCTGGAGCCTGCTGCTTTCCCCAGCCCTGCCTTCGCAGGGGGCTGCGGTGAAACAGACTCTCTCCTCTTCCCCAGCAAGAATTATGGACCATCTGGATTTCCGAGGCAGCTGCTTTAATTGGAAGCTGTTCCTTGCAGTGGGAAAGGAGGGGGCTCGAGCCTGACGGACACCCCCGGCTTTGTCCTCCCCTGCTGTCCATGGGGATGCTGGGGAACCACATCCCAGCCAGACCTGGGGGATGTCTGCACACAGCTGGGCTTGGGAGCATCCCTGGGGTGGTTCCCAGAGTTGGGTGGGTGGGAAGGAAGGCAGAGGAGGATGTAAACTTGGGGAAAAGGTCAGGCATGCTATAAATAAGTGGCATCCGGGGAAAGAAATGTCAGTGTGCGGCAGTAGCGACACACCAGTGCCCGAGATGGGGAGGGAAGTGGTGTTGTCTGTGGAGGGAAATGTTGTCTGGGGGACCAAAGCCACAGGAATCGGGGCTGGGGTGAGAGGGGAGGGGGCTCTCCCTGAATCTGGAGGGTCAAAGCGTGGCTGTCATGCTGCCCAGGTTGTTATTGGGGGTGCTCGTGCGGCCAGGTGGGATTGGGGCCCACATGAGCCACAAGTCTCCCAGGCTCTCAGCGCTTGGAAAGTTGTCCTGCTGCTGTCTGACAGGGGAAACGGGCTGGGGCTTTCCAGCTGCTCTGCTCCCAGGAGCCTCCTCAGTGAAGGCAGAGAGATGGAGGAGAGCTTTCCATGGTCCTCCTGCCCCAGCTGGGAGCTCGTGGGTCAGGAGGATGTTGCAGGAGTGGGCGAGCACCCCGGAGGGGGGGTTATTTTTTGGGATGGGGGAGCAAAGCAAGGTGCTGTGCTACCACCCATGCCCACAGCCCGCTTCAGGGCATTCCCTGGAGCTGTGCCGGCCTTCCAGGGGAGCGAGGCGTGTTCCTGGGGACTGATTGCACATTTGTCCCCAAAGCGGTCTGACTCGCTGCCGAGTCATCTTCCCGCAGCCCTGTGAATGCAGGGCTGATTGCTGCCTGGCAGGGAGGGAGCCCGGGGAGGGGGAAGCTGACTGGGAGCCAAGCCCAGCTGCGGGAAGCGATGCCGACAGCCCGTGCTCCCGGGCCGGGCTGGCTCGCCGGGCTGGTTTCAGCGGCAGCTGAGCACTGGCCAACTCGTCCCGCTGGTTTGTGCCCGTCTCGATTGAAGGGATGGTTTGGGGAGCTGTGTGTCCCAGCGGTGCAGGACCCCCACGTCCCCAGGAGAGCCCCGGGGGGCTGTCACCTCTCCCTGTGTCCCCTGGGAGAGCCGTGGCTGTAAGGGGTGACCTGGGGAGCCCCTGGACCTGCAGGCTGGTGCCACTGCGTTTGTGGTTGCTGGATGGGGATTTCCTCCCCGTGGCTGGCTGCTGTGTCACCTGCTCACTGCACCTTCATGCCCGGCTCTCTCCTGGCCCAGGGAGGGTTTGGGGCGGTTGCGGTGATGCCCTGAGCTTGGGGGCACAGGGTGCTGAGCTGGGATCCTCCAAAGCCACCTGTCCTGAGCACAGTGTCTCCTTCAGCCCTTCGTTGTGGCATCGGGGCTGTGGCTGGAGGGGACACACGGAAGGGCCAGAGCCTCTTTTCGCTGCGCCTGGCCTCCCGTGCAGGAGCAGACAGCTTGGAGGGCTGTGGCCTCGGGCAATCCTGTTACAGGTTGTCAGGCTGTTGTTTGCGGGAGGTGAGGATTTGCCCACCTGCTGCGGGGCAGGGAGCAGCCGGAGGGGGGCTGAGGCTGGAGGGACACGGGGGGGGGCTCCCTGAGAGGTTGGACTCTGCTTCCCCCATCCATGATGTACCCCGGTTTTGGGGTATACCTGGTATGGCCATGGGAAAAGTGATCCGGCAAGGGATGGTCTCTGGCTGTTGGGTCTCGGGGGCCACCCTGAGCCCCCCACTCAAGATGATCACTTTGAAGCAGGAGAAGAGCGGTAACTGGTGCAGCCTGGGCAGGGAGGTTCGAGGCTGCAGACCCTGCAGCCATCGTCTTCTGCCCTTGAACAAAGGCGGCTCTGAGCCTCCCCTGCCTCTTGGCACTGCACAAGAGATCCCTTCTCTCCGGCAGCAAAAGCCTTTTCCAAGCCCGGCCCCCCTCCTCGGGAGGGCTGCAATGCTCTTCGCTGCCCTCAGCCAGCCCAGCCTGGCACCTGCCTGCCTGTCCCCTTCCTGGGGTGCTCTGGGGCCCAGCCGTGGAGGGGACCCCGACAGGCTCGTCCCCTCCTCTAGTGCGGCCAGCACGTGTTGGTGCGATTTTGGGGCTTGGATTACAGAGGGTCCCGGTGCTCCCTGCCTGGCACCAACAGGACTCCAGCGGGGAGCAGGGCTCGGGGATGTGCTGTGTGCATGGGGGTGACGAGCAGCCCCCCCAGTTAGGGTGGGACTGGGCTGGGGTGGGCTCTGGCCGCGGACATCGGGGAGCCCGGTACGGCAGCAGCAGAGAACAGGGAAAGGAGAAGAGCTCCTGCGCCGGTAATTAAGGACGAGGTTGATGCCACATGATCCGGGGACGTCAGCAGAGTGTGTCACAGCTGATGACACGCTGCATGTGCAGGGGCTGGAAAGGATGCCAGGGTGAGAGGTTGGAGCACCGGGACACGGCGTGTGCCCCGCAGTGCTGAGCCAGCCTGGCCGCCCGACCTTCACTGAGACACCTCTCCTCCCCAGCCTGCCGGGGCACCTCTGAGGTGGCCCAGCCTTGTCCCTCTCCCTCCGGGAGCTCAGCTGTCCGGCATGGCCGGATCCCCGTGCCTCAGTTTCCCCCCGTGCCTCAGTTTCCCCCCCCGTTCAGGGAGCTGAGCAGCTGCCATGGCTCCGTGCCCACCCCGGCAAGGAGAGCGGCACGCTCCTGGCTTTTCGGGGATGTTCTCGGGGAAGCCAAGGCAGAGTGTGGTTACTCATGGCGATGACAGTGCCGATGACAAGTGCCGCAGCCCCCAGGAGCACGTGCTGTGCCTGTGCTCCCGCGCAGGGAGGTGTGTTCCCGGTGCCAGAGAGCCCCAGTGAGTAATGGGGTGGGCGGCAGTGCTGGGGTGCCGTGGGGGGTGGGAGCGGCAGCGCGGTGCTGCCGGGCTGGAGGGGGCTGCAGGGAACGCTCTGTCCTCCTTTTAGGGTGGAGGGCCGACCCCCACCAGCCCCAGGAGTGCTGGGAGGGGTGTGTCCCGCCACGGGGGCAGTAGGATGGGGGGGCTACAATACCGGTGTGGGGACAGCCTGCCTTGTGTGAAGGGCGAGATGGGTCGCTGGGGAGCTCGGCAGTGTTCTGCTGCCCCTCGCTTGGGGCAGCAAACGCCAGGTCACGGTGGCTGCCTTGGGTCTGGGGATCCCACCAACCCCCAGGTTGCATCTGCCCCAGCCAGTATCCCACGGAGCAACACAGCAGGGCTTCCCCTGGCTGGTGTTGGGACAGGGATGCTCCACGGCGTGGAAAGACGTGTTTTGGCTGGAGGAGCAGGTGATGAGATAAGGATGGGGTATCGCGTTACCACAGCCGGATCTTTCTTTGAGGCTAACAAGACAAGACAGACAATCGCTGCTGCTTGATCCAGGGAGTGCTGTGTGAGTGAGTCTATTAGTGGGCTGATGAGTAATTAGCTCTGTTGGAGACCTGCTAACGGGAGGAGAAAGTTGTTACCGTGACTCAACTGACCCCTCTTCACACAAGTTTAGTGTGTCTTTTCTGAAATACCACAGGTGGATTGTTCCACGACTTGGATGTGCAGCCAGGAAGGCATGGCAGGATATTCCTTCTTGTTTGCCAGCCGGAGTCACGCGTTGGTGATGAGCCACCGGTGAGGGGAGAGGGGACGAGCAGGGAACGAGCCTAACCCCAGCTGGGCGTGAGTCGAGTCCATCTGCCTGCTCGTCCTTTGAGGGGGTTTGTTTTGGTCTTCCCAAAGAGCAGGCTCGCTCTGCGCGCAGCGACGCTGCAGGCTGGCTCAGCACTTCCATGCTCGGCTCCCGAGTTCTCGGTGCTCCTGCAGGCCCCTGCCCTGCTGCTCTTCCTCGCTGAGGTGGCAGGGATGGGGTGGGCTCTCCTGGTCCCCGCGCAGAGAGGGGAGGAGGTGACAGCTGGGCCATGTGGGATGCTGTGAGACACCAAGTCCCACTTTTGGAATGTGGGCCGTTCCCTCCAAAGTACAGGAGGCAGCTCTCCCGGGAGATCAGGTGTTGTGAGACTCGTGACTCCACCATGCAAATGCTGAAGGCTGTGAATAATCATGTACTTGTGCAGGGAGACTCAGCCCCGCGTGGGTTGGAGCATCCCTCGGCCAGGTGGGAAGCAGCTGGGTCCAGATTCCCGCTTTCCTGGACTGGTCACCAGCAGTGAGGAGTCAGAGGGAGACAGGCAGTAACCCACACCCTGGCAAGTCCCGTTTTCAGTCCAGCCCCTCTCCAGTGTCAAGTATTTTTGCTGCCCCATATGAGGTCTGATCCAGAACCTTGCTGCTCTAAGTGCTGGAATTCCCTGAGTTTCCAGCCTGAGTTGTAGCTCATTCCCACTTTTCTTGTGCCACTTCTCGACCCAAAACCTCTGTCCCTAATCCTGAGAGCCAAGTCCCAGGGAGATGGCAGCAGGGCTGCGTCTCTCCCAGATGAATGTGTGTGATGGAGAGAGCTGCATCCCCCAGGTCTCTGGTGCTAATCTGAGAACTCCTGCCTCATCTGTCAGAGCAGTTTTCTTTAAAAAAGCAGCGACATTTTTATCCCTCTTGTCAGGCAGAGCGGTGAATTTATCACCGGGCAGTTGTCAATGACTCAGCTGGGCACGGTGGGCTCTGCTGGCCGTGGCCGTGTGGAGGGCAAGGGCATCCGTGGGTCAGCAGCACAACACACAGGTACGGCTCAGGCCAGCAGAACGCTGCTGCCAGAGCTGCTCCGGCTGGGAATGGGAAGGGCTCACCTGTGGGGCAGCAAGGTGCCAGCTCCAGGGTGACCTGCATCCCGTGGGAGCTGCAGCGCTGTGCCCTGCAGAGATGGGGACAAGGCATTTGTGTGGGTCTGGGGGCTGTGCGGCTGATTTGGTGCCAGCTCAGCCCCTGGCAGCTCCTGTCTTGGCATGGAGGGCTGCCCGCCTGCCTCCCACATGCTGGGCAGGAGGTGGCCAGGGACCAGGGTGCTCCTTGCCTTGCCACTGCTGCCTTCACCCGCTGCCGGCTCTGCCACCACAGGCTGACGTGCAAGTACAAGGAGTGCCCTGCTCATGTAAATAAACCCAGCTATAAATAGAGAGGGAGAGAAGTGTGAAAACAGTGGGGAATGGATTTCATGAAACCAGCAAATTAGTCTGGAGAAACAAGGGTGTGAACTGACAGCCATGCTCCAACCCAAGCCCATATTTCCAGTTTCTTGAGCGATCTTGGTGGGGTCCCTGTGCTGGGCTCGGCTTGGGAATGCACACACTGGGATCAGGGCTGGGTCCCTCCATCCGCCACGGGCTCCTGATGCCTCCTGGGCTGGGCTGCATTGCCACAGGTGCCATCAATGCCCTTAATTATTTGTTTTTTCTCTTTGAAGTTTGGTAAAACCCCAGGTAAAGACATGGAGGTGATCTGACTGGTGACAGAGACTCCAGGTAGATCAGAACACGTCGTCTCTGTCTGGCTGGGCGAGGGCAGATGGAGCTCTGCCAGCCTTGGGCTTGCTGCTTTGCAGGCGGTGAGTGATGGCTGGGATTTTTTGGGTGCTTTGAAGGTGGCAGGACCGGCATGGGGAGGGTGCTGGCCAAGGGGCTCTGCCCTCCCGGCCACTCCAAACCAGAGTTTCAGGAAACAGGAGAGAAGCTTGGAGACGAGAACTGCCCCAGCACAAGGGTCAGCCCTGGCTGTGCCAGCCCCTGTGCAGATCTGCAAGCTTTCACTTCAGGCCTCAGCGCTAGGAGCTGAGTCAGGCTTTCAGGAGGTCTTGGAATTTGCTAGGGAAGCAAACTGCCCGGGAGCTCGTGTGAGCCGGGGCTGGGCTGGGGGATGCTCTCGCCTCCTGCCCAGGGCCGTGCCAACGTCTGATCCTCCGGGAATGTAATTCCGGGCAGAAGGTGTGGGTTGTTTCTCCAACTCCCACATCCTCTGCAAGAGCGGGGGGGGTTTTTTTTGCTTCGTTCCTGAACGTGCATGGGAAGAGGTGGGAAGCCCAGCAGCTGCTCAGGCCTCTTCCCAGATACTCTCCCAATGGGCAAGGGGAAGACAGTGAGTCCTGGGGGCAAAATGTTGTGTCCCCCTCTCCGTGCGAGCCTGTCCCCTCCCGGGCTGGCTGTCATCTAGGAGAAGTTCAGTGGCCCGTTTTGATGGCTGGCGCGCTCCTGGGGGAGCCAGCCCGGCTGTTTGCCCATCTGGCATTGCCAGGTCCTTGCAGGGAGGATGGGTGGGCTGAGATGGGGGAGCACAGAGGCGCTTCCTGCCCGTTTTCCATTGAAATGGACCCCAATTCTCTCTTGTCAAGTGGGCTGTGCCCAGCAGGGGACAAAGGGTGACATGGAGGTGGCACAGGTGGTGCAGAGTGGC
>VZTI01002482.1:853950-883351 GCA_013397865.1 Struthidea cinerea | reverse complement strand
GGTGTGCCTGGGGGGGGGGGGGGGGGTGTGTGTCAGGATGGGGCTGCCCCATTTGCGGGTTCGTAGCCCCTCTTACAGAGCCGCGGCCGGCTGCTGCCTGCCTGAGCTGCGTGCTGCAGTGTGGTGAGGCAGCGTTTGCAGCAGCGGCTTGTACAGGGATGCTCTGCCGGGGAGAGGAGCAGAGCAGCGAGTTCAGCACCTGGGAACTTGGAAATGCCCTGGAGCCGCTCGGATGGGGCTCCGGAACTGGTGCCGGGGTGAGTGGGTGCCGGGGAGCCCCGGCACGGGGGTGCTGTGCGTGTGGAGCAGCGTGTACGTGATGAATGAGCGCGCCGTGAGTAATGCGTGGGTGGGTGCCGGGGGAGGGGATGCTGCGGGTCGGCGTGGCCCCCGCAGGGACAGGGAGCCCACGGGACTCACCCCAGCTGCTGCAACCCCTTGGTTCCCGCACTGTCCCGTCCTCATGGGGGGTTGTCACCCCTCATTGCTTGGGGACAGGGCTTCGGAGGAGAGCTGGGGCTCACCGTGTGCCGATGCCCTCGCTGGGGCTTTTCCTCTTGCCGTGGCCTTCCTCCCACACCACTTCCTCCTTGCTGAGCTGAGCAGCAGCAGTGCTGGTCCTGGCCAGCCTTCCTGCCTGGCTCTCCGAGGGCTTTCCAGGCGTTAATCGGCTCAGAGAGGGAAGGAGGGTGCGTTATCTGCTCTTACGGCATGGGGGAGGAGAGCCGGGACGTGACCGCGCCGGGAGTGGGTGCCAGAGGAGGGATCCGGCCTCCTGGCATTCCCAGCAGTGCCGTCACACCGAGGGGCTTTTCCTCCCTCTCCCACGAGTGTGACGCTGTGGCACCACACAGTGAGTGGGGATGCTCATGGATCCGGCAGGAGGCTTTGCAGAGGGAGCATTCGGCTCTGCCAGCCCTGGGTGAGGGCTCCGTTGAAGAGGTTCCCTGGGCACCGCGGCGGGCGATGCTCCCGGCGCTGACCTTGGCCGGTTGGAGTGGCTCGGTGTGGCAGTGCCAGCGCTGCATCCCCTGCTCGCTCCCGGCGCAGAGCTGTTGGGTTTTGCCTCTTTGGCCGTGGAGGAGTCTGGACCGGGAGCCGCTGGATTTGGCACGTGCGGCTTTGGCCCCGCTGTCTTCTGGCAAGGGGATGGTTTGGCACCGGGAACGGCCAAGGGCGTTGGCCGGGCTCCCATTTCCATCATTCCCTGGAGGTTTTCTGCTCCTCTGGACCTGTTGGATGGGAGCGTGCGGGGCAGGGAGGGACGTGAGCGTCTCGGTCGATGACTTGGCTTGCCGGAGGGTCTTTGCGGTGATGCTTTGCCGACTCAGTTGCCTTTTGGCTTGGAAGATGCAGCTTCGCTGGCGATGGGCAAACCCTGCAAGTTCCTCTCTGGAGCTGTGGCAGGGTGGAACAGCTCCCGTTCACCTCCGGTCCTCTGTCTTGGAGGTCGTGCCTTCATGCTGGAAGAGAAGCCCTGCAGATGGGCAAGCAGTGGGTCCAACCCTGTGCTGTGCTGATGGAGGAATCCTTCCCTCTCCCTTTCCCTGCGGTAGGAACCTCCCGAGCTGGGAGCCCTGAGCGACCAGCTGGCCTTTGGAAAAACAACTCCCTTCCTCCCGCTCCTCCATGGAGAGGCTGGCGTTGGTGGGAGGGCTGCCTGAGCCAGGAACAGCGTGATTCAGGAGCTGCTGGCGGGCAGCTCGGAGCGCTGCCTGCATCCCGGTTTCCTGTTGGAGGGCTCTGAAGGCACCGGGATGGTACCCCCTGCTCCGTGGGGAGGGCGATGCCAGCCTGCCCGGGGGTACTGGTGCAGTGTGGGGCTGGGATGGGGGCACAGCACCCTGGCAGCACTCTCCAGGGGCAGGAGGTCTCCTCTGGGATGGGTTTGGTGCTCCGGCTCCCACCGCAGCTGCTTGTTCGGCCCCGTGGCGCGCCGAGGGAGCCCACGGGGAGCGCACAGGTAGCTGCTGGTCGTTGCTGGGAGATGCTGCCTCCCGCGAGGCGGCTGCCAACACCGGATGCTCAACACCGGGCTGGTGGTGATTAGAGGGAGGGACACAGGGGACCCCCAGGTGGGAGTGGGTGACCCCAGGGAAGTAATTTCTTTCCTGCTTCATCTCCGTGCCTCTCAGAGCACCAACCTGTGCTCCCATGTGCTCGCTGAGCTGCTGCCCAGCCAGGCACGTTCCCACCTGTGCCACTCCAGGGAGCAAGGACCCATCGTAAGGCTGCTCTGGGGCAGCATCCCATGAGTGCATTCCCCTTGGGATGCCAGGGCAGCTGCCTGCCTGCCTGGATGGTGGTGGTGGTCCCTCAGGACACCCCTTGTGCCCAGAAACAGGGTTCTGAGTCCCCATCTCGCTGTGAATGGGGCACCAAGCCGCCCCTCAGAGCTGCTAATCCTTCTCCTCGCTGGCCCCGTGTGACCTTGAGGCATGTCACTTGACCTGCGCGTCGCCCTCCATCCATCTGGAAAATCGGGTTTAAAACGCAGGAATCGCGCTGAAAGCCCAGATGCTGCTTTCCAGCTGGGGGAGGGGGTGAGGGCTGTGCTCCTGGCCCCGGGGCTGCCCCCCAGCAGGAGACAGGAGGATGCTTTAGGGGAGCTCTGGGTTCCCCATGACAGGCAGAGGGACTGGGTTTGTAATGGGGGGTGCAAGCCCCACTGAGATATTTAGGGGGCTACGGTGGTGGGGGACAGGCGATCTCCCAGCACCCCACACCCTGCCCTGGCAGCTGGGGTCCCTGCAGGACATTGTCCCTGTCCCCCACCCTGGGCTGCAGTCACCCCCCTCTTCACTTCATGGAGATGGCTGCCTGCTCTCCTTCCCTGCTGGCCTCCATATGCCACGCTGGTGGCCTTGTCCTCAGAGATCCCTGCCATATCCCGCCTCCACCGATGTGAGCGGGATGTGTCAGAGCACATCTCGTCTTGGCTCAGCAGGGAGGAGAGGTCCACAGGCTCCGGGCCTCGCGCCTGCTCCCTCAGCCGTCCCCGTGGGGGAACAGGGATGGGGATGAGGTCCAGGGCTGGGGGGCAGCACTGGAAATGGATAGTGATGCCTCTGTTAGCGGGCTGCAAGGCGATGGTGGGTCGGGACAGGATCCCCTCTCTGCCCCAGGGCATGGGTGTCCATGGTGCTGGGCAGGAAAGCCTTCCCAGGCGTTAATTCCTTTGGAAACTGCTCTGCCATGGCCACGTCCTCACAATGCACCTGCAGGAAGGGTCCTGCTTCAGCGAGTGCAGCAGAGATGCTTGATGCCTTCAGCTTCACTGAGTCCTGTGGCACCTTCTGCCTCTGCCCTCGGGATCGGAGGAACTGGATGCCCAGATCCAGGTGAGGGTCTCCCCATCCTTGGCATCACCATCCTGGGGAGCCCCGCGGTGGCACCGTCTCGGTGGCGGCAGCCTTTCCTCCTCTCCCTTTGGGATGCTGTTCAACTCCACCTCCGCATCTTGTATTCTTGCCTCCTGGCACGCGGCGTGCTTTTATTTTTCCTGGATCTGCTTGGATGACGAAGCCTGTTGATTACTTGTTTTTCTTTACGAGGCATCCCCCAGCTTCACGTGAGCTCCTGCACTGAGGCAGATTTGGGGTTCGCATCCCTGCTGCCGCTCCCTGATGTTGACCCTCTTTCCAAACTGCAGGTTCAGCCTTGAAACCTCTCTGAACTTGGCAGGGAAAATCAAGTGGGTTTAAAAATACCCCGTCTATTTGTGCTCTGTTTCTTCTGGCGTCTGCGGGTTGTTTTCAAGCGTTTCCCTACAAATGTGGGGGTGAGAAAACACTTTGAATCGAGAGCTGCAGTCTCCATTGCTCGCTTTCCTCATGGCCTGGACTTGGAAGGAAAACCTGGTCAGAGCTGGGACCGCAAGGTTGGTGGGTTGGGAAGTTGAGGAGACCCAAAGAGGGTTTGTGAGACATCTCCCCATTGCTTTCCTGGCGCTCTGGCAGTGGGGACAGGAGGGCACGGGGCCGGTAGCGGGGCGGGTGGCAGCTGGGGAGAGCCGGGGGCCGGTTCTCCGCCGTGGCTGCCAGTCGGCCGTGCGCTGGGGAGGTGATGCTCAGCCGTGCGTGCAATTCCCCACCGGCCTTGCGATCAGACACCGGCGCTGCGAGCTGCCGGGGATGACCTATTTTCCTGCGCCCGGGCAGCTCTGGCCAGGCGTGGGTCCGGCGGAGCGGCTGGCTCGTCCCCTCCCCGGGGACGTCACCCACTGCTCTGCCAGGCAGCCACTCAGGGGATCCTGGCGTAGCGGGACTCCCTGGCGCCCATCCCCGGGGTGTCTGGGTGGCCTCTTGGGCAGCGAGCTTGCTCCAGCTGGGCAAACAACAGCATTCCAGGCTCCATTTGGTGGTGAGGTGCTGGAAGCCAAGATTCCGTCTTGGTAGCCTAGGAGCTGGAGCGCTGGGGCAAGTGTGGGGGGGCTTGGGAAGGGGTTTGGGTGCTGCCGCTGCCATCTGCTGCTGCTGGTGGGTAGAGGGTGTCACTTGGAGGGTGACGGTGTGCTGGGGAGCTGCTCGCTCGGGCACGGCGGCCGGGGAAGCGCGTCCTTGGATGCTCTTGAGCAGCACGTGACAGCTGCTGCTGTCCCCGATCGGCGCAGGAGGACCACGGGCAGGGAGGGGGATCCAGCCCTGCAGCGCAGCCCCCGCCTCACCCTCCCGGATGGGCGCAGCGGGGTCAGGACGGGCTCTCACAGCTCAGTGCCGGGGTGGCAGGGGAGGGCTGACACCGTCCCTGCTGACAGGGTGCGAACGGGAGCTCATCGGCGATGCAGCGCTAACGAGGGATGGAAAGGTGCAAGAGTGTTGTCGAGGCGGTGCAAAGCGCGTGTGGGGGTGTGCGTGCACGCTGCACGTGTGTGTGCTCAGCCATTCCCCCGTCCCGGTGGCGTCCGGGCGGATCCGGGGCCGTGCAGGACCCCCAGCTCTGCAGGACCCCCGGAGCGGGGCCGGGTGCCTGCGGTGGGTGTGGAATGCAGCATCTGCTCCTTGCAGACGGCTCCCGGCTCTGCACCCCGGCCTCGCCTACCCTGCTGCCACCAGCCAGCCCTCCCGGTCAAACAGCCACCCGTGGCCAGTTTGCTGCTGGCGTGGGGGCTGAGGACGCTTGGGTGACCATCAAGCAGTGACCCTCTGCAGCGGCACGCTTTGTGCGTGCCGTGTGCGAGCCGTGGCCAGCTCTGCCCGCTGTCCTTCCCGCGGGGACACTCGGCCGGTGGGCCCGTGGGGTGGCTCATCACGGGCCTCTCGCCGGTACGCGCTTGTGCCAGAGCCAAAAATAGCCGGTGATGCTCGGCTCCCGCGGCGGGGAAGCGGTGATGTCACTCGCCGCCAATCACCGGCGGCCCCGAGGAGCAGCGCGGAGGAGTGGGAACGTGCTTCCCCGAGCATCCCTCCCCGAGCATCCCCCCCGGAACAGCCAGCGGCCTCGTGTGCCAGGAAAACGGGGGGCCCTTCCTTGATGGGAAGGGCGATGTGGGTCTAGACGTCGTTTTGGGGACCCCCTGTCTGGCTTCCCCCCAGCCCTGGGTTTCCCTCTCTCTCTCTCTCTCTCCCTCTCTGAACGCCGTGCTGAGGATGCAGCTTTGCTGCTGCTGGCAGAGCAGGATGACGCCAGGCTGCAGCGAGCAGGGCGGCACAGCCGGGGTGGAGCAGCCTCGGAGCCGAGACCAAAGTCCCCTGTAATTACCCAGGCGGGAGGAGCAGGGTGACAGACCCGACGCGCAGCTCGCAGACGGGTTTCAGGCTTGGGGCTCTCGGGGATGCCCGAGGACGTGTGGGCTTGGCTGGAGCATCGCGGCTCCGGGGGCCCAGCCCACCCTGGCACCGGCGGGAGAGCTGGATCCGTGGGCTGGCACAGCAGAGCTGTGGTCAGGGGTCCCTGCACGCTCAGTCCCACTCGCTGGAGGAGGCAGGGGCACAAGCTAAAAGCAGCCTTTTCCCTGCCACAGGGACGCAGGGTAGCCCAGATGGTGCAGCTTGGTGGGGAGCAGCACTAGGTGTGCTCTGTGCCCCTCTACCATGAGCAGGGGTCCCCAAAACCTTTATGGGGTCACTGGGCATCACCCTTGCCCTGGTGCAGAGGTTGGGAAGCTGTCCTGGAGCATTGGGGTGCTGCTGGCCGCTGTCCTGTGGTAGCTCAGGGTGGCCTTGGAGCTGACTGTAAGGGCTTGGGCCCCCCTGTTGTTTTTGGGGCACGGCAGACCCAGGGGCTGCCCTTGTTGGAGACAGGTGGCTGGGGACGGGCATTGCTTCTGCTGTGGCTCTTCTGGGGTCCTGGTTCGATGCTGGGGACCAGCAGTGGGATCAGCCACAGATTCTTCCTTCGCCCCCTCGCAGGTGCCCTCGGCTCGAGGGAGGAGCCCGAGTTCGTGACCGCTCGCGCTGGCGAGAGCGTGATCCTGGGATGCGACGTGATCCACCCGCTCACGGGACAGCCCCCTCCCTATGTCGTGGAGTGGTTCAAGTTCGGCGTCCCCATCCCCATCTTCATCAAGTTTGGGTTTTACCCTCCCCATGTCGACCCAGAGTATGCCGGTGAGTGCTGGGGGCGCAGCGGGACGAGGGGAGGGTGCCAGGCCCCGGCTGCGGCACAGCGCAGGATGCGCAGCTCCGCTCCATCCGCTCCTCCGTCGGAAACCACGCGGGCTCTGCCTCTCGTTGCTCGCTTTCCACCCAGTTGGTTTTAATTAAGCAGCAGCGTTAGGAAGCCAGCTGGGCTGCGTGGGACGGGAGCAAGCGAGGCAGAGAAACCCAGGGTGATGCGTGGTGGCGGTGGCTGCTGCTGCTGCCGCTGTGCCCCGGAGTAGCTGTGAGCCCGGGGAGGGGCGCTGGGGGGACGGTGGGGATGGAGCCAGGGCCACGTGCTGGGTGGAGGTGACAGGTTGGAGCTGCAGAACTCATGTGGCTGCTCGCCAGTGTGCTGCCTGTGACACGTGGCTGGTGTCTTCTGGTGGGATCTGTGAGCTGGAAACCAGCCCTGAGGAGGCTGGTGTGGCAGGACAGACCCATTGTGGCATCCCTTTCCCTGTGGAGTGCTGTCCCAGAGATCTTCCCTGGGTCTTACGGGGCTCTCTGCCCAAATTGCTGTCTAAGAAATGCAGCAGGGAAGATGGACCAGCTGAGCCCTGCCAAACTCAGCTCAGGAATGAGCGATGCCACAGCCTGGTGCCCACTGCACCAGGGTGGAGGTTTGGGCTGCTTTGCTCCTGACCCAGTTTTTGGGGCCGAGCATAGGGTCAGCTCAGGGCCGCCCTGCTTTCCAGGAGTCTCCCAGGCGGGGAAGAGCTTTGGGGCACGCCTGTGTGCCGGCTGCGCCGCGGCCAGCCCCTGGCTGGGAGCAGAAGGCCGGTGTCGCCGTGGGCAGGCGTCACTGGATGCGCTTTGCCTGACCCTGGCAGCTCGGCTCTGCCGTCCCCAGACGGGCGAGTGTGTCACCGGCCTGGCACCACCGGCCTGGCACCGCCGGCTGCAACCACGCCATGAGGCTCAGCCAGCCCCAAACTGGGACAGTGCCCGCACTGGGATGGGGTGTCCCCTGTGACTATCTCTGAGGGGGTGCTCCGGTTTGGGATGGGGTGTCCTCTGCAGTGATGTTCCAGAGCTGCTCTGGCGTCAGGATGGGGTGTTCTCTGCAGTGATGTTCCAGAGCTGCTCTGGTGTCAGGATGGGGTGTTCTCTGCAGTGATGTTCCAGAGCTGCTCTGGTGTCAGGATGGGGTGTCCTCTGCAGCGATCTCTGAGGGGATGCTCCAGTTTGGGATGGGGTGTCCCCTGTGGTGATCTCCGAGGGCCTGCTCCGGTTTGGGATGGGGTGTCCCCTGCAGTGCTGCTCTGGGGGCTGCTCCGGTGTCGGGGACGTGGTGCCAACGCTGTGCTCTCCCACAGGCCGGGCCAGCCTGCACGACAAAGCCTCCCTGCGCATTGAGCAGGTGCGCTCCGAGGACCAGGGCTGGTACGAGTGCAAAGTGCTCATGCTGGACCAGCAGTACGACACCTTCCACAACGGCAGCTGGGTCCACCTCACGGTCAATGGTGAGCGGGGCGGGGGCTGCGGCATCCGCGCGGTGCCAGAATGGGATTTCTGGTGGATGCTGGGTGTCTGGTGGACACTGGGCCTCAATGGCATCTGTGCCTGGCAGACACGCGAGCCTGAAGCCGTCTGGGCTGGCTGCTCCAGCCAGGGTGTGACTTCAAAAGGGACAAAGTTTTATTAGGGATTCCTCAGTTTAATTACGTGGAGCTTGTTTAAAGCAGAGACATCAAGAACCGGGGGATGAATCTCCTCTCAACAAACAGATCAGAAAATCAAATCTTTGTTTTCTTGAAATTCAGATTTACTCAAATTACTTTTCCATTTTATTAAGGCTGTATATTAAACTGATTAACAAATTGTCATTCTCTGCATCAGGAGAGAGAGCTTTATTTTTAGCCCAGCAGCAGGGCTGTGCCTCTCCTGCTGCAGTGGGGTGGCTGGAGAGATGTGGGCACTGGCAGCTCCTCGCTGGTCCTGCCTCGACCTTGAGCAATTAATTTAACCTTTGGGGGGATGGCTGTGCTGTGGCACAGAGCAGAGCCACCTAATTGAGCCCAATTAGTGAGCAGGAGCTTTGCAAGCGGGGCCGTGCAGGCCACCAGCCCCATCCCTGCCTGCTGCCCTGCCTGCCGCTTCCTGCTTTCTCCCTGCCTGCTAATGAGCTCCGAGGGCTTGGGAAGGAGGGCAGGAGGAGGAGGAGGAAGGAGGAGGATGATGGTGCCTGGCTCACCTCTGCCACATGCACGGATCCTGCAAACCACCAGCCGGAGGGGCTGGAAATGGCCCCAGATGCCCTGTCCCTCCCCTTGGCAAAATGGGCCAGTTTTGGGGTTTTAGGCAGCACGGGGCGTGCAGGGGCTTAATAACAATATAATAACCATAATCCTCCCAGCCCGAGGAATTGTTTTCAGGCTGTGGGCTGTGGCTTTCCCCCCAGCGCATTACAATGCTTAATTTTTTTAGGGGGAAAATAAAAATCATTTGGGGAGAAACAAAATATAATTCCTATTTTTTTTATTATTATTTTTTTTTTTTCCCCAAGCAGATTAAATTGCCAACCTGTCTCCCTCTAAAGTGGGCTTTAACAACCGCGGGTAATTAGGGGCGGGCTGTAATCCTGCCAGCCTCTTTCATCAGGAAGGAGCCTTTCGATCTGCACTGCGGTGTTTTCCCGTGTTTTGACAATAGCGAGTTAATGTGCATCAGGCTGGGGGGAGGATGTGGTGCTGGTGGGGAGGAGAGGGGACAGGGCTGGCGTGCCATGTGGCCCCTCACGGCCGGTGTCCCCAGGGACAGCCCTGTGCCTGCAGCCCCGTTCGCCTTTGGGGTGCTCCCAGCCCCGCCGTGGGGATGCGCGGAGCGTCCCCCGTGTGCGGGCAGCAGCCTCCCCTCTGTCCCCGTGTGCCCCCCGACCCACAGTGGCCACGGGTGACCTGGGGGTCACGGTGGTGTCCTGTGCCCCCAGCTCCCCCCACGTTCACGGAGACCCCGCCGCAGTACGTAGAGGCGAAGGAGGGCAGCAGCGTCACCCTGACCTGCATGGCGTTCGGGAACCCCAAGCCCATCGTCACCTGGCTCAGAGAGGGAGACCTTTTGGGTGCCAATGGCAAGTACCAGGTAGGTGGGGGAGGGCTGCCGTGGGTACTCCTGGGCTGGGAGCTGGCGGGGACGGTGTTGGCAGGACCGCGGTGGCGGCGGCTCCGCCGTGCCTGGAGCCAGCCGTGCTTCCTCAGCACTTCTCCGTGGTGAGATGCCCATTTCCCCCCACCCCGTCCCTGTAACGCTGCCAGCCCTTGGGTGCAGGCTGGAGACCCCCCGAGTGCTTGGGACAGCCCTGCTCCTGCACCCGACCTGCTCCCTGCGGACTCAGCCCAGGGGCCGAGACCCTGGAGATGGGGTGGGGGCTGCAGCCTGGGGTTGCGTCTCCCCGGGCAGGGATGGATGCAGCAGGGCTGGGGCGGGGAGGGTTGAGCAGGGAGGATTTCCTCTCTTTCCCTCCCCTTCAGGACCCCTTTTGCATCCCAGAGGCTTCCAGGCAGAGATTCCCCCCTGAGCTGTAATTGGTAAATCAGGCATTGGAATCAGCGCAGGCACTAATGAGAGTAATTAGGAATCATTTGTTACTAATTGAAATAGAAGGATGAGGCAGAATGAGGTGGGGGGGGGAAGCCTGGCTGGGAGGCCTCCCTGTGCATGGGGGTGCTGCTACCCCAAGGGTGACAGTCCCTTGTCCATCCTTCTGCTGTGTCCCCGGGGGGAATCCATCCGCTCCTCTTCCAGCTGAGAGGTGGCCCCCCAGGGAGGGCGGTGGCTGAGCTGGGGTCTCCCCCTCATCCCCCAGTGATGGAGCAGGTCCTTGGCGGGGCAGGGAATGCTCCAGCAAGGCTCCTTGTGAAGCTCTGATGGTGCCGGGGCGCTTGGCAGGAGCGGTTTGGAGCCTGCTGCCTGCCAGTCACTTCTGGGAGATGAATGCGCTGGGATGGTTATTTATTTATTTTATGGTTTTTTTTTTCCTCTTCCTCTTGGCGTCGAGCACAAACGCGTGTGTTGGTTTATTAATATCCCGAGTCTTGCAGAGTGGGGAAACCCGTCTCTCATCCGGCCCTAAAAGCGCCGGCAGCTCTCTGCCGTGGGAAGCGGGGAGGGTCTTCCCCCATCCCCCCGGGGGTCCCCGCCCACGCTCCAGGGTCTTCCCTTGTTCCCAGGTGAGCGACGGGAGCCTCACGGTGCTCTCGATCAGCCGGGAGGACAGAGGTGCCTATACCTGCCGGGCCTACAGCATCCAGGGCGAGGCTGTGCACACCACGCGTCTGCTCGTCCAAGGTGAGACCTTCCGGCTCCTCAGCATCCCCCGGGAGGCCGGGATGGGGGGATCTCCACGGGCCACAGGGCTGGGGTGCCACCCCGGAGTGACCTCCAAGGCCTCTGTGCCTGGCACGGTGTTGGCTGCCCCGTGGCTCTGCATCCGGTTTGTAGGATGGAGGAATCTGCTTAATTGGCACACGGTGGTGGCCGTGCTGATGAGCAGCCAGGCCCTGATGGCAGCTCGGTTTTGTTTGGGAAGCGGGAAAAAGATTGAGGCTGTCATGAAGCGCCTCGTCAGACAGCGGTGATGCATGACAGGCCTCCCGCTCCTTGCTCCCTCTCTTATTAAATAAATCTTTAATTAGGTCAACAGCTACTGGTGGAGAGAGGAGCACGGGGTGTCCTCTGCTCTGCATTTGTGGCAGTGGCGAGCTGCTGGCTCCTGGCAGTTTGCTGTGTTCCCCCTGGGTTTTTCCTGGGGGTGATGCTATCCCAGAGAAGTGCTGGGGATGAAGGGAGGTGTGTCCTTGCATGCCCTGGGAGAAGCACCGTGGGTGTGGATCCCCTCCTCAAAGCTGTAGAGATTAGGGAAAGGGCTGGGAATATCAGGGTCGCTGTGGTTCTCAGTCAGCCCAGAGATAAGGGAAAGGGTTGGGAATATCAGGGTCGCTGTGGTTCTCAGTCAGCCCAGAGATAAGGGAAAGGGTTGGGAATATCAGGGTCGCTGTGGTTCTCAGTCAGCCCAGAGATAAGGGAAAGGGTTGGGAATATCAGGGTCGCTGTGGTTCTCAGTCAGCCCAGAGATAAGGGAAAGGGTTGGGAATATCAGGGTCGCTGTGGTTCTCAGTCAGCCCAGAGAAAAGGGAAAGGGTTGGGAATAACAGGATCATGGTGGTTCTCAGAGGAGTGGGGCCAGCCCTGCCCCGGAGCCCTCCGGCAGCCCCCAGCCAAAACTCTGTGATGGAGCTGAGCCTGAGCAACCTTTGCGGGGACACCGGTAGCGGTGGGGGTGACACTTCCCTCTTCCTCCCTCCAGGACCTCCCTTTATCGTTTCCCCTCCGGAGAACATCACAGTCAACATCTCCCAGGATGCGCTGTTCACCTGCCAGGCCGAGGCGTATCCCGGGAACCTCACCTACCTGTGGTACTGGGAGGAGGAGAACGTCTACTTCAAGAAGTGAGTTCACAGCTGGCAGGGCAGCGCGTCCTCCTCCTGCTGCTGCTGCTCCTGGGCTGTGCTGGGAGCTGGGATTGCATTGGGAATTGCCCCTGGCACTCCTCGTGATCCTCCTCTCCTCTCCTCTCCTCTCCTCTCGCAGTGACTTGAAGCTGAGGGTGCGGATCCTGATCGACGGGACGCTGATTATTTTCCGTGTCAAGCCAGAGGATGCTGGAAAATACACCTGTATCCCCAGCAACAGCCTGGGCCGCTCGCCATCGGCCTCTGCCTACCTGACAGTGCAGTGTGAGTGCAGGGATGGGGCTGGCATTGGTAACACCTGGCTCCGAGGCAGCCCCAGAGGCTCTGGTGTCCTGGTATGACACTGGGAGAATCGGGCTGATGTGACAGCAGCCTTCGGATGAACACGGAATCATCCTCAGCACAAAAGCTTGAGAGCATCTCCCGTGGGCGTGGGAGACAAGAAAGCAAATGGTCTGAGCATCCTGAGTGACACTGCTCAGCTGGGACCGGTGTCCACCTTTGCTGCAAGGGGTTTTTTAGTGAGGTGAGCATCATCCCATGGCTGCTCCCTCGCTGTCCTCACCCTGCTGGGAAGCACCGGGTCAGGGCTCTCAGTACCAACGTGCATTTTTTTGCTGTTCATTTTTGGGGGCTCATTCCCGTGGCGCTCCTGTTCCGCGAGCTCCGGAGCCCGGCGCGTCACATTTTTCAGGCGGTAAGCGATCTAAACAAGCGGAGGAGAAAGGGCTGCAGCAGGATCGCTGCTTCCCACGCTCGTTCTCCCGGAATCCCCGGGCGGTAATGGGTAGTGTGCCATCGGCATCCTGTGGCATTCCACGGTAATGGCCTCAATTGCCGCCGCTCCAATTGCAATATTGCTCTGCTCGCAAAGACTGCGGCGCTTTTATTTCATAATGAAAGACAGGCCTGAGCAAAGTGGGCTCTCAACGTGGGTTTTCCAAGGCTGCCTTAGAGCCGCTGTTGCCTTTGGAGCCGGTGCTGGTTAGCGGGGAGCTGCTGGGAGAAGGGCTGGGAGGTCCCTGTGGGGACGGATGGAGGGGCAGAGCGGGCAGGGGGACGGTGCGAGTGGTGCTGTGCCCAGGCACAGGCGTGATTTGGGGCTTGGTTGTGCCCGGCTGGGTGGCTCTTGGGAAAGCCTGTGGCCTCAGGCCATTAAATCTGCCCTGCTGCTAATCCAGGGCCACTTGTCAGGGCTGATAGCTGTTAAAAATAGCTCTAATGGCAGGGAAAACAGCGCTCGGGCAATCTGCCGCTCAGCCCGGCCTCGGCGCAAGGAAGGGTGCTTGCTTTTGGTGCCACAAACCCTTTTCCTCCTGAGCAAACCTCGTCCACACCGGGGCTGATGCCTCTGGAGGGAGCTTCCCCCCCTTGGAAGCGAGTGGGGACACAGCTCTGGGTCGTTAGTGGGCTGGGCTGGCCCCTGGCCAGTGACCTAGTAGTGAAAGGCTCGATCCCATTACCCTCTCCCGCGCTGCTGGAGTCCTTGATTACATTTCCTAAGAGGCGGAGTGAAGCAGAGGGGGGTAAATCCCGCTCCATATGCGGCGCTGGGCAATCTGGGTTATGGTGCCACTGCCGGGGGCGTGCGGCTTGGGGGAGTGGTTGGGGTGACGTGCTGGGAGAGCTCCCAAACTCTGCTGGTTTTGCCCCAAGAAAGCAATGAGGAGAGGACACCCCCACATCTTCCATCCCTTCCTATTAAGCACCTTAATGTTTAGCCCCCAGTTTGCATCAGCAGTGTGGGGATGCTGCACCCCAAAACCCCCTCATTTATCCCTTAATGCAGCGTAAGCCCCACCAGGATTTTCCCATAACCTCGTGCTGCCGGTGTCTAGACGAGATTGTGGAAATACTCGCTCTTCTTATTAAAAATAACATTTTTTAAAAAAGCTTCTTATTAAAGAAAGTCTAGATTCTCTTCAACCCACTCACACTTAATTAAAAAGCTCTTAGAAGTGCTGTTAATGACACATTCTAGACTGGAGGATTGCGAGACACCTCTCTGCGTGGGTGGTGCAGCGTGGAGGGGGGGTTAGATAGGTATTTTAAGGTTTTTGCATCTTGGAAAGGGCGAGGTGGCTGATGCTCAGCATGACCCAGCCTCAATGAGGCAGGAGTACAGGCAGATATGGGAGGTAAAGGACTCGTGGCAGACTGGACAGGGATCTCTTTTCCCATCCCCGGGTGTGTTTTAAGGCTTGGCAGTTGAAGTTGCTTTGAGAGTGTAAAACCAGGCTGTGCTGGGCGTGCATCACACCTGGCCCGTGCCGTGCTGGGGTGGAGCGGTGCAGGCTTGAGCAGGATGCGAGCTGCTGTGGAACTGGGGGCTGGTGCACCTCACATTTCTTCTAAAATGCAGTCTTTAATGAGCCCCAGGTAGGAAGAGCCTGGACGTGAGCAAAGCCTCCCAGCAACGCCAGGTATTCCGGTGGATTTGTGTGCAGCGAGCCTGGGATAACAGCCTGTGGGAGCCAGGGTGGTGCTGGGGTTGGAATTCATTACAGAAGCGAGGTACATCCTCTGAAGCCAGGCTGGGGGGAGAGATGGGCTCTCTGCCCGTGCTAACGTGGTGCTGCTGCCCTCCCAGATCCTGCCCGCGTGGTGAACATGCCCCCCATCATCTACGTTCCCATCGGGATCCACGGGTACATCCGCTGCCCGGTCGAGGCGGAGCCCCCGGTCACGCTGGTCAAGTGGAACAAGGACGGGCGTCCCCTGCGAATCGAGAAGGTAACGGAGCCCCCGGGGAGGGGAGGTGGGGGCACAGAGGGGTTCGGACCCTCACGTCCTCAGCAAACAGCAGCGAGCACACCCAGGCACCCTGTGGGTCCCTGTCTGTCGGGAGAGGAGGAACCCACGATGCTGCTTTTCCTTATCAGCTGTGGGCAGAGTTAATTCCGGTTCTCGTGTGAAGCCCACGGTGCCTGTGGACACCCTGTGTCTCCCAGACCTGGCCCCTGCTTCCCCCTAAAGTCACCTCCTGGTGGCCCTGGTTTATTTTTCCGATGGCAACTGGTGGTTAAAAGACCCTTTTAACAAATCTACATCTTCCCCGAATCATGGTTTGATAGTCTGAGCAAGGATATTAACCATTAAATATTTAAAGAAAACGCTCAATATTTTAAATTTTTTGCTTAAATATTAATGATTTGAAGCTTTAATTCCATTTAAAGCTGTTGCTGCTGTGGCCTCCTGGTCCTTGGTGCCCTCAGCCCTCCAGGTGGAGTTGTCTTGTCCACTTCAGAACAAGTTTTATTTAGTGTTAGATTCTGATCTTAAATCTTTTGGGCTACATGAAGGAGCTTGGCTGTGTTCGGATGGGCTGATGTCGCCTGGGTTTCCTCTCTCTACTGTTGAGGAGATGCTTTGGATGTTGGGAGTGGGATTGGGCATCTCCCAGGGATGTGACAGCCGCCCTGTGCGTGGGGCTTGGCTGAAGGGGAAATAAGGAGCTGTGGTGGGTGTGGGGTAAGTCAGCTCCCCGGTTCTCCCTGTGCAGTATGCCGGCTGGAACCTGCTGGAAGACGGGTCGATCCGGATCGAGGAGGCCACCGAAGATGCTCTCGGCACTTACACCTGTGTGCCTTATAACGCCCTGGGTACGATGGGCCAGTCTCCCCCTGCCCGACTGGTACTGAAGGTAACTCTCCTGCCCAAATCCCGCGGGTTTGCCGGGAGCGGTGTCCTCCTGTGCCAGGAGCAGCTCCTGGGGCTGTGTGGGGAACAGCAGAGGCTCGAGGGGTGAGGCGTGTCTGCGCTGTGGTTGGAGATGTGCTTCCCACCAGCACAGGCAAACCCCAAGGGCACCCTGTCTGGTGTGGCTGGAAATATCCCGCCCGAGCAGCAGCACGGGTTTTGACACTGGACCGGGGTGGTTTGAGGAAACATCTCCCTGGAATGTCCCCTTTGCCAGCAAAACACTTAGCCCTGCCAGCCCGGGCTTGGGTTCAGGAGGATTTTAATAAATGGATGATTCGAGCTCCACGCGCTCCGGCTGCGTGCGGCGCCCGGGGCGTGCTGGGGTCCCAGTGCAGCTCCCGGTGCTGCTGGGGTGGGAGCTGCTGCCTCTTCCCTCCCTGAACGCGGAGTCCTGTGCCTGGGAGGGAGCCGTGGTGATTCATGGTGTCTCGCCGAGGTTCACACGATAACGCTTTGTGTACCAGACACACACATCCGCCGGGGCGGCTGCCGGGGCGAGGAAATCAGGTTGATGGCTGATGTGATGTGGGTGGGTTTCTTCCTGTTTCGAGGAGGTAAAAAGCAGGATGCTGCTCAGCCTGGAGAAAAGAGAAGTTGTTTGGAGATCTCACAGCAGCCTTCCAGTGCCTGAAGGGACCTGCAAGGAAGCTGGAGAGGGATTCTTCATCAGGAGCTGTAGTGACAGGACAAGGAGTATAAGGGGTTCAATCTGAAAGAGGGGAAATTTAGGTATTAGGAGGAAATTCTTCCCTGTGAGGGTGGGGAGGCCCTGGCACAGGTTGCCCAGAGAAGCTGTGGCTGCCTTATCCCTGGAAGTGTCCAAGGCCTGGTTGGATGGGGCTTGGAGCAGCCTGGTCTGGTGGAAGGTGTCCCTGTGCATGGCAGGGTTGGAATGGGATGAGCTTTAAAGTCCCTTCCAACCCAAACCATTCTGGGATTCCACGACTCTGTGCTCTAGTGCAGTGGCTCTGTGGAGAGAATCTCCCTCCAGGTGTGTGATCTGGTGTGCCACGGAGGCTCCTTAGCACACGTTCCCCACACAATTTTCCTTGCAACGCCTCAAGCTTACCCAGGATGGGGATTGGGTTGGTTTGGAAAAGGCTTGGTTTTGGGGATGGGAGTTCGGGCGGGCTGACACTCCTTGTTTCTCCTCTGGGCTGCAGGACCCCCCCTATTTCACGGTGCTACCAGGCTGGGAGTACAGACAGGAGGCAGGGAGGGAGCTGTTGATTCCTTGTGCTGCTGCCGGAGACCCCTTTCCCATCATCGCCTGGAGAAAGGTACCCGGCCTGCCAGACAAATCTGCAGTGCCTTTGGCTTTTGGTGAATATTGCAGACAGAGAAGCCACACTCTGTCCCGGTAAGAACAAACTGCAGGTACAGCTGCTTCGCTTTGGGCTGAGCCACTGCCGTCCTGTCCCGCAGGTGGGTGGGGGAAGCCCGGCTTGTGGCCACCGAGTAATCCCGGGAAACCGACACGGCAGCATCCGCAAAGCTGAAACACTGCCCCCGCCCCGGCCCCCTCCTCTGCCTCGCCAGCACTGCCCACAGGACACCCTTCTCCTTGCCTGGCTCCCAGGTGGTCACCAGCAGGACGTGGCGGTCGTGGCAATGGGATTCCCGCAGCACACAGCTCCCATGGAGGGAGGGGATGTGTCACCGCAGCACATCCAGGGGTCTCTTGGCTCTGGACCAGTCAGCACCTGCTCTACTGCCCCGTGACTTCAGCGATCCTGGGAAGAAGCTGCTTTTATGATCCTGAACTGGATATAAGGATTTCAAGATGTCCCTTTTCAGAGAGCGGGGTGTGGTAGCACAGCCTGGGAGCAATGAGGGCTTTCCAGTCCTCCTTCCCCTCGCTTCCCACCTTTTCTGCTGCCATAGGAAAGCCACTGTACAGGAGAGCTCCTGGGCTCTTTGTCCTGCTGTCAGGAACTTCCTTCCAAGCCTTCCATGCCCTTCTTAGGGCTCTTGAGAGTGAGCTGGGTCCCTGTATCACCCAGTGGGACCATCCCCAATCCCTGTGGCTTGAGCTGCTGGATCTCTGGTCCCTTTTAGCAGCACGAGGAGGACCGTGACTTGCACACATTGCAAGAGAGCTGCCTAAAGCCTGTTGGCTGTTTAGTCTTTTTCTCCATCTTCTTTTTCTTTCCGTGCCCTCACCAGTCTCAGGTTTCTTTCCAGTCCCACTTGTGCCTTCTGTGGTCCTCCTCACATTGTGGCTCTGGGCTTATCCCCTCCGACTCCAGTCAGGGCTGGCTTGGGCTTGGCTCAGTTTCCCAGTGGCAGGAGCCAACTCCCTCCCTCCCCACCAGCCCACCAGTGCTGACCAGTCTCTTGAGGGACTCCTGGGCTTGGCACTGGTAACCCCATGTGTCCGTGGGCTCCTCTGCTCCTCCTGCTTGGCATCGACCCGCGGGTCCTGGTGTCGATCAGCAGAGTCCCGCACATGAAGAACAGCTGAAGATAACTGGGGACAGCGTGGGATTTGCACAACTTTGGCTGATGGACATGGATGAGTTGTTACAAGATCCATCTTTCCGCTCGGCTTGAGAGATTCCAGGCACCTCCACGCACGCCATCCTCCCACATCCCCATGGGGGTTGCTGCCCAGACCTGTGATGTGAAGGGTCCTGCCTCTCATCTGCTGCTGACTGAGGCTGAGGGGCAGTTTGGGCATCTCCTGGGGCAGCCCGTGCCTTCCCCATCCCGGGAGGGGGTTTGCTGGGGTGGCCGGTGCCCCTCCCCGCAGCGGTTTCAGCTTTGGATGCCGGAGGTTGAGCCCCGGCGCGGGGCTCGGTGTCCGCGCCAGTGCCGTGGGGTTTCCCGCTTGTGTGTGAGCGCTGAGCAGCAGCCTCCTGACGCATGCCTCTCGCGTTGCCCCCCAGGTCCTCTCGGAAACGGGGGAACCGTCTGCCTTGCCACGACCGGAGAGACCAGATCCCCTGCCGGTGGCCGGCGGTGTCCCCTGGGCCGCGCAGGTAGCTTAGTGACCCCGCCGCCGCCTCGCCCTGCCCCACAACCCGCTGCTGAGTTGTGTCTTTTCTCTCTTTGCCCGGCTCCCCACCCCGCTCCTTGCCCAAGGTAGGGAAGCCCAGCAGGAGCAAGCACAACACGCTGCCCGGCGGGACCCTGCAGATCCGCTCCCTCGGCAAGGACGACCACGGCGAGTGGGAGTGCGTCGCCACCAACATCGTCGCAAGCATTACTGCCAGCACCCACCTGACCGTCGTAGGTACGGGCGGGGGAAAAAGGGGCCTGGGGAGAGCCCCCCAGGCAAGGCAGGAGATGGGGATGCTCCCCAGAAAGACAACTGTGGTGACAGGACGAGGGGGAATGGCTTTAACCTGAGAGACAGTTTGGGATATTGAGAAGAAATTCTTCCCTTTGAGGGTGGTGAAGCCCTGGCACAGAAGCTGCGGCTGCCCCATCCCTGGAAGTGGTCGAGGTCAGGTTGGACAGGGCCTGGAGCAATCTGGGATAGTGGAAGGTGTCCCTGCCTGTGGCAGGAGGGTTTGAGTAGATGTCCCTTAAAGTTCCTTCCAACCCAAAGCACTCTAGGATTCTAGGAGCAGTGTCTCCTTTAAATGTCATTTCCTGGTGCAGTTGCCTTTCTCTGCGCTGTTGTTCTGGCCACCTGTCCTGCTGCCATTTCCAGCAGAAATTCCCGTGGCCTTGGCTTGGTGCAAGAGGAGTCCCCTGAGACCATGGCCTGGGAGAAGACCCCTTCCAGCCCTGCTGCTGCTCCCCTCTAAGCCATCCCCTCTCTCCGCAGGGACAAGCCCTCACGCCCCGACCAGCGTGCACGTCGTGGCCGCCATGACCTCAGCCAACGTCTCCTGGGAGCCCGGCTACGACGGTGGATACGAGCAGACTTTCTCAGTTTGGTACGGCCCTCTGTGAGTCATCCTGGCATGCTTTGCTCTCTGCTTCTTTTCCTTCCTAGCCGACCCGAGCTTCGAGCAGCCGGGGGGGAGGAGGGTGGGGAGGACGGCGTGCCCGGCTCTGTGCCTGTGGGCTTTACGGGGCTGAGCTCTCCCTCGGGGTTCCTCGGAGAGATGGGTGGTGATGGTGGTGGTGGGATCGTGCAGTTCCCGTGTTTCCTCTCCCTTCTGTGCTGGCCACTGCCTCCGTCTGCCCCAGCAGGTTTTACTCTGCTCGTGGTACACGGGAGACGCTTTGCATTCACGTAGCTGTGCCTCTGGCATCTAATTTCGAGATAAACTGTTTATGAGGCTTAACAGCCAGGGAGAGGATGGAAAATGCAACCTTTAGAGAGCGTGTCCTGGAAGAGCTGTGACTAAGCAGAAACGTTCTCTCCTTGCTCTGTGGCTCCCTGGAGGTGGTTAAATCCCGGCTGAGATCATGACCAGCCCCTGGGAGATCCTGGCGCTGGGGCTGAGCCCCTGGGGCTTTGCTCCCGCAGCTCCTGTGCTACCCGGCACCCCAAGCTGATGGGTGCATCCCACCTTCCTGCAGCAGGGCCAGGCTCAGCCCTGCGCCTTTCCTCTGGGGCAGGGGAGGGAGAAGCGTAGCTGCAGCAAGGCTGGGGTTTACTTTGGGCTCTGCTATTGTCATCTTCTTCTGAAGAATCATCCTTGGAAACGTGGAGGGGGTGATGCCTTCCCTTCCCAGGCTTGGGCTGGCATTCCTCAGCCTTTCCTCTCGCTCTCTCATTCTTTCCTTGCCTTAATTTGCCCTGATGGAGACTGCTGATAGAGAGGAGAGAGGGAGACGCTGCCTGTAATGATTTCTGCTCTGCTCCAGCCCCGGGGCTGGCTTGTCTGTCTGGAGATGGAAAGAAGGAATGGATTGAGCGGAGGGGGGAAAATGAGGGAGCAAGCTGAGCGGTGCAGACCTTGCTTTGATGAAAATGTCCTTGGGAAGGAATGGTTAAACCTCTCTGCTCGGAGACGTGGCTGCATCAGCAGCTGCTGCTGCTCTTGCTCCGCAACCTGCTCTCGGATTCCTGCCTCCTCGTGGCTCTTCCAGACTCCTCAGGGGGAGAGCAGCCAGCAGGGAAGGGTGTTTGCACCAAGCAAAGCGGGGACTTTGGACAGGGAGGCAGTGACCCGTCTTGCCCCAGATCCCTAGGGGGTGATCCCTGGGAGCAGGGATCTGGGGCACAGTTGGCTCCTGTAGTGCCATCCGTGCGTTTTCCTCCCCGCTGTGGCTGTGGGATGCTCAAGCAAAACATGGCTCCATTTTCCCTGGGTTCGTGCTCTCCTCCCGTGCCTGCCGTTGTTGAGGCTGGAAACGCAAACCCCGCTCCCCAGGGATGGCCGGGGCCACCACACCATTCCAGCTGCACCCCGTTTCTCCCTCGGCGAGGGGGTTCTCCCGGTTCAGTGCTGCATTTACCCTCTGCTTTCCCCACCCTCAGCCCCTCTCCCGTGCGTCCCTGCCTGCAGCAGCGCCGGGGAGGAGGGATGTGAGGGCAGTGGGATTAAACGCTGCAGGGAAACCTGCCCGGGAGTGGGGCTGCCCTGCTGCCCCCGTAGCCGTGGGGAGGCTCCTGGGAGCTGTAGTCGCAGCCAGAGCTGCAGTGATCCAGAGGCTTTCTGAGGCACACGGCACATGCATGGCTCTCCACTGACCTGCTCGTTTCCACGGCTTGCTGCTGCTTCTCTGCCTCGCCTCCTGCTCCCTGGGCAGCAGCGTTATTTCTCTTTGCTCCATCTTTTCCTGCTGGGTGGATTCGCCTGGCTGTGTGCCGGTGGCTGCAGATGTGCCCCCTCACTGTGCAGGATAGGCCATCTGCACCAATCCTTCCCAAACCCTCCGTGGACACCGCCAAAACCTGCAGCTGAGGGCTCAGACTCCCTAAAGCATCTCTAACTCGGGCACCAGTACTTGCAGTTATCGGAGCAGTGCACTGGTGCTGCGTTGGGATGTGGGATCCTGCTGGGATTAATGGCTTGTGGAGGTGGCACTGGGATGGCTCTGGGAGCATTTTTCACCCTGGGTTTGTGGTTAGACCCCAGCAGAAAGGCTCTGTCCTGCACTCCCTGGCAGTGCCTCTGCTGCGCTGCCAAACCCTGAGTGGTGCCCCAGGCTGTGCTGGCAGCCCCCGACTTGTGCAAATGTGGCAGAGATGGGGATTTAGTTAAATGTCTCTCGTGGGATGACATGTACAGGGCTACAGCTGAGGGAGAACTTGGCTCTGGCTCAGGAGTTGTCGAGGTATAAATGGGAACAGGGCCTGTCTCCTGCGTCAGCCGTTCCCTTTGCAGCATTCACCAAAATGCTCCAGCTCCCACTTTTGCCCGGGGGAATCTGGTGGAGATCACGTCAGAGCGGGGCTGTTGGCGCTGCTGCTGTCCCTGACCCGGCTCAGGGCAGAGGGGAGAGCTGGTGGCAGTGTCCCTGAGAGCTGGTGGGACACGAGGGGATGGTGGCCTGTGCCAGCTCGTGGCTGGCGAGTGGCTGCCCCACGTCCATCCGCATCACTGCTGCCAGATCAAACCATCGCTCGGGAAAGCTCCATTTTTGCATAAGAAGTTAATGCTGCCTCTTTACCCTCCCTGTCAAAGACACCTTCCCTGAGGATGCTCCCTTTTCTCTCGGCAGGATGAAGAGAGCCCAGTTTGGACCCCATGACTGGCTGTCTCTCCCTGTGCCAGCTGGTTCCAGTTGGCTACTGGTGGATACCTTGGAACCAGAGACTGCTTACCAGTTCAGTGTCTTGGCTCAAAACAAGCTGGGCACCAGCTCCTTCAGTGAGGTGGTCACTGTGAACACTCTAGGTGGGTCCTCCTTGGGAACAAGGGAAGGGCTGGGAAGGGATTTGGGAGGTCTGTGGGGAGAAGGGGGCCTTTGCCTTCCTCCATGTGTCCTGTCTGCTGGAGATGGAGATGATCATTATCCAGCCATGCAGGAGATAGTTTGTGGAGGGTCCTGGATGAAGCTTGCAGACTTTGCTGGATGCAGGAGGCTCTGGAAGGCTTGTCCTGAGAGCCAGCATGGGAGAGCTGTGCTGTGCCAGTCACCTTTCAGATCTTCCTTAAGTTCAGCTGGGATCAGGAGGAATTAATAGGGCACGAGATACAGCTCAGAGCCCTTGGGCTCTCAGGTGGAGGTGGGAGGAAGCAGGAAGGCCTGGAGTCACGGCCTCATTAGTCCAGTGCCTTTTGAAAATCCACTTCTCTATTTCTGTGATAAGAGACCAGATTCCCGAGGCGTGCCCTAAACTCCTGGAATGTGGGAACCACCTCTGTGGCCCTGCTGCTGCTGCGGGCACGAGCGGGAGAGCATCCTGGGCTTGCCCTGCCCCATCTGAAAGGTGTCCCTGTCCCTTCTGCTCTGTCCCCAGCATTCCCTGTAACAACTCCAGAGCCTCTGGTGTTGGTTACCCCACCGAGGTGCCTAACAGCCAACCGGACACAGCAAGGCGTCCTCCTGTCGTGGCTCCCTCCCGCCAACCACAGCTTCCCCATCGACCGCTACATCATGGAATTCCGCGTGGCGGAGAAGTGGGAGATCCTGGATGATGGCATCCCGGGCTCCGAGAGCGAGTTCTTTGCCAAGGACTTGTCCCAGGTGAGCGGGGGCTGCCCGCAGCGTACCCAACTCGGTGATCTTTTCCAGCCCTCGTGGTTCTATCGCAGTATTGCACCATCTGCTGCAGCTCCGGGGAAGTTTTGGGGCGGCTCGATCCCTGAGCTGGGATCCTCAAGGAGCTGGGCAAGCATTGGAAAAGATAGGGCATTTTAATAATTTTAGTTAATGGCTTTAAGTAATCATAATCGATACATATATAAATTATAAATAGTGTTCAGTTACTCTTAGCCAGCATTTGGCAAAGTTGTCGTGAGCTACTTTTGTAGGAGCACGGCTTGAGAAATGACTGAGAAACTTAAAGTTTTGATAAAGTCACTCTGATATGATTCCATGAACAAAGCCTGGGAGAGAAAGATGAATTGTTGAGGTTGGAATGTAGGATTTATGGACCACGAGGACATCTTGCAGAAACCAGAAGACAAAGAGACTAACAAAGTCTCAGTATACGTTAGAAAGTCCCTACAGGAGGAAAAAGATACTAAAAATATGCACTAATTAGCATAAGAAGCAAGAAATCAATAACCAATAGAGGATAGAATACTAATTAATGAAAGAGATTTGTGTAATTTAGAACCAATGAACAATAATTTTTGTTTGATAAAAACGTATAAAGAGATGAGAAAGTTTTGTATCTGTGTCTGGGTGGAGGCCAGAATTTTATTGGCCCCACACCCCTGGCCAAGGATAAAAGCCCGACCTGCTGACATTAAAAAGGTGGCGTTGGAGGGTTTTATTTATCCTGGGGATGTTGGAGGATCTGGTGAGACGAGGCTGGAGGCCGTGTGGGGGCCCTGACGGGTGTGTTTGGTGTTCCAGGACACCTGGTACGAGTTCCGTGTGCTGGCGGTCATGCAGGATCTCATCAGCGAACCCAGCAACGTCGCCGGCGTGTCCAGTACAGGTGAGGGCTGCCTCCTCTTCTCCCCCCGGCTGTGAGCTGGCCTGAGGGAGGGTGCAGGGCTCTGATGGGTGTCCTGAACACGGCGCTGACCCCAGCCCGCCTCCCGATGGGAGCAGGCGAGGACAAATCCCCGGAGCACGGCGCTGCAGAGCTCAGCGCAGCCCGGCTCTGCGGTGAGCCTGGAGAACAAAGCTCCGAGCGGGGCACTGCGCAGCCTGGAGACGGGAATGAAAGGTGGAGAGAGGGAAACGTAGCACTGCAGTGCAGAGTCCGCAGGGAAAAGAGCTTTGCAAGCGGGAGACTGCAGCGCGCTGCGGTTCGTGCGTGTTCCCCGCGCATCCAGCTCGGAGGATGCTCCCCGAGCCGAGGGGCAGGCGGAGGAGGGTGGTGATGGCGCTGGGGAAAAGGCGAGGGCAGCAGGAGGGGATGGGGATGCGGCGAGCCCGCATTTTCTGGCTCTGGTGGGAAAGCCGTGCTGCGATGCAGCGGTCTCCCTCTGCCCCCAAGTGGTGCCGGTGCGCTGAGGAGAGCTTGCTGCAGCCTCCCTGCTCGCTGCCCTCGCTCCTCACGGCCGGTTTTTCTGATGGGCTTTGGCAGGTGCCCGGCCCCAGGCAGCTGCTCTCCCAGGCTGAAAGCCCGTGCTCCGTGGGGGGAAGGCGCTGATCCGGGACGTGGCACACGGCAGGAGCGCCGGGCTGCGCAGGGTGCGCATCTGCGCCTGCCCACGGCCGAGGTCTGCTGGGGGTTCACGTGTGCTCCCGGTTAGAGAAGGGTGACATAAGGGTTTGGAGCCCGGTGTTCATTGGAAAGCTGAAATGAAGCACTGACAAAAGAGGTTGGAATACCTTGTGCGGCTGCAGCGGGTTGTTCAGCCAGGAGGTGACTGCAGGGCTGCCGCAGCCGTGTGTGTTTAGACATAAATATGTGTTTGTTTGGTGCGGAGGCTGCTTCTGTGGGTGTCCATCAGCTAACACAGAAAGGTTTATCAGGTTGCTTCGGGCAGCCTGGTCTGGTTGAAGATGTCCCTGCTTATTTCAGGGGATTGGACTAGATGGCCTTTAACAGCCCTTTCCAACCCAAACTGTCCTATGATTCTGTGATCTGGTGTGAGATCACTAAACCCCTTGGCCTTGAAGCAGCACTGATTGCTCTCCCTGGGTGGGCTGGCTTGGTAGCAGGGTCTTTACAGAGATGATCATTGCTGGAGACTATCACTGCCTCCACACCGTGGCAGCTCCCTGGGGAAGGCAGCAGGCGTAACACTGAGTTGTTATGTTTTTCCCCCAGACGTTTTCCCTCAGCCTGACCTGACGGACGAGGGCCTAGCCCGCCCGGTGCTGGCTGGCATCGTTGCCACCATCTGCTTCCTGGCTGCTGCCATCCTCTTCAGCACACTCGCCGCCTGCTTCGTCAACAAGCAACGCAAACGCAAGCTCAAGCGCAAGAAAGGTGAGTCCATTCCTGGTGTGCTTCCTCCCTCCTTCCTGTCTCCTCCTCGCTTGTCCCCCCTGGTTGTGTTGTGGTCGTAACCTTCTTCCCTGTCTGTCTCTTCTTCGTCCGTGCGCGTCCTCAGGTGAAGCCCTGACTTCCTCCCTCGGCTGTGCCTGAAAGCGCCCGTGGTCGGGAGCGGGAGAGGCAGGGTGGGTGAAGAGGCGCCAGAGAAACTAGCCTGGGAATTCCGAGGGAGCTCTCCCACGTGGTGATAATTCCTAGAGCCGGGGTTTAGGGCTGGGCTGTCCTCTGGGATGCAGACGGGGGGGCACCACTCACCTCCTCCAGGTCCCCCCGGAGCTGGGCTCTCCAGCTGCTCCCAGCCCGGAGCGGGCAGTGGTGGGCTAGAGAAGACCCCGAAGGAGACCCTGCCGCTCTGCTTCCCGAAAGCTGGGGCCGCAGCCTCCGTGCAGGAGCGGCTGGTAGGGAAGAGGGCGGCTGGGGAGCTGGAGAGGGCAGGGAAGCGGCTCCGTCTCCTCCAGCCTGCGGGGCTGCGGCAGCAGGACGGGCAGGACCCTGTGACGGGAGCTGTTTGTTGTCAGCAACCATTAAAGCACTGGAGCAATGAAACCTTGGCCTCTTGTTGAGTGTCTTTTGTTGTCTTGATGTTGAGTCTTGTCTCTGTCGTGTTGCGCCTCCTCAGCGTTCTCTCTTCTTTCCCCTTTTTATTCTCTTCCAGACCCTCCTCTCTCGATAACCCACTGCAGGAAGAGTTTGGAGTCCCCGTAAGTACCTGTCTGAGCTGCGGCACCAGGCTGTGGGGTCTTCAAGGTGCCTGCTTCCCACATTGCAAAGCTCAAATGGAAATACCTCATCCTTTTTTGGCTGCTCCTGATGAGTTGTTGTTGGGTGTTCCCTGAACTTTTGGGAGCACAGCAGTTCACAAGAGACAAATGGGCTTTGGAGCAGAAAGCAGCAGGGGCAGATGCAGCAAACAGAGCTAAGAGATGACCCCGCTGGATCTGTGAACATTTTCCAAAGCCGGAGTTGGCTGGTGGAACTCAATTCCACACCAGTTGGAAGGGGCTCCTTAGGAGGAGGACTAGCCTGCTGCAGATGGAGTCCTTCCTGCCAGCTCGCTGTAGTTTTTGAGTCATTCTCTGTTGGCTCTGTTTTTTCCTGGGAAACTCATCCTTTCTCCTGAAGAGTGCCCTGCTGAAGCCTCTTTCCACGTGCGCCCAAAGGTGGTGGATCGTGGTGCTGCAGTAGCCACAGCTCCTTGCAGAGCCCATCAAAGCATGTGTAGCTGCAAACCAGCAGGAGCATCTTCCCGGTGGGAGTGCAGGAGTCTGGGATGTGGACATCTCATGCTTTGGCTCCTGGACTGTTGCCAAACGTCCCGGTGCCGGTGGATCTGAATCTCACTTGTTTTCAGTTCATCCACTGCACTGAAATAACCTGCACTGTCTCTGTTGGATCTGCTGTCTTTTGCCTCTCAATCCTGTTTGTCTGAGGCTTTCTGGATAGGGATGAGGGAACTGTTCTGGTGCTCTCTGCCTTTTGAGGTGCTCAGCCTAAAGCCTGAGTGTTGAGAATGGGAGAAAAAGTTGGTCTGCAATGATTTGTCAGCATCTCCGAGTGAGATGCTGAGTTCTGTGGGAGGGAACATTTGCCAGATGTCCCTCTTCTCAGGGGCCTTCCTGGGCACGGATATCTCAGGTGAACATAGGAAACCTCAGAAGGAGTTGGAAGCGAGCTCTGGATGTGTCCTTTGTCCCTGTGGGGTTGTGGAGCTCATTGCAAGATGTTGGTGGAGCTTGTTGCGAGGTATTGGGGTGTTGGTGGAGCTTATTGCAAGGTGTTGGTGTGAGCTTTCTGCCCCGAGTGTTCTGAGCTGCCCTCTCAAGGACCAGGGATGCTGTGCACTGCTGCTGGCCAGACTCTGCCATCCTGGTTAGCCCCTGCCAATTTCTCTCAGCCATTCCACTTTTGAGAGCTGGTAGCACTTTGTTTTCCGGATCCAGAGTTGTTCTTCTGGGTGAGAAGTCCTCCTTTCCGCCCCGGGTGACCGTCCCCTCTCTCGGTTTTTCTCCCCTGTGGTCCAGGTTGTCTTCCGGCAAGGTGAGTCCCGAGAGCATCCGCACGCTCCGTCCCCCCTCGGAGTCCTCTGACGACCAGGGCCCGCAGGCCAAGCGGATGCTGAGCCCCACCAAGGAGAAGGAGCTCTCCCTTTACAAGAAGACCAAACGAGCCATCAGCAGCAAGAAGTACAGCGTCTCCAAGGCGGAGGCCGAAGCCGAGGCCACCACCCCGATCGAGCTCATCAGCCGCGGGCCGGACGGACGCTTCGTCATGGACCCGGCGGAGATGGAGCCCTCCCTGAAGACACGGCGGATCGAGGGCTTCCCCTTCGTGGAGGAGACAGACATGTACCCCGAGTTCAGGCAGTCGGACGAGGAGAACGACGACCCCGTCGTCCCCGCCTCCGTGACCGCCCTGAAAGCCCAGCTCACCCCTCTCTCCTCCAGCCAGGAGTCCTACCTTCAGCCACCAGCATACAGCCCCCGGTTCCACCGGGCGCTGGAGGGTCCCGGCACCCTGCAGGCCACCGGCCAGGCCCGCCCACCGGCCCCCCGGGCTTTCCACCACCAATTTTACGGTTACCTCAGCAGCAGCAGCCCCGGGGAGGTGGACCCGCCGCCCTTCTACATGCCAGAAGTCAGCCCGCTGAGCTCGGTCATGTCCTCCCCGCCGCTGCCCCCCGAGGGGCCCTTCGGACACCCCACCATCCCCGAGGAGAACGGGGAGAACGCCTCCAACAGCACGCTGCCCCTGGCCCAGACCCCCACGGGGGGCCGGTCCCCCGAGCCCTGGGGCAGGGCCGAGTTCCCCTTCGGCAGCCTGGAGCTGGCCCCCGCGCCGTTCCCCCACCAGCTCCAGCCCTGCGAGGCGGCCGAGGGCTCCCAGCCCACGGGCTGCCTTCCTCGGGGGCCGCCCCCCTCCTCCCTCCAGGTGGTCCCCGCGTCCTACTCGGGCATCCTGCCCCTGGAGGCACCAAAGAGCTGGACCGGCAAGTCACCGGGCAGGGGTCAATCCTCCGTGCCCACTACCACCAAGTGGCAGGACAAACCTATGCAACCCATGGGATGTCAAGGGCAGCTAAGACATACCAGCCAAGGTATGGGCATACCCGTGTTGCCTTACCACGAACCGTCCGAGCCCGTCGGCCCCAGCGGCACAAGCACATTCAGCCTGGACACCAGGTGGTACGAGCCCCAACCCCGACCTCGGCCCAGCCCTCGGCAGGTCAGGAGGGCTGAGCCCAGTTTACATCAGGTGGTGCTACAACCTTCAAGGCTTTCTCCTCTGACCCAAAGTCCCCTGAGCTCCCGCAACAGCTCCCCGGAGCTGACCGCCCGCGCCCGGCCCCGCCCGGGGCTCATCCAGCAGGCGGAGGTGTCGGAGATCACGCTGCAGCCGCCCGCGGCCGTCAGCTTCTCCCGCAAATCCACGCCGTCCTCCACGGGATCTCCGGCGCCAAGCAGCCGCGGGGACAGCCCCAGCTTCCGACCGACCACCGCCTTCACCCCCGTGGGCGCCGGCTTCTCCAACTCCCAGGGCTCCTCCCTGCCCGTGGACACCATGGATGTTTTCGGAGACATCCCTTCTCCGAGGAGGGCTGGCGAGGAGATTCTCCAACCGGAGCCGACATCCACCACCACGGTAGCCGCCACGGGGTAAGTGCGTGAGCCCCG